>OY757935.1:61332122-61427122 GCA_963585895.1 Sepioteuthis lessoniana | reverse complement strand
CATCCTGGTCTTCTCAGGTACAAGAATCGGCCATTGGCAACCACTTATCCGAGCATTATATATGTAGGACCAATTATTCAGATGATTTTTTCTCTGTCTTGTATAAGGCGAGGTGCAAAAAAAAAAACAAAAAAAAACGAAAACATCTCGCTTACTTAGAGGCTATAGCTATTACATTATATTATCCTAGTTTGTGCCGACAAAAAGACAGTTTGACATTTTTTGTCAGTTTGGGGAACTCGTTGGGAATCATGAAATTAAGTTTCATTTTTAATATCACGCCACTCTTATTGAAAATTTTGCTTTTCTAAAATCGCCCCGGGCGAAATAGTCCCTCAAATTTGTTTTGATTAAAACGAAATAAATAAAGGATTCCCCTACATTTTGTATATATATATATATATATATATATGAATACAATTAACTGAGTACAAACTTAAGGATCATATGTATTTAGGTACTGAACCATAGGCCTAATGAGTCGAGTGTTTGCCAATGGTCCGGGGGACCGAGGTTCAATCCCATGTCGAGTCATACCAAAGATTCAAAAAATGGTATTAGATGCCGCCTTGCTAAGCACTCACAGCAATAAGGCGAGGATCAAGGGTAAAGTGGAACAATCCTTGGAATGGAGTGGCGCCCTCCCCTATACCTCGGTGTAGTAGCTATTGAAAAGGGAGCCTTCGGGTTGCCCTCGACTAAGGTTGCTAACTTTACTTCTACTTTACATGTGTATTTACCAACCTTTTCACTCGACCAAGTCAGTTTCTAAGCGGAGTTTAACAGGTTTGCGTTCAGAGCGTGTTCCATTTTCGAGATTGGTTGTCAAACCGAAGCAAAAGAAACCCAAGCTGCCTTAATTACGCATAGGCAGTATAATAGCTTTCATACCTTTCCCATGAGTATTTATACAATTTGAAACGTAAAATCTCGTCAAGGATTTGAACACGTATCTCCGAGTCTATTTCTTTCGACGGTATTCATTACACTAAGGAGCATCCACAGATTTATCTGTAAATATATATCATCATCATCATCTCGTGCTGGCAGCACGGATATCCCTGACCCTCTCTCGCCACTCCTCCCTATCGTTCATCGCCCTAGGCAGGTCTTCAGGACAACAACCTGTATCCTCACATAGCTGCTGAATGTACGTTCGTGCTGGTCGTCCTGCTTTTGCGCGGCCATGTGTGGGGATCCATAAGAGTACTTCTCTTATGAGTTCATCTCTGCTTCTCCAGCAATGTCCTGCATGTCTGGTTCGCCTAACTTGAATAGTTTTCGTGATAGGGGGCAGGTGGCCGTACAGTTGGTGTCTTGTGGGGTGTTGCTGCCAGGACTTGTTCAGGATTGCACGCAGCATTCTTGTGTAATTGCCATCTAGTTTCTTCTCCAGCCGTTTTGTTAGCGTTCATGTAGTGCATCCATATAGCAGTATCGATGTGACCGCTGCCTGGAAGAAACTGCGTTTCATTTTATCGGTTAGGTCTGATTTCCATATAGTCGATAGCCTATTGATAGCTGTCCATGCTTTCGTTAACCTCGTTTCGATGTCCTTTTCGGTTGATTGGACGCTGCTTCCTAGGTAAGTGAATTTGTCTACTAGTTTAAGAGGGGTTCCTTTTAGAGTGGAGATGTCCCCCGTTTGGTTATAGCACATATATTCCGTTTTGTGTGCATTAGCATGGAGGCCTATGCTTGCTGCTGCTCGTTCCAAACTATGCAGAAGTGTTTCGGCTTGGTCAGGTGTATTTGCCAGTATCGCTATGTCATCGGCGTAGTCGGCGTCGGTAATTGTTGTTGCCGGGTATCTTCTGCTTCTTTTCTTCGTCAGTTCGAAACCATTCTCTTTGATTTTGTCAATCGATGTTCTAAGTACGTAGTCTTGACAAATGATAAAGAGATACGGAGCCAGCGTGTCCCCTTGTAGTACTCCTGCTACAATGTCGAAGTATTCTGTGTCTCCATCTGGTGATCGTACTTTTACTTTTGTGTTTCTATAGAGAATCGTTATTGCCGCTACGGTTTCTTTAGGTATGCCGTACGCTAGTAGGATTTGTTCCATCTTTCCTCTGTGAATGGAGTCGAAAGCCTAGGTAAAGTCGACAAATATTAATGTTGCTTGTAGGTTCTTTGCCCGTACACCTTCAAGGATTCTGCGGATGGTTAATATTTGTGAGGTCGTGGATCTATTTCTTCGGAAGCCATTTTGGTTTTTATAGAACCCAAAATAGAAATATATATATATATATAAAAACAAAGTAAAGTTGGCGACCATAGTCGAGGGTGACCCGAAGGCTCCCTTTTCGATAGCTACTACACCAAGGTGTAGGGGAGGGCGCTGCTCCTTCCCTGGATTGCTCTACTTTACCCTTGATCCGTACCTTATAATGCTGAGTGTTAAGCAAGGAGGCATCAAGTACCATTTTTTGAGTCTTTGGTATGACTCGACCTGGGTTTGAACCCAGGTCTCCCGGGCCATTGGCGAACACTCTAACCCCTAGGCCAATGTCCGGTACTATATATATATATATTAAACGGCCAACTTTTTCTTGTTATACAAATTTTTACCTTGTTTTTTTGTACTTTGCACTTTTAAACATCCATCGTTGATTAGACATCACTGATATCATCCCTCATAGCCCTGATGATGGTTCATTAGAACCGAAACGCTATAGTGTCGTCTTTGCTTCTCAATAAATCTCTCTTTCTACTTGGATTACCTTGTTATCAATTTTTCTTTATATATATATATATATATATATATATATACATATATATATATGTACGTGTATATATATATATATATATATAGAGAGAGAGAGAGGGAGAGAAAAAAATGGTAAATTTTGGTAAATCTGATAAGATGAAGAAAGTAAGTGGGAAAGTGGATGAAAAATAATTTCTTCAGATTCTGAAGAAGTTCCTTTTTCAATAAAGAACGAAATATCAACATTGCTGATTCCATTGTCAGTGTGGGTTTATCTACTTTTCCACTTATTTTATTATATATATATATATATATATATGAAGGAAGCAGAAAAACATAATCCAAATAGGTGAATTTATTATGATGTAAAGTCGACGTTAACATTTCGGTTTCAGTAACCATCATCAGGACTTGGATATCAAAATAGTTCACATAGCGATGGATGCTTCCTGAGATGACTGGAGCAAATGAGAAATATACAACGAAAAGATATATAAACGTACACAGAGCGTTCATAATTCAAAAGTCATAAGAACGTGTCTGGCACGTGAAAAAATATTTGAAAATGTTGGATTTACCAAAGAAACGAGGCAAAACCTCCCGTTTATAAAGAAATACGCAACAACAAGTAAAGAAAAAAAAAATCTTAATATGACCACAGGTAAAAAGTCATACATAATAGTAGTTATTCTAGTCAAGTAAGAACATTAAGTTTATAAGTCCCAAAAATTCACTCTGAATTGTCCAGCAGGAAACATAGCGTAACATCGGTTCCCAAAGCTTTTAAGGAGACAATCATCTGGAGGTTGCAGGTTCAATCCTCACTACATGCGAGTAACAATACAGGAATACTTAACACTTGAACCCGGTTATGGCTAACGGAATCAGAACACGTGACCCCCTTGGATTCAATAAAGGACGTTGTGGGTGGAAATAACAATAAAAATGAAGACAATTGTCCGAAAACCCTTAATGATAAAAATCAACAAGCTTCGTTTCAGAAATTTAGATGACTAATAACGACAAGTTTTCAGATATATAGATCGTTTGGAATCATCCATGTCAAATGTCGCGTGAGACTGTATATGTACAGTCGGAATTAAATCCATATTTACTTTCATATATATATATATACATATATACGATAGAGAAAACTATGCTGTTTAAACACCCAGTTGCATTATTATAATGCCGTTCTTATATATATATATATATATACATATATATTTATATACGATAGAGAAAACTATGCTGTTTAAACACCCAGTTGCATTATTATAATGCCGTTCTTATATATATATATATATATATATATATATATATATATATACGATAGAGAAAACTATGCAGTTTAAACACCCAGTTGCATTATTTTAATGCCGTTCTTATATATATATATATATATATATATATATATATATATATATATATATACGATAGAGAAAACTATGCTGTTTAAACACCCAGTTGCATTATTATAATACCGTTCTTATATATATATATATATATATATATATATATATTTATATACGATAGAGAAAACTATGCTGTTTAAACACCCAGTTGCATTATTATAATGCCGTTCTTATATATATATATATACGATAGAGAAAACTAAGCAGTTTAAACACCCAGTTGCATTATTTTAATGCCGTTCTTATATATATATATATATATATATATATATATATATATATATATATATATATATATATATATATATTTATATACGATAGAGAAAACTATGCTGTTTAAACACCCAGTTGCATTATTATATTGCCGTTCTTGTCACCTCTTATCTTTATTGCCGCTTGTATTTTACCAAAACCCCTACACTCACTCAAGTAAAAACCCAATAATGTACTTGTGATAGTGTCTCGTTATGGTGGCTAAATGTTCCTTGGCAAAAAGAGAACGGATTATCTTTAACAAATATATTTTTTATTGATTTTCCTTCCCGAGAGGAAGAGTAATGTTTGCGAAATCTTCTTTAAAATATTGCACCTTAGACCACATCTTGAGGGTCGACCAATCTACGCTTGAAAACGCGTAAATGCATTGAGCCCTCCGTAGCTGATAAGCGTATTTGTAAATAAATATATACGTAAAATTCCTTCACTTGTGCTAAGAGGAATGATAGCTTTGAAATAAGATATCTGAATTACATAAAATCAGCCGGGTTTTGATCCCAGCTTGAAGCATCACACATTTTTAGCCATACTGAAGAGTTGTGATACAACTAAACAGTAGGTCTGGGGATGACAATATATATATATATATATATATATATATATATATATAAATACGAACTCATAAGTGACGTTCTCCTTTGGACCCCTTTTCACGGACGTGCAAGGGTTAGATGATCAACTAAAACCTATCTATAATAGGTCACTACGGACACGAAATGGAGTCTCAAGGACCTACCAGAATGGATAATAGAGACGAATGGCGAGAGTTTGGGAAATCCATGCTAGCAACACAAGATGATGTTGATGATATATGAATATTTATTTAAAAAAAGTTATCCAACTTTAATAAAATACGACGAAAATACGACAACCCCACCGCAAAACTAAAGGACCAGTGCTTTTTTTGATAGCAACAACCGGTAAACGTTCACTACACTATTTACAAAAATAAGACGATTAAGAGTAATGTCGTGAAGAAAGAAATAAAATGAGAAACTAAAACTCTCTAGTTTCCCCAAATGATTTAAATGGTATATAAATTTACTTTGCTTGCACAGGCTCAGGTGATATTCAATTATTACAAGTGCTTCTGATTGTACCAAATGTTTCTTACTCTTAACCTTGTGCAAGGCAGAGAAACACCCAATAGTTGCATAAGTGTATTTGAATGGCATATTTCTGCAATGTATATATATATATATATATATATATATATATATATATATACGTGGTGTATTCAATAAGTTTCAAGATTTTTTTGTACATTTAAAATTGTTGGAGACGCTTGAAAATCCAGAATGTTATTGTTATACATCTAATGAGATAACTGACCAAATTGGGTCAATGGCATTTCCACAAGGACAATGCTCCAGTTCACAACTCCATCGTTATCACAGACTATTTGACCAAGATGGGCATCAAGACAGTTCCTCACGCTCCCTATAGTCCAGACCTTACTCCCCGTGACGTTTGGTTATTTGCTAAGCTCAGAGGCTGTCGTCATGAGACAATTGAGAAGATGAAAGAGGCTGTGACGAAGGTCATTTACACGCTCACTCAAGAGGACTTCTATGGGGCCTTCCAGAAGTTGTTGGAACGGTACAAGTGCATTGCAGCTGGAGGAGATTACTTGGAAGGGGACTAGAGTTTCATGTGTGTACTATCAATAAAAGTCCCCATACGAAAAAAGTCTGGAAACTTATTTAATGATCCTCGTGTTAATTTATCATTATTATATAATAGCTCTATCCTAGATATTGAGCACTCTCCATATTATATTGCACTTGGTTTGACACAAACCCACAAAGTCATTTAGTGACAACCAACACTGTTATGATGCACACAGACACACACACACACACATATATATATAAGTTTATATATTCATGGGTCAAAAAGGACTGATTGAACATTTAACTGTGTGCAAACAAATGATTGATAAGTTGAATTGTTAGTGCTACACCGGACTATTGGCCAAGTGGGGAAAGAGTTTGCCAATGACCCGAGAGACCGGGGTTCAATCCCAGGTTGAGTCATACCAAAGACTCAAAAAAGGTACTTGATACCTCTATGCTTAACACTCAGCATTATAAGGTAATTATCAAGGGTCACGTGGGACAATCCCTCCCCTACACCTCGGTGTTGTAGCTATTGAAAAGGGCGCCTTCGTGTCGCCACTTTACTAACTTACTTATATATAAATATATAAATAAATATATATATAATTATTTTGTATAAGTGAATATAATAAGGATTGCTCCGGGAGGTGCCTGTGGTGTAATGGTTATCGTCGTAGGAAATGGACACGGCGACACGAGTTCAAATCCTGGACCAGACTGATTGCATTTCACTTTTTCCCCTCTGGTCTGAAGATTGCACAAAACACTCCCTCTCCCCCTCTCTCTCTCTCTCTCTCTCTCTATATATATATATATATATTTATCACACTACAGAGACGTTTCACAAGCCACTTTTTCCCCTCTGGTCTGAAGATTGCACAAAACACTCCCTCTCTCTCTCACTCTCTCTCTCTCTCTATATATATATATATATATATATATATTTATCACACTACAGAGACGTTTCACAAGCCACTTTTTCCCCTCTGGTCTGAAGTTTGCTCAAAACACTCCCTCTCCCTCTCCCTCTCCCATTCTCTCTTTCTCTCTCTCTCTCTCTCTCTCTCTATATATATATATATAAACCTATACAGACGCTTGACAAGCCACTTTTCCCCTTCTCGTCTGAAGATTGCGTAAAACACATGAAACTAAAGTATAGGTTTTATAACTGCTCGGGCTATGAGAGCATTAAACACATTTATACACAATTTTATATATATATATATATATATATATATATATATATATATATATATATATATATATAATGAGAAAATCTGGATTTTTTAAGCATGAAAATCAGTATCATGTATCCATTATCGCCACCTCGGTTTTTTATGAATATATTCTGGGAGAAGATATCTTTAAAATGAGATTTTGCTGATGTCTCAGTACAATCTGTGTCCTTCTTTTTGTATATTTTTTAATTTGTATATACATATATATATATATATATATATATATATATATATATATATATATATATATATATATCCTCAACTACCCTACCTTCTAATCGTCACAGGAAGTGTCAAGTGTCATCTTCACTTCCGGTTATAATTTTACGACTTTCCTAATTTTTTGTTACCCGTCATCCTCTTTCTTCAAGCAGCCATCAGAATCACTAAATCTAAATGTGAAGTGAGATACCAAAGATTAAAAAAAAATGAATATTATAAATCTAATAATAATCATTGTTCATTTAGGATTTTATCAAGAATCTATTTACAGATTATTAATTTATTTAATGATGTAATATTAATTTTACAAGAAATAATCTTAAGATGGTCGTGTTGAATGTATTTTTATGGTGTTTATGTATATTTTATTTGTAATAATATGTGTGTAATAATCATGGTTATCTAACCATTTATAAGTTTGGCTCAATTCGTGTCCTCCTAAATCTCTGAAAAATGGAATTATTGTTTTTATGTAGGGGGTAGACTTGATATTTTTTTTCCGTTAAAGTCTAAATCAGATAATGAGCCTTGGTTCAAATGGGGTTCTGGGTTTTTCCATCATTACCGCTAAATCAAAGGCGCCCCAAATATGCATAAAAAAACTCCAGACTTATTGAATCGTTATCGGGAATATATTCGAACGAATGATTTTTTGGTAATTATGAATTGTTATAATTCATAATTAATTCTAATTATCAATTTTGATAACATTTATAAAATTTTAGATTGATTTTATATGCTTATATTTAGGTCGTCTTCGTTGATTAGTGTGTTATATGCTTTTGTTTATATATATATATATATATATATATATGATAAATAAATATATATTAATTATATATATATTTAATATTCTGCAACCCTGGGTTTCATAAAGTTTTTCGCAAAATAACAATATATACATAAGGTGTATTCCAATTGCTGATGTAGCTGTTGATTTGCACGTGAAATCATAAAAATTGGTCAGTCAGATGTATAGCATAAGGTACTGAATTTTCAAGAATCTACGACAATTTTAAATGCCTGTACAAAAAAGTCTGGAAATTTATTGAATACACCACGTATATATATATATATATATATATATATAAATATATATATATATATATATATATATATATATATATATATATATATATATATATATATAATATTAAAGTTAAACCGTCCCGGTCAAGTGCTCAATGCAAATAAAATCTATAGAATGAATAATGTTTTAAAAATAAAAATCAACAATCAGTCATTAATTTAATAAATTTATTTCCATCCTGTAAAAGACATCGATATTGATCAATACTCTAAAGATTAACCCACAGAAAAATTGTTACTATGAATATTCAATGGACGCGATTCCCTAACTTCTAGTCTGGATGGGTTGACACGCCGTTAAAATCAATCAATCAATCCAAGGCATAGACAAGTCTATGGGTTTAATTAAATGAAATTCCCTGAGGGTTACTGACTATAGCAAAAGACATTACTTTCAAACAGGATGCTTTAGCGATTTGAAAAGATGATAAACTTTTGCAATTCATCGTTCTTCCAACGTGTCTATGAAGAATTTTCCGAACGGGTGGTTCTCTGTGTGGATAACACGTTGCTAGGTTACCATTCAAGTCCTTCGAGTGTTGACTATTGCTGTCTCAATCGAAATCGATTGTTCACAATTGGGGGTGACTATTTGCCAAAACAGACACTCGGGACATTTTTTTTTTTTTCTTTTTTCATATTTTTTTTTTTTTTTGCATTCAAGTGCGGGATATAATTATCTTATCATTTTTTTAAAAAACATTTTAATGATCAATCTTTTGTCTCTGTCTTTGTCTTGCTGTTTAACAAAGGTTAATAAACCATTGAGTTTGATTCTCACTGGGTTACATCCTCACCATGGTTACCAAGTTATTTTGTCTTCCACTGTAATGTTGGTTGATTGGTTGGTTGGTTGGTTTTACGGCATGTCAAACTTTATTGGCTAATTTCAAGCTAAAGTCAACTTTTTTGCAAGGAATTTGTTTCAAGACAATTTTTTTTGTTCTTTGTTTAATGGTATGTCAACCTTAGTGGGTTTTTGTTATGCCAAAGCCATCTGTGCAGAAGAACAGCAGAGGTTGTATTTAACCCATAGATGGGGTACCGAGGGTTCTGTACATTTTCCAAGAGTATTAACGCAAAGGTGAGCGTAATAGCGTGACTGGAGATCGAACTAGAGTCTGCGGTCCAGGTCTTTGGTTAATACTCCCTCCCTCCAGAAGAAACTTTTCTTAATACAAATAATTGGCACAGTTATATGGTATCAAGTATTCCTATCTAATACAAGTAATTTGCACACAGTTATATGGTATCAAGTATCCCTATCTAATACAAATAATTTGCACACAGTTATATAGAATCAAGTATTCCTATCTAATACAAATAATTTGCACACAGTTATATAGAATCAAGTATTCCTATCTAATACAAATAATTTGCACACAGTTATATGGTATCAAGTATTCCTATCTAATACAAATAATTTGCACACAGTTATATGGTATCAAGTATTCCTATCTAATACAAATAATTTGCACACAGTTATATGGTATCAAGTATTCCTATCTAATACAAATAATTTGCACACAGTTATATGGTATCAAGTATTCCTATCTAATACAAATAATTTGCACACAGTTATATGGTATCAAGTATCCCTATCTAATACAAATAATTTGCACACAGTTATATGGTATCAAGTATTCCTATCTAATACAAATAATTTGCACACAGTTATATGATATCAAGTATTCCAATCTAATACAAATAATTTGGATACAGTTATATGGTATCAAGGTTTGGTTTCTTTGTTTAATGGCATATCAACTCTTTTTAGGTTATTTAATGCCAAAGCCATTCTCCTAGAAGAACAGTAGTGGTACTATTTAACCCATAGCAGGGAGGATAAGGGGGTTCTTACTTTTCCTAGGGGTATTTGCATGAAAGTGAACGTAATAGCGCGACTGGAGTACGAACTCGCGTACTACGATTCCGCAGTCCATCGCTTTAACCATTACACCACGAGGACACCCTCTATATGGTATCAAGTATTCCTATCTAATACAAATAATTTGCACGCAGTTATATGATATCAAGCGTTCCTATCTATCATGATTTGGTTTGGTTTGGTTGGGTTTTATGGCACATTAATCATTGTAGATTATTAATCCCAAATCAATTTTTATACATATAAACAGTTCTATTTCAAACAATTCACTTTAGCATGATTACACAGTTTCAATGTCAAAACAGTCCAATTTCAAAGATTTCAGTTTAGCATAAGTACATAATTTAGTTCTATTTGACCCATAGATAGAACCCCATCAGGTGCAATCACTCCGGACCAGAGTGGACCTGGGAGCGATGGCAATGATGGGGTACTCTGCATTCCCCAGAGCTCCAGCATTACTGGAATTTAACCATCACATTTTTTAGTGTTATATCCAGGACACTCTTTGGCGGAGTCCTACCGACTGGACAATATGTCACATGAATAATTCTATTAAATATATCTATCACTTGCTTCCACATGTTTTATTGGTTTTAAATGTTACTATCTTACATTAGCAATTCAATTGAACATCTATCTATTTATCTATCTATCTATTACAATCTTTTCATATCTATCTATCTATCATTTCACAAGTTAATATCTATCTATCTATCTATCTCTTTTTGAACATAACCTTATTTTTCTGATTTAATTTTAAATATATCTTTTATTTTTCATCTTATTCTCACTTCTTCTTTTTTCCCTTTTTTATCTGTCTGTCTGTCTGTCTTTCGCTCCCTATCTATCTATCTATCCTTCTATCTATTTATCTTACCTCGTCTGCTGGAGTTATAGAATACACCGACTACTTCTCTGCAGAGGAGTAAGACTCCCCATCCCCCACCAACGAGTGTCCTGGATATGACACTAAAAAATCTGATGGTGTGGTAACAGTAATACTGGACCTTTAGGGAATGTGGAGTACCCCTTCATTGCCATCGCGCCTACGTCCATTCTGGCCCGGAGTGGTAGCACCTGAAGGGGGTTCTCTCTATGGGTTCAATAGAACTATCGTGGTTTGAGTTTATTGTTTTTTGCATTTAAACTGTGTATTTATTCTAAACATGAATAGTTTAAAATAGAACTATTTTGAAATGAAAACTGTGTACTTATGCTAAACTGAATTGCTCGAAATAGAACTGTTTTGACATCTAGACTGTGTGCTTATGCTAAACTGAATTATCTGAAATAAAACTGTTTTGACATTAACTTTGTGTATTTGATAATGAAACTGTTTTCACATTTAACTCTGTGTAAACAAAACCTGTACTTATACTAAACTGAATTAGCTGAATTAGAACTGTTTGGATAAAGTGAATAGCTTGAAATAGAATTGTTTTTGACTACTAAACCGTGTACTCATGCTGAAATGAATTGTTTGAAATAGAACTGACTATTTGCATAAAAATGGATTTGTCGTAAAATAACCCAGAAAGGTTAATATGCCATAAAATACAATCTACCAACCAACCAACCATATCTATCTACCTTAGTCTATTCATATCTATCTTTTTTAATCTTTTCAAATCTATCTATCTATCTATCTATCTGTTCACTCTTTTGTTTTACTTTCTATTTTTCCGTTCATCTTCTTTCCTCTCTCTCTTTATTTTCTCTTCCTTTTTTTAAATTTTCATTTTACATTTTCTTCTCGTTTTCCCTAAATCATTTAACAATCAGTTTTAACGCTTCTACTCGTTAAACGTCTCTAATTATTTTCTGTCTTTCTTTATTTGTCTCTTGAGCCTAACTTCTTTTGCTTTTTCGACGTCACTAACCCAAAACAAATCTCTTTCCATCATCTTTTCTTTTCTTTTTTACTACACCCAAATCCCATCGACTCAATCTAACAAACCCGTGAAAATATTTTAAGAACATCACCGTCATTATCACGAAGGACTTCAGCTTGTGTTTTCCCGACACTGTCTTTTAGGATTAGTGCTGAGCCTTAGTTTGAGGCGAACAAGCTTTCCAAATCTCAACGTCCATGTTGAACGCTGGTTCACTGAAAGGACGACAACTGGTCGTGATCGTCTGCTTTGTTTGAATTGGGCTTAGGGAAAAGCTGATGGGCTTTCGTCCGTAAACACAGCAACAAGGGTGGATGAGAGAAAGATGGGGTGATAGTTTGTTTAGGTTAATTCGCCTTGAGTTGTCAATGGTGAGTGAAACACTTAGTTGCCAATGGATACAAGAGTGTTAGGTTTTTAATTTAGAAAGCATGCTCAGCTAGAAGGCTAAAAATAAAGTGAGATGTTTTCTTCCTTTTCTATCTATCTATCTATCTATCTATCTATCTAATTTTATCTGTCTTTCTTCTTCTGCCTAAACACACACACACACACACACACATATATATATATACATATATTTATCATTTCACATCTATCTATCTGTAAATGTATGAAGGTCCCTCTCTAGACTTTCCTTCTTTTCTCTTTCATTCTCATTAAAATGTCTTCATTCTTTTTTCTTACGTTCTTATTTGTAGACCTTTTCTCTTTTTTTTCTTTCTTTTTTCATTGATAGGTTTCTTCTTTCTTTCTTTCGAGTAACATTTTCTCTTTCTTCTTTTCTCTTTTTTCCTCTATCTCTTTCGTTCTTCTCTCTCTTTCTATGCACACACACACACACACAAACACACACATATATATATATATAGTATCAAAAACGCTACCAACTCTTCCTCTCACTTGTCTCGACGATCATCAGACAGAAAATTTAAGCACTTCTCTTATGAGACACTCAAACTCAGAAAAACGGAAAGAATGCCGCTGGGATTTATTTTTCAAAATATTTGGTTTTAATCTTGCTTTGTTCTGAAAGCATCTTTTAAATCTCCCATCCGGAAGGTTGAGCACTCTGGCAAAGGAATTAACGGCTGCCACCAGCGTAATGCAAATGTAATATAATGGCCGAGGGATTTCGTTTTATGCTTTTGTGTTTAGTAAGGCTGAGAACCTTTCGGCTCAGCACATGGGTTAGTTAGGTGCAAACCTGAGTGCAGTTGTTAACGCGCACGCGAGGAGGATGTGTCGTTCATAGATGTCAAAATAAAAATCCGATAGAAAGGTTGACCAGTGGATGTGAATGATGTCATGCACCGGAAGCGCGCGCGGAGTATTTTGGGGATTTTGAAAAAGTCAGTTAATTGAGTTGAGTCCTTCCTCCTGGAGAAGACGGTTGACTTTCGCTTGCTCGCGAAGGCCTTGGGCATGTGTCGCACGTGATGGGGGTGGGGTGGGGGGCAGATGAAAAAGCCAGAATAGAAAAAATGTGCATCTCTCTCCTTATGTCGAAGAACCTTTAAACTCAAAGGTAATAAAAAGTTTCGTACCTGAACTAAGAAGTCGTAAGTGTTTTTCGTGTTTCGAGATTCCTATGTTCTATGTATATATTTTATGAACATTCCATGTAAGTTTCGCATAGCCGTATCTTGCTATGGTACACAAAGCTCTTCTAACGAATTGAGCACTCTGGTATCCGATAGCGCAAAATGTAAACAAACGAAAGCTAATATAAAGTCCGCCATAATTCCTGAGCTGACGTATTTTGCCGAAATGCTTGAGCGATAAGATGCCAAGTCTAACATAAAGTTAGGCGGATTTCGATCCTAGCTTGAAGCATCCTGCGTTGTCTAGCCACACTGAAGAGTGGTGATACAACGAAACAGTCTGTCTGTGGATGACAATATATATATATATATATATACTTAGCTGTCTATGGAAACCAAAAGAGTGAGAAACAAGTGATGGACATTGCAGAGGTAGATAATCATTGATGGAGAAAGTGGTATGCATAATAAAAATGTCCACTTTAGTGCCCACTGACTTTACCGCTGCTTCACCGGTCTTTTTTCATTTGTCATTTTCTGTCCGTTCAAAATAAATATTTTAATAAACGGTACGGAATATTTTATGATTAAGCGCTAAATTTTGCGAACCATTTTCGTTTTGAAAATCTGAACAGTGGCTTTCAACCTGCAAGTTGTACATGGGAAATCAGTGGAAAGGTATTGTCAAAGGTCAGGAATGTAGACGGGTGATATTAAGAAATCTTATTATTTGCATTGGAAATCAGTGGTTTCTAGTCATCACGAATTAAAGTAAATATCACTCTTACATGAGTGGAGGCTAACGTGGTGTGTTGTGACATCTTCGAAGGCAAGTTCGAACTCCAGTTATGCTTCTGCGTTCACTTTTGGACTAATGCCCTGGGTAATGGTATGAACTTATATAATCCACCTCGTCTATGGGTTATGTAGTATTGCTTCTGTTCTACAAGGATGGCTTTGACATTGACTCACAAAAGTTGATTTGCCATTAAACAAAGGAACCAGATCTGTTGTATCGGGACTATTGTTTGCGATATTTATAGAATAAGGCATGAACTCATTTTCATAAAGATTCTGCTCCAATTGTTTATTTTTTAAAATCTTTTTTTCTTTGTCTTGAATCTTTCTTTGTCTTTTTCTTTCTTATAGTAGAGATTTTTCTTTTTCATTCGAAGTTTTCTTTTTTTTTCTCTTTCATTATTGTTGAAAGCTTTCTTTCTTGTTGTCCGGTTTCTTTCTTTCTTTCTTTCTTTCTTTCTTTCTTTCTGTTTTATTTTAAATGCTTTCTTTCCTGCTACTTGCTTTTTTTGCTTTTTTTCCTATTCTATATTCATTTATATACAGACTTTCTTTCTTTCTTTCTTTCTTTCTTTCTTTCTTTCTTTCTTTCTTTCTGTGCTCCCCTTTCTTTCATTCTGTGCTCTTCTTTCTTTCTTTCTTTCTTTCTTTCTTGCTCCCCTTTCTTTCTTTCTTTCTTTCTTTCTTTCTTTCTTTCTTTCTTTTTGCTCAGTTTCTTTCTATGCTCTTCTTTCTTTCTTTCTTTCTTTCTTTCTTTCTTTCTTTTCTGTTGTAAGGTTTTTTTCTTTTACATACAGGCTTTCTTTCTGTCATTTTCTCTTTCTTTTTGTTCTATCTTTTTGTAATTTTTATTGTTTTTCTTTCCTTTTGTTAACTCTATCTTTATCTTTCTTTACTTTCGTTTGTAGATTATCTTACTTTTATTCTGGCTTTTTTTTGCTTTCAATAAAAATTGATTTCTGGTTTATTTTCAATGTTTTCTTTCTTTCTTTCTTTCTTTCTTTCTTTCTTTCTAATCATCGGCTTTTTCTTTTTTCCTTCTTTCTAATTGAAATGTTTCTTTTTTGTTTTTCATGAAAGAGTTTCTTTCTTTCTATCTTTCTTTCTTTCTAATTATCGGCTTTTTCTTTTTTCCTTCTTTCTAATTGAAATGTTTCTATTTTTCTTTTTCCTGAAAAAGTTTCTTTCATTTTTTCTTTCTTTCTTTCTTTCTTTCTAATAATCGGCTTTTTCCTTTTTCCTTCTTTTTAATTGAAATGTTTCTTTTTTCTTTTTCATGAAAGAGTTTCTTTCTTTCTTTCTTTCTTTCTTTCTTTCTTTCTTTCTTTTGTCTTTCATTTTCTCTCAAAGACTTTCTTTGTTTGTTTTTATTGGTCGTTTTTCTTATTTTTTGATGAAAGCTTTTTTTTCTTGTCATAGTTTATTTTTGTTTTTTTATCTTTGTAATTGAACTATTTATTCATATTGCAGTTTTTTTTCGTTTCTTTTTCTTTCTCATCAAAAGTTTTCCCTTTTTTTGTTTCTTTCTTTTTCCTTTCAGTCTTTTTGTTTTTCTTTTTCTTAATCTCATTGAAAGATTTCGCTTATATTCTTGTGTTCACCTTTTTTTAATTTTTTTCCTTTGATTTACCTTAGTTTCTTTTTTTCTTTCTTTCTTTGAAGTCTTTCTTTCTTTCTTTCTTTGAAGTATTTCTTTCTTTCTTTCTTTCTTTCTTTCTTTCTTTGAAGTATTTCTTTCTTTCTCTCTTTCTTTCTTTCTTTCTTTCTTTGAAGTATTTCTTTCTTTCTTTCTTTCTTTCTTTCTTTGAAGTCTTTCTTTCTTTCTTTCTTTCTTTCCTTCTTTGATGTCTTTCTTTCTTTCTTTCTTTCCTTCTTTGATGTCTTTCTTTCTTTCCTTCTTTGATATCTTTCTTTCTTATTGTCGTGTTTTCTTTGCTCTTTCTTTCTCATGGAAGTCTTTCTTTCTTTCTTTCTTTCTTTCTTTCTTCTCCGAGCACCTTTTCTACTTCCTCCTCCTCATTCCAATTCATTCACCGACGACATCCCTGTAGAAACCACCCTTCCATCATAACCCTAATCTCCACAAAACGCACACAATAGATCCTTAAATAGAAAAAGAAAGGAATATAAAAGAAAAGGTTTTCTGCCTCTCAACCTCTTCAGTCCACCGTCACAAATGTCAGCGCAGGACTTTTGTCAACTGCCTCACCCATCCCTGCCCTCTGCAATTAACAAGAAGAAGAAGAAGAAGAAGAAGAAGAAGAAGAAGAAGAAGAAGAAGAAGACCACGGTTACAAAATGGCGGTGAGAAACAATCGACTGAAGAATTAAAGATAAAACAGAGACAGACAATAATAATAATAATAATAATAATAATATAAACAATAAATAAAAGGACGCTGAATAAAGAATCAATGAAGGCAATGGGCTTTTTATTTTTAATTTAATATTTCGTTGTGGCCTGTTCTTCCCACTAAACGGTGATGACTGGGAGGACGTTGTTGTGGTCTCTTAAGCGACAAAACACGGGTCGCGTTAATAACTCTATTTAACGCTAAGTGTTTTTAGCCCAGTCGGTTGGAGCTGTAGAATACACCGATTGCATCTCTCCTAAGAGGTAAGACTCTCCCAACGAGTGTCCTGCATATGACTCTAAACAATCTGTTGGTGAGGCTCCAGTAATGCTGGAGTTTTGAGAAATGCGGAGTATCCTTTCATTATCATCGCTTCTTGGTCGACTCTGGCCCCGAGTGGAAACATCTGATTGGGTCCTATCTATTGGTCAAATAGAACTTTTTGACAATAAAACTGTGTGTAAATAAATGACTTATGCTAGAATGATTTGTTAGAAATAGAACTGTTTGATTATTTCCCTGAGCGTAAACAATTGATTAGTGTTAGATTGAATTGTTAATGATACGAACCAAAATTTGGAAGCATTTAACTTTGATTTATCCAAAATTGAATTGTTAGAAATAGAGCTGTTTGATAATTTAACTCTGTGTATCTACAAAATATGTTTAGAAATTGTATATTTGATATTCATGTAAAAAAAGGATTTGGAATTAAATAAACAACAATGACTGATGTACCATAAAACCAAACTAAACCAAATCATAAATACGAGTTGCATACGATAAGTTTCCAGACTTTTTTGTACAGGCATTTAAAATTGTCATAGACACTTGAAAATTCACTATGTTATTGCTATACATCTTAAGAGATAACTGACCAATTTTTATGATTTCATGTTCAAATTAACAGCTACAGCAGAAATTGGAATACACCCTACTAAAGCCTGATTGTCACAGCTGGTGATTTTCAAAAATGTAATCTGGACGTAAACGATATGCAATAAAATTCTGTTTTAAGCTTGGATAAACTGCCACAGAAACGTATGGAATGCTTCAGACTGCTTTTGGAGCATCTTGCATGAATCGAGCATCAGTTTTTGAGTGGCATAAGAGATTCAAGGAAGGCAGGGAGTCTGTGAGGGATGATGAGAGCTGTGGGAGGAGTAAGGAAGTCAATACAACTGAATTGATTGGCAAAAGGGTTAGGGTTAGGGTTACTATGTTGAGGTTTTAAGGGAGTTCAGGAAAAAGATTCCATCGGAAGAGGCCAGCAGTCTTCAAATCGGGTCAGTGGCATTTCCACCAGGACAATACACCAGTCAACAACTACATCCCTGTCTCAGACTATTTGACCAAGATGGGCATCAACACAGTTCCTCAGCCTCCCTATAGTCAAGACCTTGCTCCCTGTTACTTTTAGTTATTCCCTAAGCTCAGATGCTGTCGTTATGAGATAATTGAGGAGATGAAAGTGGCTGTGACGAAGGTCATTTACACGATCACACAAGAGGACTTCCATGGGGCCTTCCAGAAATTGTTGGAACGGTACAACAAGTACATTGCAGCCGGAGGAAATTACTTGGAAGGGGACTAGAGCTTCATGTGTGTACTATCAATAAAAGTGCCCATACGAAAAAAGTCTGGAAACTTATCGTTTGCACCTCGTATTTAATATATATGTATAAAGAGGATTTGGCATTAAATAACCAACAATGGTTGAGATACCATAAAACCAAACCAAAAAACCCCAAAAGGTCTTTGTGAGTGCGTGTGCGTGCGTGCGTGCGTGCGCACGTATTTTGGCCCTTATCTCCTGGTGAAATGAACTTTCTTTGAGAAATGCATATTCTGCCGTTTACTTGTGCATGATAGGAAGGTTAATCCCATTCATTTCTCGAAATGAATAACAACTCCTACATTGTTCGATTGATAGATTTTAGTACTATTACGGTCCCATGTATGGGTCAAATACAGTTGCTAAAATGATTGGAATATATGTCCCCTGACAGAAAGTTGGAACGACGCATGCCCGGAAAAGGAACCGTCCTTGCGGAAAACCGAAATTCGACCTCATTTCAACGGCACCCCTGACGCAGCCAGTAACAGCGGACATTTATCAGTGGATAAAAATAAGTAGCCGCTAGCTGCAGACATATCATACAACAGTGTGGAAATTATTTGTATTAGATTGGAATACTTGATACCATATAACTGTGTACAAATTATCTATATTGGATTGGAATACTTACTATCATTTAAATTTGTGCAAAAACTCTTGAAGAATTATTCAAAAAATGTAAGTTAAAATATAACGGTGCAATGAACGAAATTTGAATTCAGTGCTTTCCTTTAACTAGACTGGTTGCCTAACTGTTGTAACCTAACAGAGAGGTCACTGAATGGAAAATAACCAAAACGGAGGTCTGAAATGACCAAGAAAAGTTTTATAACATTAGCAAAATATAATACTCGGCAGCGGCGAGAAGGTAGCCATTGCGAGTGGGGACTACTTTGTTAGTAAAAAATCACCCACCCTTACATTAGTGTCCAATGTAATGGGATATACCCATTAATGTTCATATGTAAGGTATATAAAAGTTGACCGTAGTCGAGGGTGACCTGAAGGCTCCCTTTTCTATAGCTACTACACCGAAGTGTAGGGGAGGGCGCTACTCCTTTCCCTAAATTACTTCACTTTACCCTTGATTCGTACCTTATAATGCTGAGTATTAACCAAGGAGGCATGAAGTCTTTGGTATGACTCGACCTGGGATTGAACGTATGTCCCCCAGGCCACAGGCGAACACTCTAACCATCATGCCAATGTCCGGTTACTAAGGTATATAATAATCACTATCTCTCAGTCTCTCTCCTATTCTCTTCCTTCTTCCTTTTCATCCATCCATCCATCTCACTCTCTCTCTCTCTCTCTCTCTCTCTCTCTCTCTCTATCAATAACTCTCTCTCTCTATCTCTGTATCTCAATCTTTCTCCTATTCTTTCTCTTCTTCGTTTCCCTCAATCCATTTCTTTCTCTTTCTCTACCCGCTACCCTTCACTCTTTCTCTCTCTCTCTCTCTCTCTCTCTCTCTCACACACACAATATATCTATTTCTCTTTTGATCCCTCTTAATGTCTCTCTTCTTCCTTTCCTTTATCCATTTCGCTATCACTCTCTCTCTCTCTCTCTTAATCTCTCTCTATATATCTCAATCTTTCTCTTATTTTTTCTCTTCTTCATTTCCCTCAATCCATTTCTTTCTCTTTCTCTCCCCTTCTGTCTTTCTCTCTCTCTCTCTCTCTCCCTCTCTCTCTGTCACACACACACACACACAATATATCTATTTCTCCTTTGATCTTTCTGAATGTCTCTCTTCTCCCTTTCCCTTTATCTCTCTCTCTCTCTAACACACACACTACCACTCTCCATCTCTCTTGTAACCAAACAAAAAGATTACTGAAGGAGAAATAATCAAAACGGGGGTTGGAAATGAAATGGAAATCTTTATAACATTAACAAAGCACAATACTCGCCGGAGGCGTGAAGAAGGTAACCGCTGCTTGTAGTGACGACTTAGTGACATTATCTCTCTCACAATAGTTTCCAACATTGTGGAGCATACCTATTAATGTTCAATCTCTATCTTATTCTCTCCCTTCTTCCTTTCCCTCTATCCATTTCTCACTCTCTCTATCAATCTCTATCTCTCTATCTCTCTCTTATTCTTTCCCTTCTCTCTTTCCTTCAATCTATTTCTCTCCCTCTCTTCTTCTTCTTCTTCTTCTTCTTCTTTTTCTTCTCTCACATAATCTATCTATTTCTCTCTCTTTCGATCTCTCTTGATCTCTCTTCTTTCTTTCCCTTTACCCACTTTTTTTTCTCTCTTTTGCCCTCTCCCCTTCTCAGTCACACAATCTATCTATCAATTTCTCTCTCTTTGGATATCTCTTAATCTCTCTTTTCTTCCTTTCCCTTTATCCATCTCTCACTCTCACGATCAATCTCTATCTCTATCACTCTCTTATTCTTTCTCTTCTTTCTTTCCTTCAATCTATTTCTCTCTCTCTCTTTCTCCCCCCTCTCTCTCTCTCTTCTTCTTCTTCTCTCACACACTCTATATATTTCTCTCTCTTTCGATCTCTCTTGATATCTCTATGTTCTTTCTTTCCCTTTACCCACTTGTTCTCTCTCTCTCTCTCTCTCTCTCTCTCTCTCTCTCTCTCTTGCCCTCTCCCCTTCTCTGTCACACAATCTATCAATCAATTTCTCTCTCTTCGGATATCTCTTAATCTCTCTTTTCTTCCTTTCCCTTTATCCATCTCTCTCCCTGTCTCTCTGTCTGTCTCTCACTCTCTCTCTCTCTATCACTCTCTACCACTCTCTATCTCTCTCTTAACCAAACAAAATGAATGAGAAATAACCAAAACAGAGGTTGGAAATGAAACGAAAATCTTTATAACATTACCAAAATACGATACTCACCAGTGGTGTGGAGAAGGTAACCGCTGCTCCTGATGACTGCTTAGCATATTTCCCTATTTGTCGTACGTCCCACCAACCGGATGAGTTTGGCACAAGGCTTTTTTAAGGTGGGTAAAGACAATGGGCTACAGCCCAGACACACCACGCGGCTCGAAAAATGCCGAGGCCCCGTCGGCATTCCTTTAAAAAGGAGCGTCTCAGGCGCTAGGCGATAAACTTACCCGCTCTGAGGAGGGTTAGAGCCTGGGACTCGAGAAAGATCGGCGGCGTGAGATGAATGCTGGGGTTCTCCGGCAACCACGTCTAGCAGCATCGACCTAGTGAAACACCACCGCCAAAAGCAGTTAGTATATTTCACCCTCTCACAATACTGTCCAACGTATCGGGCAGGATATGACACATGGTCAATTTTTTCAAGCGGAGTTTAACAGGTTTGAATTCAGAGTTTTCCCTCTCCTAGACTAGTTGCTTCACCAAGGCTGAAGAACCTAGTCTGCCCTACTATTTACCCATAGCTGGAGGGAGAATAATTGAATTCATACCTTTCCCAAGGGTAAGAGTGCTATGTGAAATGCAATCAGCCTCGTCCAGGATTTGAACTCCTGTCGCCGTGTCTATTTCCTACGACGATAGTGCACCTTCACTTTAACAGGTTTGAAGTCAGAGTTTTCCTTCTCCTAGACTAGTTGCCTCACCAAGGCTGAAGAACCGAGTCTGCCCTACTATTTACCCATAGCTGCAGGGAGAATAATTGGATTCATACCTTTCCCAAGGGTATTAGTGCTATGTGAAATGCTATCAGTCTTGTCCAGGATTTGAACTCGTGTCGCCGTGTCAATTTCCTACGACGATAACCATTACACCACGGGCACCTCCTGTCCAACGTATTTATGAGGATTAGAACATACCCATTTATGTTCATAGGTAGTGTATATAACAATAAAATAACCCTATACGAGCTGACATGCCATTAAAATCAATCAATTAATCATAGATCTATAAAGGTTCCGTCTTAGTACTTTTTAATCAAACGTTGATTGTCGTCTCTTTTCTTTATATCAAGGTATCTATATGTGCCGTCATGACCTAGCTCTTTGATCTTGGTATCGATACAAAGGGTCAAGTCTGAAGTCTTAGATTTCTTTTCTAGAAAGAAACTTTGGCATAATTGTCATTCCTGAATCCCATGGTGAGAAGTTCATTCGGTGTGTTGTCATTTTTGAATGGAGAACAAGTGAGTCTGTTAACGGTCTTCTGATATCTATCAGGTATCGTTGTGTCTATTGATGGGTGCAAACTGGTGCTAGACAGAAGATTAAATTAGAAAGAAAGATAGAAAGAAAGAAAGAAAGAAAGAAAGAAAGAAGGAAAAAATGATAGATAGATAGATTGGAAGAAATGGACATTAAAAAATAAGAGAAAGCAATTATTTGAAAGAAAGTAAAAAGAAAGAAATAAAAAAGAGAAAAATTACTGATAGATAGATAGATAGATAGATAGATAGATAGATAGATAGATAGATAGAGAGGAAGAAATGGGTACGGAAAGAAGAGAGAAAGGAATTATTAGAAAGAAAGAAAGAAAGAAAGAAAGAAAGAAAGAAAGAAAGAAAGAAAGAAGAGACAAATTTCTGATAGATAGATAGATAGATAGATAGATAGATAGGAAGAAATGGGTACGGAAAGAAGAGAGAAAGGAATTATTAGAAAGAAAGAAAGAAAGAAAGAAAGAAAGAAAGAAAGAAAGAAAGAAAGAAAGAAGAGACAAATTTCTGATAGATAGATAGATAGATAGATAGATAGATAGATAGGAAAAAATGCGCACGGAAAGAAGAGAGAAAGGAATTATTAGAAGAAAGAAAGAAAGAAAGAAAGAAAGAAAGAAAGAAAGAAAGAAGAGACAAATTTCTGATAGATAGATAGATAGATAGATAGGAAAAAATGTGCACGGAAAGAAGAGAGAAAGGAATTATTAGAAGAAAGAAAGAAAGAAAGAAAGAAAGAAAGAAAGAAAGAAAGAAAGAAGAGACAAATTTCTGATAGATAGATAGATAGATAGATAGGAAAAAATGCGCACGGAAAGAAGAGAGAAAGCAATTGTTAGAAGAAAGAAAGAAAGAAAGAAAGAAAGAAAGAAAGCCAATTAACTGTGTGCACACAAATGAGAATATTAAATAAAATATTACAATCAAATAGGAAATATTTTGAACCATTTTACCATTTGGAAACAAATGAATTGTATTAAATAGAAACATTAGTGTTACTTAGCAATAATTGTAATCATTCAACTAGATTGATATTTAATAGAATTATTTGTGTTAGATATTTATCCAACATTCCAGCGCCCAGTCGGCTGGGGCTGTAGAATACACCGACTGCTTCTCTGCAGAGGGGTAAGACCACCCCCTAACGAGTGTCCTGGATATGACACTAAACAATCTGATGGTGAGGTTCCAGCAATGCTGGATCTTTGGGGAATGCGGAGTACCCCTTCATTGCCACCGCTCCCAGGTCCACTCTGGCCCGGAGTGGTAGCACCTGATAGGCCCCTATCTATGGGTTAAATAGAAATAACAGCATACTTATGCTAAAATGAATTGAGTAAACTGAATAGCTTGAAATAGAAACGTTTTTGACAATTAAACCGTACTTACACTTAAACTGCGTGCTTATGCTTAACTGAATTATTTCAAATGTTTTTCGACATTAAAACTGTATTTACACTTAACTGAATTGTTACATATAACTGCTTGAATAGCTTTAAATGGAAATGTTTTTGACAATTAAACAGTGTACTAATGCTAAACTGAATTGTTTTAAATAGAACAGATTATTTACACAAAAATGGATTTCGCGTTAAATAACCTACAAAGGTTGATATGCCATAAAACCAAACAAACCAAGCCAAACCAAACCAAACCAACCTTCCAGCAAGTTCGATTTGATACAAAGTCATTTTATTGTGGGGGACACGAACAAATCGATACTAATGCGTGGCTAATTTAGAAAATGCTTGATTCCGTTGGAATTCCCCATATTGTATGCACCTCAGGCGCCAAGCTAAAAACTCAGTTCTCCTAACCAGGCAATGCCCGGGAAGAAGGCCCTCTAAGATCAGACGGTGAGAAACAAAAATATCCAACCTCCGTGAACGTTTAATGGATCCGGGAACATTGAAGGGGAGTGCATAAAATATTTTGTGTTCAAACAAATTGCATTAATTTAAAAGGATTGATATGACATTAAACAAAACAACCTTATCAAACCACACTTATCCATTTTCAGAAAAGTCCACAATATCTTACAAGGGAGACTCTGCAGGTCTTCTTCTTCTTCTTCTTCTTCTTCTTATTATTATTATTATTATTATTATTATTATTATTATTTACTCCTTTAGAGTTTCTCACATCAGTATTAGCAGATGGTTTTTCACTGGAGTTTGAGTGACCGCAAGTCTCCTCAAGTCTCCAGGACTTAACTCAGTATTCTGGCCGTCCTCAGCAATGCTGTCGTTTGGATATTCTCTACCCATCCGCCAACTTCCAAGTCCTCCAGGTCCTTTATTAATCCTTTTGTTACTGTGCCTAACGCACCAATCACAATTGGCACAATCGTTACTTTCATGTTTCACAGCTTTTTTAATTCTCTCGCAAGGTCGAGGTACTTATCTTTCTTTTCACTTTCCTTCAGATTTATTCTGTAGTCCGTCGGGATAG
Organism: Sepioteuthis lessoniana; assembly: GCA_963585895.1. NCBI lineage: Eukaryota > Metazoa > Mollusca > Cephalopoda > Myopsida > Loliginidae > Sepioteuthis > Sepioteuthis lessoniana. The sequence continues at coordinate 61,401,873 of OY757935.1, read as the reverse complement.
CAAAGTCGACAATTTTGCAGTATTATTATTTACTCATTAGAGTTTTTCATATCAGCGTTTGCTGATGGTCTTTCACTGGAGTTTGAGTGACAGCAAGTCTCCTCAAGTCTCCAGGACTCTTCTCAATATTCTGGCTGTTCTCAATGCTGTAGTTTGGATAGTCTCCCCATGTCCTCCAACTTTCAAGTCCTCCAGTCCCTTAATAATCCTTTAGTTACCGTCCCAAAAGCACCAATCACAATTGGTACAATCGTCACTTTCATGTTCCATAGTTTTTTTCAATTCTCTTGCAAGGTCGAGGTACTTATCCTTCTTTTCATATTCTTTCAGTTTTATCCAGTGGTCTGCCGGGACAGCAAAGTCGACCTTTTCAAAGTTTTTCACATCACCCATTATTTTTTTTTTCAGTTTACAATTATCATTATCATATTTCTTGTTGTGCGTTTTCCCACCAGCGTCAGTTGATGGTTCTGCATGGGAGTCTGAGTGACAGCAATCTCCTCAAATTTTCCGAACTCAAGTTTTTCACACCAGTTTTAACAGATAGTTTTTCACTAAAGTCTTCGTGAAAGTAAGTCTTTTCTGGCCACCTAAGTATACCGGCCAATCTCAACATTGCCGTGATCTGTGTGGTCTTGATTCTTCTTCTGATCACCAGTACCTCAAGTCATATTTCACTGCTTTGGCAAGACGTTCCAAGTGCTCCAACAGTCATTGGTATTACCGTCACCCCCTTATTCCCTAGCTTTTCAGTTCTTTGGCAAGGTCCTGAAATGTTCCAGGTTTTTTGCTTGATTTGTTTTTATTCTGTGTTCTGGAACGACAAAATTCACCTGGTGATTAATTATTTTCTTCTTTTTAATTAATATTTCATCTTAATTAGAGATTGACCTAATGAGTAAAGTGTTCGCCAATGGTCAAGGTGACCGGGGTCAAATCCCAGGTCGAGTCTTACAAAAGACTCAAAAATGGTACTTGATGCCGCCTTGCTTAGCACTCTGCACTAAGTCTTCTATTTTCTACAAATACATCATTGGTCAGATTTCCAAAGTTATGGCCAATTACTGATTTATAATTTTGGGATTTAACTGGTCAGGATCAAGGGTAAGTGGAGCAATCCAGGGAGTGGAGTAGCGCCGTACCCTACACCTTGGTGTAGTAGCTATTGAAAAGGGAGCCTTCGGGTCACCCTCGGCTACGGCCAGCAACTTTACTTGTATCTTAAAGTTACTGAGAATTTTATTCATCTTAACTTCTAAGTTAGATTCTGGTTTGTAAGCATGACCTATTTTTTTCTCTGGCACAATTCCCAGTGGATCTCCTTTCCCTCCCCCCAATCATGTCTACTCTTTGCCCGTTGGCTGTATTCATTTATGCCATTTTTCGTTTCATCTCCGTCACCACAAAACCTACCCTTGCTATTCTTTGATGTTTTATCATTATTTATTCACTTGAGGGTTATTCATACCAGCGTTAACGGGGAGGGAGGTCTCGATGGAGTCTGAGTAAAAGCAATCTGCTCAAGACTCGTCCCTGTATTCTGGCCGATCTTACGAATCCTTTAGTCTGGCTGGTCTCTAATTGTCCGCTTATTTCCAAGTCTTCTATTCCCTTCTTACGATTCCTTTAGTCTGGCTGGTCTCTAATTGTCCGCTTATTTCCAAGTCTTCTATTCCCTTTACCAATCTTTTGAGGATTATCTCAAGTGCACCAACTACAATTGGTATCACCGTCAGCTTCACATGTAATATTACGGACGGGCACCGTCATTTAATTGCAGCGGTCTCAAGGTTAAAGAACATTCGAGCACATCAGCTGTCATCAGTCATTGGCTACAAAGGTCTGACGATCAAAAATGTCACGAACCTCGCTTGTGCACGCAGAGTGACCTGTAGAGTTCAAGCGTGATTTTCATATTATCACGCGTGAACTTTCACATGTTTCACATGTTGCACTGGTGATCATCGAAACCTTCGGGAACCTTCGAATTGATCCATCAAATCGCTATATAAGAAAATCAAGTAGCGAGATTTTGGTAGTTCAAGACAAGTTTTCAAACAGGTTTCAACAGAGGTGCACGCCGCCTGACCCCCGTTATAACCCAATCTGTTAGCAATCCGATTGATACGACAAGTATCAACAGGCCGACGATAACAACGCTGCCGTCATCGCCAAGAAAAGGAAGGTAAACCTTTTCTACGTACGCTAGCTGAAGTGCACGAAGAGAAAGAGTTATACAGAAAGAAGACGTTTGATTGCGACAAAAAAAAAAAAAAAGAGAAGGCGAGGAAGAACGCTATTGAACAAACTTTTTTTTAACAACAGTCCGCTGTAACCCCCAAGAATAAAAGCGACTACTATTTTCTTCCTTGAGATTCAAGTTTTGAGTGTTTCTTTTCTCTGAATTCACTTCTTTTAGACACAACGTTTTAATTTTAATGTTACACACATTCCATATTTTTTTGTTCTCCAGAAAGATCCAGGTACTTGTCTCTTTTCTCGGTTTATTTTATTTTCACTCTGTGGTCTGCCGGAACAGCAAAGTCCACTGTACAACCGGTTTACTTTATTTATTTTTTTTTTTTTTTTTTTTACTATCACGAGATCTGGAGGTGCCCGTGGTGTAGTCGTTATCGTCGTAGGAAATGGACACGGTGACACGAGTTCAAATACTGGACGAGACTAATTGCATTTCACATAGCACTAATACCCTTGGGAAAGGTATGAATCCAATTATTCTCCCTCCAGCTATGGGTAAATTGTAGGACAGACTAGGTTCTTCAGCCTTGGTGAGGCAACTAGTCTAGGAGAAGGAAAACTTTGAATTCAAACCTGTTAAAATCTGCATAAAAATTGACCTTGTGTTATATCCTGCCCGAGCGGAGGGGTTGGTAAATAGGATCACGAGATCTGGTCATGTTTGGCCGAGATTAGGTGATCTGTTTGTATCTCAAGATCCCAGGGATCCTCATTATCCAGCACGGATTCTGAGTTGTTCATATACCATTTATTCGTATCGCCAAATTAAAATTCTTTTCACAACTCCCTGTAGATTACCTTCCCCAGCCAGTGGTGTCTCGTCTTATACTCTAATTTTCTGCATTCGCTTATTATGTGATTGATTGTTTCGTCTCTATCATCCCATAAACGATAGTTTACTCTTTTGCTTGTCTATTTTTGCTTTAACAAATTTTATTATCATTACTCTTTTAAGAGTTTTTCACACCAGTGTTAGCGGTTGGTTTCTCAATGGAGTTTGAGTGACAGCAAGTCACGCAAGTCTCCAAAATTATTCTCTGTATTCTGGCCGATCTTAAAGCTGTAGCATAGATGGTCTCCACTCGTCCTTTTTTTTTCCAATTCTTCCAGTCCCTGTATCAGTCACTTGGTGGCTTTTCCAACAACTCCAATTACAATTGGAATCATCGACACTTTCATGTTCCACAGTTTTTTCAATTCCCTAGCAAGGTCCTTCTTTTCACTTTGTACTTCTCAGTATTCTAGCCGATCTCAACAATGCCGTTCTTTAGATGGTATCCATTCGTCCTCTTATTTCCAAGTCCTCCAGTCCTTGTACAAATCCTTTGGTGACTGTACCAAGAGTACCAAATTATAATTGGTATCACCGTCACTTTCAGTTTTTTCTATTCCCAAGCTAGGTCCAGGTACTTATTCCTCTTTTCACCTTCTTTTAATTTTATTCTGTAATCAGAAAAAAGAGCAAAGTTCACGATTCAAAGTTTTCTTTTTTTTTTTTGTTGTTGTTGACTATTATTGTCTGGTCGTCTGGCCGAGATTTGGTGACCTGATTGTATTTCAAAATCCCAGAGGAGTTTATGCGTCTCATTCTCCCGCACGGATTCTGGGTCGTGCATATATCATTTGTTCAATGGTCAAACTTCAATTTAATTGGTCCTTATTGCGTGGTTTTGTGTTGTTTTGTGTTGCTATTAGAAGAGATTCTACTCGTCCGCCAACTTCCAAGTCCTCCAGTCCCTTTAGTAATCCTTTAGTTACTGTTCCAGTATTATTATTATTATTATTGTAACTCCTTTTAGAGTTTTTCACACCGGCATGAGCCGATAGTTTCTCACTGGAGTTTGAGTGAAGTCTCCAGGACTCTTCTCAGTATTTTGGCCGATCTCAATAATCCTGTAGTTTTGATGGTCTCCACTCTTACTTTTATTTTCAAGTCCTCCAGTTTTTTTTACCAATACTTTGATGACTGAGCACCAATTACAATTGGTATCATTGTCACTTACAGGGTCTACAGTGTTTTTTTCAATTCCCTACCAAGGTCCAAGTATTTATCATTCTTTTCGCTTTCTTTCAAGTTTTTTTTTACCCATAGGTCAGTTAGGACAGCAAAGTCCACAATTCGGCAGGTTCTCTTTTTGTATTATTGACGTTATCCGATGGTTTTTCACTGGAATCTGGGTGAGTGCAAGTCTCATCAAGTCTTCTGAACTCTTCTCAGTATTCTGGCCGAGTTTATTATTATTATTATTATTATTATGATTATAATTGGTAACAATAGTAGTATTTGTAGAAGCATTAGTATTTTCACTAGTATTTTCTTTTTATTTTATCATAATTACAGGATTGGAATGATTTATAGATATAAAGTCATTGTTGTTATTATTAGTAGTAGTAGTCGTAGTGATGGTAGTAGTAGTAGTATTGATAGTAGTAGTAGTAGTAGTAGAAGTAGTGATGGTGGTGGTAGTAGTAGTTGTGATGGTAGTAGTAGTAGTGATGGTGGTGGTGGTAGTAGTCGTAGTAGTAGTCATTGTGATAGTAGTAGTGATGGTAGTAGTAGTCGTAGTGATGGTGGTGGTAGTAGTAGTTGTGATGGTAGTAGTAGTAATGATGGTGGTGGTGGTAGTAGTCGTAGTAGTAGTCATTGTGATAGTAGTAGTAGTGATGGTAGTAGTAGTCGTAGTGATGGTGGTGGTAGTAGTAGTAGTGATGGTAGTAGTAGTAGTAGTAGTAGTCGTTGTGATAGTAGTAGTAGTAGTAGTTGTATTAATATTGCAATTTGATAATGCAGACTTTAAGACTTCTTAGTTTTTGTATCTTTTACCACCAGTATAAGGATCAATTTAGTTTTTTTTTTATTGTTGACTTTCTTATTTTACGAATTAAAAAAAAAATTTTTCATGTTCTGTTGTGGTTTTCCTATAATCTACTTCAACAAATTGTCGTTTATTGTGGTTTGCTCTCAGCGTCAGTCTCTTCACCCCACCGTCCAACCCAAACCCCTTCCCCATATACACACACACACACACATATACACAAGCACTTTTTACGCTCCAAGTACTTGTTTTTATTTATTTGTCTGTTTGTTAATTTATGGATTTAACTAAACAAGCGTCTCTCTCTCTCTCTCTCTCTCTCTCTCTATCTATCTATCTATCTATCTCTATCTCTTTCTCTTTCAGCCTCGCTAATATGGATTCGACGTCCTTGCACCCCCGCTCCAGCCTAAAGGAAACCCTTCCAGGCCCCCTGCCTTGGTACTGGTCGTCTTTGTTTGATTTCTGTTTGGGAATCCACTTCGTGTTAAGAATGATGTCAGTCAGAAAGTGAGAGAGAGAAGATTGATTGACAACTTCGCCATGATTATAAAGTTGACATAAGGGTTCCTAACATTTTCATATCTGCGTTTCTCTTTAGAGACCAGGAAAAAGCTTCCATTGGTAACGATGGAGGCAAATTTGTAAATAAAACAAATTTTTCTTGTTTTTTTTTTTTTGCCAGAAGTTTGGTGGCGTGAAGGTTGGACTGTTATCGAATTAGTTACATTTTCCCTCGGATTTTCTATCGGTTATAGAATATTTCAAAAACCGCGGAAGTTTAGACTGCATAACGTATCGGTCTTAGATATTTCCATGGTGCCCGTGGTGTAATGATTACCACCGTGGGGAATGGACTCAGCGACATGAGTTCAAATCGTGGACGAGGCTGATTGTATTTCACATATCACAAATACCCTTTGGAAAGGTATGAACCCAATTATTCTCCTTCCAGCTATTGGTAAATAGAAGGACAGACTGAGTTCTTCAGGCTTGGTGAAGCATCTAGTCTAGGAGAAAAAAATCTTTGAATTAAAACCTGTTAAACTCTGCTTAAAATTGACCTTGTGTCATATCCTGCCCGAGCGGAGGGATTGGTCATTATCATCATCATCATTTCATGCCGCTAGCAAGGATATCCCTGACCCTCTCTCGCCACTTCTCCCTATCGTTCATCGCCTCTGGCAGGTCTTCAGGGCCACATTCCGTATCCTTACATAGCTGCTGTAAGTAAGTTCGAGCTGGTCGTCCGGATTTTGCTCGGCCATATGTAGGGTCCGTAGGAGTACATCCCTTATGAGCTCGTCTCTGCTTCTCCAGCAGTGTCCTGCATGTCTGGTTCGTCTAACTTGGATAGTTTTCCTGATAGGAGGTAGGTGGCCGTATAGTGGGTGCCTTGTGGGGTGTTGCCGCCAGGACTTGTTCAATATTGCTCGCAACATTCTTGTGTAATTCCCGTCTAGCTTCTTCTCCAGCCGTTTTGTTAGCGTCCAAGTAGTGCCCTGCTAGGAAACCACATAGAACCCAAAATCGACAACATCCTTAGGAAAAAGCAAAATGGCTTCCGAAGAAACAGATCCATGACCTCATAAATATTGACCATCCGTAGAATCATTGAAGGCAAAGGGGTTGGTAAATATGGGTAAATATAAATATTTCCATCTCTGATGTTTCAATCAAGCTTTCATTTTTTTTTTGTTAAGTTCGTTTAGGGGTAATTTTCGTTGATACCTTATAATCACTTCATCCTCGAACAATATCGAAATGAATACTGAGTTCTAAGTACTTGATCGAGTAATACTTCATGAGCAATACTTTAGAATACTATGCGATACTCTACACGGTACTTCTGATTGAATGATATATATATATATATATTCATTATTCCAAGTCACGTGACCCCAGTAGCACAATCCGTTTCACCCGTTGTGTTTGTTGCCTGGAGATCCGTGTTCGACGACATGGGTCGGTATCGGCACATATTTCTTACATAACACATCTCAAAGATAAAAATATGACTCAAAAAGAAATAAAATCCTGATACATACAAGGTGCTTTCAATAAGTTTTCAAACTTTTTTGTACAGGCATTTAAAATTGTAGACTCTTGAAAATTCAGTATGTTATTGCTATACATCTTATGACATGACTGACCAATTTTTATGATTTCAGCTTCAAATGAACAGCTACAGCAGCAATAGGAATACACCCTACTAAAGTCTGATTGTCACAGCTGTTGAATTTCAAAAATGCAATCTGGACGTGAGGACACTTTAGAAGAACGATATGCAATAAAATTATGTTTTAAACTTAGAAAAAAGGCCACAGAAACGTATGGAATGCTTCAGACTGCTTTTGGAGCATCTTGCATGAATCGAACATCAGTTTTTGAGTGGCATAAAGATTTAAGGAAGGCAGGGAGTCTGTGAAGGATGTTGAGAGGTATGGCAGGAGTAAGGAATTCAATAGACCAGAGTTGATAGGTCAAAGGATTAGGGTTACAATGTTGAGGTTTTAAGCGAGTTCAGCAAGAGATTCGGTCGGAAGAGGCCAGCACTCTTCAAATTGGGCCAGTGGCATTTTTACCAGAACAATGCACTCAACTGAATAACCCGTCCAGCATAAATAATAGTCGCATAAGTGTTTTTGAATGGCCAATTTCTGCAATGTATATATATATATATATATATATATATATATATATATATATATATATATATGAGGTGTATTCAATAAGTTTCCAGACTTTTTTGTACAGTCATTTAAAATTGTCGGAGACTCTTGAAAATTCAGTATGTTATTGAATACATGACTGACCAATTTTTAGGATTTCAGGTTTAAATGAACAGCTACGGCAGCAATAGGAATACACCCTACTAAATCCTGATTGTCACAGCTGGTAAATTTCAAAAATGCAATCTGGACGTGAGGAAGAACGAAATGCAATAAAATTATGTTTAAAATTTGGAAAAATGCCACAGAAACGTATGGAATGCTTCAGACTATTTTTCGAGCATCTTGCATGAATCGAGCATCAGTTTTTGAGTAGCATAAGAGATTCAAGGTAGGCAGGGAGTCTGTGAGGGATGATAAGAGGTGTGGGAGGAGTAAGGAAGTCAACAGACCAAAGTTGATTGGCCAAAGTGTTGGGGTTAGGGTTACTATGTTGAGGTTTTAAGGGAGGTTAGGAAGAGATTCGGTCGGAAGAGGTCAGCAATCAGTGGCATTTCCAGCAGGACAATACACCAGTCCATAACTCCATCTTTGTCACAGACTATTTGACCAAGATGGATATCAAGACAGTTCCTCAGCCTCCCGATAGTCCAGACCTTGCTCCCTGTGACTTTTGGTTATTCCCTAAGCTCAAGGAAAACCTTAGAGGCTGTCCTTATGAGACAATTGAGGAGATGAGAGAGGCTGTGACGAAGGTCATTGACACGCTCACACAAGAGGCATTCGATGGGGCCTTCCAGAAGTTGTTGGAACGGTACAACAAGTGCATACGACAATTTTAAATGCCTGTCCAAAAAATCCTGGAAACCTATTGATGGCACCACGTATATTTATAAACAGTATTTGGCATTAAATAACCTACAATGTTTGATATGCCATGAAGCCCAACCGAACAAGAAAAAAAGACTGACTTCTGCATAAAATAACCCTACAAATGTTAACGTGTCATTAAATCAAACGACCAGACAACCAACAAACAAACCCACAAATTAGCAATCATTTAAATATTATTGAATAATAAATCATTATAATACTGAATGAAGAAGCTTATTTATTCCGAATGAAGTTTTAATTGCTTAAAATGACTAGCTTAAACTTTTGTCAATATTTTGTTAAAAAAATATTATGTTCAGTCATGTTTAATCCAGATTACATTTACAGGAGAGATTAGCGAAATTTGAATAAACGATTTTACAAGAACAAAGAATGAGACGAGACCTGATTAAAACTTTCAAAATTATTGGAATTTCTAATCATATCAAGCATTTATTCAAGATTTCCCTTCGAACTGGACAGATTTTAAAAACTTCGTCTGTAAATCAATTTGATTTTTAAAAAAATGCTAATAGATTGATATATTTTTGGAACAAATGCCTAATCAGATCAAAAATAAAATAGAGTTAAAAAAGAAAGATCAAAATTAAATTGGATGGTTTCAAGAGAAATGGCCGGAAATAGAATTTTAAAAAAGCATTTTTGAGGACTGTCGGATGAATAACTCGAAAGAATTTGATCTGAATGTAGATATTATATCGATAGTGTACATGTTCGCTGTAAAGATACGTTTTTGAGAAAAAAATAAAAAAAGAAAATAAAATAAAAATAAAAAAGGTTAATGCGAGAAGAGAGTAAGGAGGCATGACAAAAAACTAAACAAAGAAATGTGGATATGATATTAAACAAGTAAAATACACCGACTGCATCTCTCCAGAGTGGTAAGACGTTCTTCCCAACGAATGTCATGGATATGACACTAAACAATCTCATGATGAGGTTCAAGTAATGCTGGATCTTCGGGGAATGTAGATTACCCCGTTATTGCCATCACTCCTAGGTCTATTCTGGCCTAGAGGAGTTCGTATCTATGGGTGAAATCGAACTAAACTGTGTACGTATGCGAAACTGAATTGCTTGAAATAGAATTGTTTTAATATTCAAACTGCGTACTTCATTTAAACTGGGGATTTCGGCTAAACTGATTGTTTAAAATAGAACTGTTTTAACATTTAAATTGCATGCTTGTGCTAAACTGAATGAAACTGTTTTTGACATTGAAATCATATTTTCGCTAAACTGAAGTGTTTGAAATAGAACTGTTTTGACATTTAACCGTGTGTAAACAAAAACCATACTTATACAGAAAACTCGATTCTTTGAATTAGAACTGTTTGACTAAATTGAATAACTTGATAGAGAAATGTTTTTTACAATTAACTTGTGTACTTATGTTAAACTGAATTGTTTGAAATAAAACTGTTTATTGCATAAAAATGGATTTTGTATAAAATAACCTACAAAGGTTGATATGCCATAAAACCCGAACAAACAAACAAATAAATAAAAAGTATGTAAGTAAAGTTGGCGACCGTAGTCGAGGGTTGCCAGAAGGCTCCTTTTTCAGTAGCTACTACACCGCTGTGTAAGGGAGGGCGCTACTCCTTTCCCTGGATTGCTCCACTTTACCTTTGATACCTACCTTATATTGCTGAATGTTAAGCAAGGAGGTATCAAGTACAATTTTTAAAGTCTTAGGTATGACACGACCTGGGATTGAACCCAGGTCTCCTTGACCATTGACGAAATGTTATCATATTGGAACGAATTTATTGTCCAGTTTTAGAGTATATATTATAAATGAAAAAACTGCTGCCGATAGAAATATTAAATCATTAACATAATCTCCATTGCTGCCTAGAAATTCATCCCATCAGTTAACAAGCTTTTAGATGCCATGCTTGAAAATTCTTCAGGTTTTTCGGTTACATATGACGCCAACTCGCATTCTGCTTTTTTCTCTGCATTATATCTGAAAATCATCAACAAGATTTTATCTGCGTTCACGCAGAAAGCAATTCCGCTTGATGCCTGCTCCCAGTTGTAAAACGGAGATTCGGCTTGGGCATGTGTATTGGGGACTAATCTATTAAATCCGATTCGATTGTTGGTGTCAGTGTTTCACAGTCAAACATCCGGATCTCACTGGTAAAAAGATTAACGTCAACCAGTGTCATGAATATACTCAGGGATTGCGTTATCCCGATTAAAACACAGCAAAGATATCATCTACTACTTGAATTGCCCAGTTGGCTTGGGTTGTACAATACACCGACTGCTTCTTTGCAATGAGTGTCCTAGATATGACTCTAAACAATCAGATGATGAGGCTCCAGTAATGCGGGATCTTTGGGGAATGCGGAGTATCCCTTTGTTGCCATCGTTCCGAGGTCCACTCAGGCCTGGATTGGTAGAACCTGATAGGGTCCTATCTATGGGTTAAATAGAACTAAACTGTGTTCTTTTGCTAAACTGACTTGTCGGGCAAATGAGTAGAGTGTTCGCCAATGGCCCAGGAGACCGGGGTTCAATCCCAGGTTGAGTCATATCAAAGACTTAAAAAACGGTACTTGATTCCGACTTGCTAAACACTCAGCATTATAAGGGTAAAGTGGAGCAATCCAGGGAATAGAGTAACGCCCTCCCCAACACATCAGTGTAGTAGCTTTTGAAAAGGGAGCCTTCGGGTCACCCTCGACTAAGATCACCAACTTTACTTTTACTATATGTATAAAAATGGATTTGGCATTAAATAACCAACAATGATTGATATGCCATAAAACCAAACCAAATCAAACCAAACTTACTACAACTTAAATGACAAACCTCTAAAAATAGTAGGCCAGTTCATATACCTCGGTAGCAATAGCTCATCTTATAAAAGTATTCAATGTACATATTGGTAAGGTATTAATAGGTTATCGACTGTATGAAAATCTAATCTCTCAAATTAAAAAAAACGGGAAGTCTTCCTAGTGGTAGCCGTGCCAGGGGTTGCACCCCTGGACTCTAAAGAATCGCTGAGAGAAAAAGCTAGATGGCAAATACACAAGGATTCTCCGAACTGTTTTGAATATATTCCAGAAACAGCATGCCACGGAACAGAAGCTGTACGGCCACTAACCTGCCATCTCAGAATCCATCCCCTTAAGACGAACAAGACATGACGGGGACTGTTGTAGAAACAGGGAGAAACTTATAAGCGACTTTCTCCTGCTGACACATCACTGTTGGCTGGCCAGCTGACACTTATATTCATCAGATCTGTGTGGACATTAGGTGCCGTCTAGAGTACCTACCATGAGCAATGGACAAGAGATATGGATGACAAAAGAGAGAGAGAGAGAGAGAGAGAGAGAGAGAGAGAGAGTCTAAGGGGATGACGACAATTTATTCATATTACCGTGAAGTGATAAAGAAGTACAGGGCCGTTTTTTGTGAGGAAAAGCATACATATTTGTGTACGGATAAAGAATAAACATTTCCTCGATACCCCCTCTCCCTATCTATCTATCTATCTATCTATCTATCTATCTATCAGCTGAGGGGCTGGGGCTACAGAATATGTTGCATACTCATATGCAGATGCACGCAGAATCATAACGACGACACAATAAAGACGAGCGACACCGTTCTTTAGAAAAATATACCTCTCACTTTATTTGAAAGGGTTGTGTGTGAGACACAATGGAATATGCAACTTCCGCCGTCTTTGGAATGACATGTTTGGCCGGGTCGGAGGTCAATATACTACAAATACACCGAACTGGATCTCAGCATAGAGGTAAGACTCCCCCAAAGAGTGACCTGGATATGGCACTAAACAATCTGATGGTGAGACTTCTGTAATACTGGAGCTTTGGAGAATGCGGAGTACCTCTTCATTGCCATCGCACCCAGTTTAACTCTGGCCCGGAGTGGTAGCACCTGCTAGGGTCCTATGTATGGGTCAAATAGAATTAAACTGTATATTTATGTTAAGCTGAATTGCTTGTAACAGGACTGTTTTGATATTTAAACTGCTTACTTATACTAAACAGAATTTTTTGAAATTTAATTCGGTGTTAACTGTGGAGGTGCCCGTGGTGTAATGGTTATCATCATTGGAAATGGACACGGCGACACGAGTTCAAATCCTGGACCAAGCTAATTGCATTTCACATAGCACTAATACCCTTGGGAAAGGTATGAATCCAATTATTCTCCCTCCAGCTATGGATAAATAGTAGGACAGACTAAGTTCTGCAGCCTTGTTGAGGCAACTAGTCTAGGAGAAGGAAAACTTTGAATTCAAACCTGTTAAGCTCTGCTTAAAAATTGGCCTAGTATCATATCCTGCTCGAGCGGAGAGGTTGGTAAATATGGTTAAATATGGTTAAATATGGTAAATATGGTTAAATGACCCGAAAACGGTTGATACGCCTTAAACCAACCAACCAACTGTCTCGGTCGGTTCTTATCTAACTATCTACTAATATTACGCTCGCTTTGGAACAAATACTTTGGGAAAGATTTTGAATCACCATCTTCTCCAAACTATTAGTTATATTGTTATATTGTATCTCGGGTGTTCTTCAACAAAGATTGCTTTAATTTTAAATAACCTCCAAATGTTGATATGGAAATTTACTAAGCTTTTTGCTTAGATGTGGCACAAGGCCATATGAAAGGGGCACCCAATGAGACTCGAACTCACTCGTGTAGGTTTGCTAGTCGAGCTTGCTAACCATTACACCACCAGAGGCGCCTAGTTGATATGCCTTTAAACCAAGAAACCAAACAAGATATCTCTCTCTCTCTCTCTCTCTCTTTCTCTCTCTCTCTCTGAAAGTTCAACTACCTCAGAAGCAGCGTCTCATCGACTGAAAATGACATCAACCTGTGACTAGCAAAGTCATGGACTCTATCCATAGGTTATCGATCATATGGAAGTCAAACATGTCCAATGAGATAAAATGTAATTTTTTTTCCATGAAGTGGTCGTGTCAATTCTACTATATGGATAAACCACATGGACACTGACTTATTTGTATAGAGAAAAATCTAAACGGGATTTACACAAGAATGCTACGAGCTATATTGAACAAATCTTCGAAGCAACATTCCACAAAACAGCAGCTGTACGGCCACTAACCTCCCATCTCTAAAACCACCCAAATAAGACGAACAAGACACTGCAGGAGAAGTAAGGATGAATGATAATGTAAAACAACAAAGGCAGAGATATGATTCAAATAGGTAAAGAAACTGGGTGAATCCGTCGCCATGGTTACCTGCCATCTGTTCTGACTCAGTAGATACTGAACTCTTGCGAACAGTCGACAGACAATTAGGGCTCGTGGTGCGAGAAGTAGAAGTGGGGGGGGGGTCACTGTGTCAGGATGAGAAAGAGGAGGTGGGGGTTATTCCGACATTGCAAAAGGGAGACGATGAAAGAAAGTGATCACACAGAGCTTGACGTGTTGTTGTTGTCGTTGTTGTTGGAGGTGTTGTTAAGTTTATTAAACATAAATAAATAAATTAGTTGCTTTTGTTGACGTTAAGGTTGGGAGTTACACGGTTAGGGTGTCAGTCACACTGTTTCTTTCTTTCTTTCTTTCTTTCTCATCAATTCAATCTATTTCATTTTATTCCTTTCTTTTTTTCTTTCTTTCTTTCTTTCTTGTTTGATCACCAATTCAGTCTTTATCATTTCTTTCTTTCTTTCTCATCAATTCCATCTTTTTCATTTCATCATATTTCTTTCTTTCTTTCTTTCTTTCTTTCTTTCTTTCTTGCTTTCTTTCTTTGTCATCGATTCAATCTATTTCATTTCTTTCCTTTCTTTCTTTCTTTCTTTCTTTTTGTTTTATCAACAATTCAATCTTTATCGTCTCTTTCTTTCTTTCCCTCTTTCTTTCTTTTTTTCTTTCTTTCTTTCTTTCTTTGTTTATTTATTTATTTCTTCTCATCAATTCCATCTTTTTAATTTCATCATATTTCTTTCTTTCTATCTTTCTTTCTTTCTTTGTCATCAATTCAATCTATTTCATTTCATTCCTTTCTTTCTTTCTTTCTTGTTTGATCATCCATTCAATCTTTATCATCTCTTTCTTTCTTTCTTTCTTTCTTTCTTTCTTTCTTTCTTTCTTTCTTTCTCATCAATTCCATCTTTTTCATTTCATCATATTTCTTTCTTTCTTTCTTATTTGATCATCAATTCAATCTTTATTCTTTCTTTCTTTCTTTCTTTCTTTCTTTCTTTCTTTCTTTCTTTCTTTCTTTGTCATCAATTCAATCTATTTCATTTCACCATATTTCTTTCTTTCTTTCTTGTTTAATCATCAATTCAATTTCTTTCTTTCTTTCTTTTTTTCTTTCTTTATTTCTTTTTTTCTTGTTTGATCATCAATTCAATCTTTTTCGTTTCTTTCTTTCTTTCTTTCTTTCTTTCTTTCTTTCTTGTTTGATCATCAATTCAATTTCTTCATTCTTTCTTTCTTTCTGGATTTTTTTTTACATTTTTTTTTTATCTATCTATCTATCTATCTATCTATCTATCTATCTATCTATCTATCTGATAAAAGTAAGTGGAAAAGTGAACAAATCAAACGCTTAAAATGTGTTTAATGGTAATATTTAATTCTTTATTAATAGAAGGACTTTATCCGACTCTTTCTGCTAATGAAAAACGAAATATTACCAATAAACCCGTTGTTAGTCTTTGATTCATCCACTTTTCCATTTATTTTCATTATCTTTTCAGATCCAGTATTTATATATATATATATTTAAAATCTCTATTTTTCTTTTTCTTTCTTGCTTTCTTTCTTTCTTTTTATCTAGATTTTTTTACTTTTTTCATCTATCTAGCGATGTACCAACGTATATATATATATATATATATATATATATATATATATATATATATATATATATATATATATATATATATATAATCTGTTTTTACTTTTTTCCTTGGCCTTTCTGTTTCATTCACTATTTCTCTATTTCTTTCTTTCTTTCTTTCTTTCTTTCTTTCTTTCCATTTTGTCTGTTCATATCTATCTATCTATCTATCTATCTATCTATCCCCTCCCGGTTTTCATCTTTCTTTCTTTGGTTTTAACTGAGTTTAATATCAACCTTTATCTTGATAAAATATCTTTAAAGGATTCAATCCCAAGAAAAAAAAAAAAAAAATTAAAAATAGAAGAAATATTCAACATCTTTCAAATTTAAACCGACAGACGCTCACATCCACCCCATAAAAAGGGCTGAACTTTTCATATACACGAAAATAAACAAATAAACAACTAAATAAATCAAGTAGGCGGTCATGATGGGACAGAAAAACCACTCACTGACATAAACAATTAGCCTTGTAAAACAAGTCCCATTTAAATACTATCTAAATAAATAAAGAAATAAGCGCTAAATCTGGCCTCTACTCCAATTAATGTAAACAATGTTTAACAAAAGACACACCAACTCACAGAATAAAGATATAATTGGTGCGTCCATTATTTTATGAAAAGCGTTAACAAGGCATGTGTCGCCGTGCGAATCGGAAAGCCTGGTGGTTTTTCATCTCCTCTGTAATTTTCAAATCCCCTTCATTACCTCTCCTAACGACCTTCCGCCTCATATGGCAAAACCCTAGAAAGAGTACTTAAGCTTTCAGCTCCTAACTTTTGACCCTAAATTCTTCAAACCCAAAAGACCCCCTTCCTGCGCTGCTAATCCATTTTTCTCTCTCTTCTTCACTCTCTCTCTCTCTCTTCCTCATTCTCTCTCTCTCTCTCTCTCTCTCTCTCTCTCTCTCTCTCTCCCCATTTTTCTGACCAACGGCTGGTGGGCTTCACTGCAGCGACGTTTGGGCTAGTCACAGATTGTTAGGGTCGGGAGAAGTAACCCGCAGGAGTCTGACAAAAAATAAATGAATAAATAAATAAATAAAACAAAGAGTTTTTTTGGGTGATATGAAAATGGCGCGAAAAGTTGACCTCAGTATGGCGGTTGATGACGTGCTTCATGAAGCCTGTAATCAGGGTGGTTGCATCTCGAGATCGACTTGTGGTGGGGAAGGGCAAAGCAGAAGAGAAAAGCAGATGAAATGAAGAGGGGGTGCGATTTTGAAGACGCGGGATGAGGGAGCCGTATAGACGGGGGTTGGCGTTGGTTCGGTACGCGCGTGAAATTTTTGGATGGGGGGGGGTAAAACAAAAAAAATAAAAAAAGGAAGAAGGAAGCAAGAAAAACTTTCCTAACAGAATAGTGAGACTCAGTGGAACTGAAAAGAATCACTCCTGTCGATATGTGTTCGAATCCCAGCATCGTCTGTTGTTTGTTTTAGGTAATTACTGGCTCAAAGGTAACTTTTAAAAATTCTGTTTCGCGACAAACGCTACGAAAGTAATGCCTTTAAGTTCTTCCACGGATCTATGACAAAGACAGAAAACAACTGATAGAGCGAGTTTTCAGCTAAAAATTCTATTTCTCCACCTAGTCACCACCAGCAATAAACCAAACGCCTTACCTCATACTCGCGTAATTCAAAGCTCTTCAAACGAATTCAGCACTTCGGTCCCCGATAGCGTAAAAATGTAAACAATAGGAATTTAATACATATACGTTAAATTACCTCACTTTCGTTGTGGCTGCTCCTGGTACTAAGTTTATGTTATCTGGCTGACGTAAACTTAGCCGGGTTTCGATCCCAGCTTGAAGCATCTCACGTGTCTAGCTACACTGATACGTTGTGATACAACGAAGTGGTCAGTCTGTAGATGACTATATATATATATATATATATATCGGGAAGTTTTCAGTACTTATAAATAAAGACTTCTTAATGTCAGTGATAGCGTCGACAACAAAGTCAACGGTATTTGGTGACTATCAGTTTCACTAAGAGCCTTTTACTGTCAACGCTTTGTCTTGTCTGTCTGTCTGCCTGTCTCTCTTCCTACCTTCTCTCTCTCTCTCTCTCTCTCTCTATATATATATATATATATATATATATTGATGTAACACATGTACGAGGTGCATACGATAAGTTTTGGTTGCAATGCATTAGTTGTATCGTTCCCACAACTTCTGGAAGGCCCCAGGGAAGTCCTCTTGTGTGAGCGTGTCAATCACCTTCGTCTCAGCCTCTTTCGTCTCCTCAATTGTCTCATAATAACAACCTCTGAGCTTAGGGAAAAAACAAAAGTTACAGGCAGCAAGGTCGTGACTATAGAGAGGGTGAAGAACTATGTTGATGCCCATCTTGCTTAAACAGTCTGTGACAAAGATGGAGTTGTGGATTGGTGTATTGTGGTGGTGGAAATGCCACTGACCCGATTTGAAGAGTGCTGGCCTCTTCCCTAGGAATCTCTTCCTGAACTCCCTTAAAACCTCAACATAGTAACCCTAACCCTAACCCTTTGGCCAATAAACTCTAGTGTATTGACTTCCTTAATCCTCCCACGCCTCTCATCATCCCTCACAGACTCTCTGCCATCCTTGAATCTCTTATGCCACTCGAAAACTGATGCTCGATTCATGCAAGATGGTCGAAAAGCAGTCTGAAGCATTCCATACGTTTCTGTGGCATTTTTTCCAAGTTTAAAACAGAATTTTATTTCATATCGTTCTTCTAAAGTTTACGATTGCATTTTTGAAATTCACCAGCAGTGACAATCAGGCTTTAGTAGGTTGTATTCCAATTGCTGCTGTAGCTGTTCATTTGGACCTGAAATCATAACAATTGGTCAGTCATGTCATAAGATATATAGCAATAACATAGTGAATTTTCAAGAGTCTACGACAATTTTAAATGCCCATACGATAAAAGTCTGGAAACTTATTGAAGGCACCTCGTATGTTAAATGCACTTTTGACTTTTTCTTTAGAGGAGAATCACCGATGTTCAACCGACTTGTAAACATTTTTGACAAAAACGTGCTTCTCCGTAAACATCATATATTCTTCGGTAAATTTCACAAGGTTTGCACTTCTCATCCACCAAGAATTTTATGACAGACCTCAGTTCAATCCTTGATCACTCTGTTCATTTTAAGGCCATTATGAATAGCCTAAAAGGAAAACAAATACAGGGTGTAACGATAAAATTGTCGTCCTAAAGAAAACAACACTACAGCTTTTTTAAAAAGCTTTCATTGAAAAAATCAATTCAGCTAACTTGATTATGTAGTAGAGCTGACATCTATTCAATGTAGCCGCCGCCTTCAGCCTCAATCACCGCCTCGATACTGATCCGGAACTGGGAGCATGCCTTTTTTCTAAAGCTCCGGCGGGAGCTCGGCGAATACTTGGCGGATGGCAGTGATCAGGTTGGCATTGGTGTTGTGGGAGGTCATGTTAGTGATGACGTATGGACCAAACGAAGTAGTCCAACGGGTTCAGGTCGGGGAAGGAGGGGGGGCCAGTGAGAGAAGGGTACAAAGTCGTAGCACTCCTTCTGAAGCCAAGCCTGGTCTCTTTGGACTTGTGGGCGGGCGCTGAGTCCTGCTGCCACACCAGGGTCTGCCACCGGCCACCTGATTGCACTAGGGGATCACCACACTCTTCAGCACATCCAGGTACACTTTCGTGTTGACTTTCAAGCCGACTTCGAAGATGTGAGGTGGCATGATGTGGCCCTCACTTGAAACCACACCAAAGACCATAACCGTAGACGGAAACTTTGTTTTCATCACCCTGGGCACGTTGAACCGTCCGGTGCTGGCAATGGTCCTGTTGTCATAACTTGGATTGGTAGAGAGCATGAGTTGTACAGCGGTGCATCTCCGATCTCGCCCGTTGAACATTGTGTCACTTTCAGACATAATAGAAGGCTTCTATCGCTCTTGGAATTTGTACACAACTGGCCAACTTGTAGATGGTCTGCAACAAAAAAGAAAACCGGTTTTATTAAACGGAGATGGAATCATGTCTTTGCAAGGGCGACAATTTTATCGTTCCACCCTGTAATTCTGCAAGATTAAAAAAAATTTTTTCGGTTTGGGCACATTTGCCAGAAGCGCTATATCATCGGCATAGTCGGCGTCGTGATTGTTTTTGCGGGGTACCTTCTCCTTCTTTCTTTTGTTAGCTTGAAACCGCTTTCTTTTTTTCTCCCTCTTTGTCCATACACACAAAACGGAATATATGTGCTTTAATCAAACTGACGACAACTCCACACTTAACAGAAGCGTTCTGAATCTAGTTGACAATTGGAAGCAGTGTCTCATCAACCGAGACAGACATCAACACGCGACTAGCAAAGGCATGGACAACTATCAATAGACTATCGGTCATATGGAAGTCAGACCTGACCGATAAAATGAAGCACAGTTTCTTCCAGGCAGCGGTCGTGTCGATATTGCTATATGGATGCACTACATGGATACTAACTAAAAGTATGGAGAAAAAGTTTGGCGGCCACTACACAAGAATGCTGTGAGAATAATGAACAAGTCCTGGAGACAGCACTCCACAAAGCAGCAGCTGTACGGCCACTTAACACCCATCACAAAAACTATCAAAATTAGACGAACCAGACATGCGGAACACTGCTGGAGAAGTAAGGACGAACTCATAAGTGATGTACTCCTGTGGACTCCTTCCCATAGACGTGCAAAGGCAGGTCGACCAGCTAGAACCTACATACAGCAGCTCTGTGCCGTTACGGGATGTAGCCCTGAGGACTTGAAGACCTGCCGGAAGCAATGGACGATGGGGTGAGGTGGCGAGAGAGGGTCAGGGATATCCGTGCTGATAGTGCAAGATAATGATGATGATGAAAATAATTTTTGAAACAAACCAATTCCAAACAACGCAGATCTAAAAAAATTTCCTTTTCCCCCCACATTTTTTTTTTTGTTTTTAGTGAATGACCTTCTTATATATGTATGTGTGTGTATAGATTGATAAGTACGGGGATGTCTGAGTGTGTTTATGTTTAGATACACGCTTGTATGCACATACGTATCTATGCACACATGCACACGAACACATAATATGGCACAAAGAGGTCATATAAATAAATGCATATGTATGCGTGAGTATACATAGATGGATGCGTATAGATAGATAAATACGTATGTGCCTATAAGTATATATAAATAGACAGATGATACTATTTACCCAACCCCTCCGCTCGGGCAGGATATGACACAAGGTCAATTTTTAAGCGGAGTTTGACAGGTTTGAATTCAGAGTTTTCCTCCTCCTAGACTAGTTGCCTCACCAAGGCTGAAGAACCTAGTCTGTCCTACTATTTACCCATAGCTGGAGGGAGAATAATTGGATTCATACCTTTCACAAGGGTATTAAATGAACCCCCTTATCCCTCCCAACTATGGTTTAAAAAGTAACACTACTGTCTTTATAGAAGGATGGCTTTGACATTAAATCACCAACGAAGGTTGATATGCCATAAAAACAAAGAAACTAAACCTTATTACTTCAACTAATCATCATCATCAAGACTTACCAACAACCTGTATTCCTTTGATTCCCTCTCACCATCCGTCCCTACTATTTACCCATAGCTGGAGGGAGAATAATTGGATTCATACCTTTCCGAAGGGTATTAGTGCTATGTGAAATGCAATCAGTCTCGTTCTGGATTTGAACTTGAGTCGCCGTGTCCATTTCCCTACGACGATAACAATTACACCACGGGCACTTCCAATAGACAGATGATTGTAGTAATTTACTAAGCTTTTTGCTTAGGTGTAGCACAAGGCCATATGAAAGGGGCACCCAATGAGACTCGAACTCACTCGTGTAGGTTTGCTAGTAGACAGATGATTGTATATATAGAGAGATAAACATGTGTGTCTATTGAAAAAGATGCGTGGGTCTGCGCGTATTGATGGAAAAATAGGTGTATTTCTGTGTTGATAGACAGATAGGTGCGTGTGTATATGTCTGTATGAGTGAATGTGTTGTATGTGTAGAGATAAAGGTGTATGTCGTCTTGTGTCTGTATAGATGAAAAAAGAAGAGTACGTATGTCTGTGTATTGATGGATAAATAGCTGCGTGGGCATATGTGTGAATAGACACTTGAATGTGTGTGTCTGCCTGTTTCTGTACAGACAGAAAAACAGGTGTGTGTGTGTGTGTGTGAGTGTGGGTTGATAGATGAATAGGTATATGTGTGTGCGGATTGATTGATGAATAGGTGTGTTGTGTGTGTGTGTGTGTGTGTGTGTGTTTGCATAGATACGTGGTGCATTCAGTAAGTTTCCAGCCTTTTTTTTAAATTGTCGGAGTCTCTGGATAATTCAGTGTTATTGCTATACATCTTATGAGATGACTGACCAATTGTTATGATTTCACGTTCGAATGAACAGCTACAGTAGGAATTGGAATTCACCCGACTAAAGCCTGATTGTCACAGCTGGTGAATTTCAAAAATGCAATCTGGACGTCAGGACAATTTAGAAGAACGATATGCAATAAATTTCTGTTTTAAACTTGGAAAATATCCCACAGAAACGTATGGAATGCTTCAGACTGCTTTTGGAGCATCTTGCATGAATCAAGCATCAGTTTTTGAGTGGCATAAGAGATTCAAGGAGGGCAGGGAGTCTGTGAGGGATGATGAGAGGTGTGGGAGGAGTAAGGGAGTTAATAGACCAGAGTTGATTGGCCAAAGTGTTAGGGTTAAGGTTAGTATGTTGAAGTTTTAAGGGAGTTCAGTAAGAGCTTCCTTGGGAAGAGGCCAGCACTCTTCAAATCGGGTCAATGGCATTTCCAGCAGGACAATGGACCAGTCCACAACTCTATCCTTGTCACAGACTATTTGACGAAGATGGCCATCAACACAGTTCCCAACCTCCCTAAAGTCCTGACCGTGCTGCCCGTGACTTTTGGTTATTCCCTAAGCTCAGAGGCTGTCGTGATGATGACAATTGAGGAGATGAAAGAGGCTGTGACGAAGGGTCATTGACACGCTGACACAAGAGGACTTCCATGGGCCTTCCAGAAGTTGTTGGAACAGTAAAACAAGTGCATTGCAGCCGGAGGTGATTTCTGGGAAGGGGACTAGAGTCCCATGTGTGTATTATCAATAAAAGTGTCCATACGAAAAAAGTCACGAAACTTATTTAATGACCCTCGTAAATGTCTGAGTCAACATGAGTCTGAATAGAGAGATAAATATGTGTGAGTATTGTGCGCATGTACTGGTATATATATATATATATATATAATATATATATATATATATATATGCATGCACGAATGTTTATAATGTCATGAATACGTGAGTATGTGAGTGCTTGTGTGTGTATGGTGTGGTAGCACCTGTTCGGATCCTATCTATATGTCAAATACATCTGGTTTAATTTTTTCCCTTAAAAAAAACTTCTCAAGAAGCTACACAAAAATAGGAATATGAATGTACAATGAACGCGATTCATTAACTTTCGAGCATATAATAACACTGGACTGGTTGAGATGCCATTAAAATCCATCAATCAATCCGTATAAAAAATTATCTCTTAACTTAGTTTGATTTTCTTGCATAACAACCATGGTTGGTTATTAAACGCTAAATGAAGGAACACGAGTTCAAATCCTGGATGAGGCTGATTGCGTTTCACATAGCACTAATACCCTTGGGAAAGGTATGAATCCAATTATTCTCCCTCCTTATGGGTAAATAGTTGGACAGACTGGGTTTTTCAGCCTTGGTGAGGCAACTAGTCTAGGAGAGGGAAAACTATGAATTCAAACCAGTTAAACTCCTCTTAAAAAATTGACCTTGTGTCATATCCCTCCGAGCAGAGGGGTTGGGTAAATATAATTAAACGCTAAATGACTGATGTTTAATTGAATTATTTTTGATACTTGGATACTTACCAGTTTGATACTTACCAGTTTGATACTTACCAGTTTACCCAGTCGGCTGGTGGGGTGGGGTTGTTAAAATTAGAATTAATTAATTAATTAGAATTAGAATGAGTGTCCGGATATGACTTTAAACAGGAAGTGCCCGTGGTGTAATGGTTATTGTCGTAAGAAATGGACACGGTGACACGAGTTCAAACCTTGGACGAGACTGATTGCATTTCACATAGCACTAATACCCTTGGGAAAGGTAAGAATCCAATTATTCTCCCTCCAGCTATGGGTAAATAGTTGGACAGATTAGGTTATTCAGCCTTGGTAAGGAAACTAGTCTAGGAGAAGGAAAACTCTGAATTCAAACCTGTCAAACTCCGCTTAAAAATTGACCTTGTGTCATATCCTGCCCGAGCGGAGGGGAGGAAATGGAGGTGCCCATGGTGTCATGGTTATCGTCGTAGTAAATGGACACGACGATACGAGTTCAAATCCCAGACGAGACTGATTGCATTTCACATAGCACTTATACCCTTGGGAAAGGTAAGAATCCAATTATTCTCCCTCCAGCTATGGGTAAATAGTTGGACAGATTAGGTTATTCAGCCTTGGTAAGGAAACTAGTCTAGGAGAAGGAAAACTCTGAATTCAAACCTGTCAAACTCCGCTTAAAAATTGACCTTGTGTCATATCCTGCCCGAGCGGAGGGGAGGAAATGGAGGTGCCCATGGTGTCATGGTTATCGTCGTAGTAAATGGACACGACGATACGAGTTCAAATCCCAGACGAGACTGATTGCATTTCACATAGCACTTATACCCTTGGGAAAGGTAACAATCCAATTATTCTCCCTCCAGCTATGGGTAAATAGTTGGACAGACTGGGTTTTTCAGCATTGGTGAGGCAACTAGTCTAGAAGAAGGAAAACTCTGAATTCAAACCTGTTAAACTCCGCTTAAAAATTGTCATATCCTGCCTGAGCGGAGGGGTTGGCAAATATGGATATGACATTAAACAATCTCATAGCTAGGCTCCAGTAATGCTGGAGCTATAGAGAACGCGGAGCACTCCTTCATTGCCATTGCTCCCACGTCCACTCTGGCCCGGAATGGCAGCACTTGATAGAGCCTTATCTATTGGTTAAATAGAACTAACTGCATACTTATGCTAAACTGAATTGTTTGAATTAGAGCAGATTGATTAAACTGAATAGCTTGGATTATAAACGTTTTTGACAATTAAACTGCGTGGTTATACTAAACTAAATTGTTTGAAATGGAACAGTTTTTGACATTGAAACTCTATTTACGCTAAACTGAAATGTTTATTATAGAACTGTTTTGACATCTAATTGTGTGTAAACAAAATCTGTACTTATACTAAACTGGATTGCCTGAATTAGAACAGTCTGAATTAGCAGAATAGCTTGAAATAGAAATGTTTTTAATAATTAAACTGTGTACTCATGGTAAACTGAATTGTTTGAAATAGAACCATTTGCATGAAAATGCATTTGGCGTTAAATAAGCTATAAAGGTTGATATGCCATTAAAACCCAACCATTTACCTGTGTGCAAATGAATGATGCTGAACAGAATTAAACTTAAAATTGGCAACTGTAGTCGAGGATGACCAGAAGGCTCCCTTTTCAATAGCTACAACACCAAGGTGTAGTGGAGGGCGCTACTCCTTTCCCTGGATTGCTACACTTTACCCTTGATACGTACCTTATATTGCTAAGTGTTAAGTAAGGAGGTATCAAGTGCCATTTTTAAAGTCTTTGGTATGACATGACCTGGGATTGAACCCAGGTGTCTCGGATCATCAGCGAACACTCTACCCACTTGGCCACTGAGCCGGTTATTTGAACAGAATAATTAAAGCAAAACAGCAATGCTTGTAACCACTTCACTATGAGTAAACAAATAATTAGTATTGACTGGAATTATTGGTATTGGAGAGTGTTAATGCTAAATCAATTGTAATACTAGAGTACAAACGAATTAGTTCGAACTAATTCAAAATGAAAAGTACCAACAAACAATTTACTTACAAATCATGTTTATCCGTTTAAATGTATGTAAACAAATGACTGACGTTAAATCATTACTCTTACAAAGCAATACTTGAAACCATCTTATTGTATGCTAAACAAATGACTGATGTTAAATTGTTACTATTACATAGGAATACTTAAAACTATTTTGCTGTGTACAATCAAACGAGCTCAGACTCGTTTAAGAATGTATCTAAAAATGTGTTCACAAATCATATATTCAATATATATATATATATATATAAACAGGATTTGGTTTTAAATAACCAACAATGTTTGATATGCCATAAAACCCAAGCAAACGAAGTGATCACCCATCTAATAATTCAAGTGGTTTATCGTTGTTTAACTTTGCCGATCTAGCATGAATCAATGCTTTAAGCGTGACTTGAATGTAAGTCAGCTCTTGTTTTTTTTTAAATTTTTATTAATAATATTTTTCCTTAGTCGTGTACTAAGGCCTCAAGTTACTTACCGTTCTTTAGTGAACAGGTTGGTTGGTTGGTTGGTTTGTTGGGTTTTATGACATGTCAACCTCTGTAGGTAATTTAATGCGAAATCCATTTTTATACAAATAATCAGTTCTATTTCAAACAATTCAGTTTAGCATTAGTACAGTTTCAATGAAAAAACCAGTTCCATTTCAAACAATTCATTTAAGCATTAGTACGCTGTTTGAATGTAAGTACACAGTTTAAGTATAAAAAATATTTCTATATCAAGCTATTCAGTTTAGTCAAACAGTTCTATTTCAAACAATTCATTTTAGCGTAAGTATAGTTTTTGTCCACACAATTAAATGTCAAAAACAGTTCTATTTCAAACAATTCAGTTTAGCATAAGTATAGTTTTTGTCCACACAGTTAAATGTCAAAAACAGTTCTATTTCAAACAATTCAGTTTAGCATTAATACGCAGTTTAAATATCAAAACAGTTCTTTTTAAAGTAATTCAGTTTAGTATAAGTACTCATTTTAGTTCTATTTGACCCCATAGATAGGGCCCTATCAGGAAGAGGTGCCTGTGGTGTAATTGTTATCGTCGTAGGAGATGGACACGGCGACTCGAGTTCAAATCCTGGACGAGACTGATTGCATTTCACATAGCACTAATACCCTTGGGAAAGGTATGAATACAATTATTCTCCCTCCAGCTATGGGTAAATAGTAGGACAGATTGGGTTCTTCAGCCTTGGTGAGGCAACTAGTCTAGGAGAAGGAAAACTCTGAATTCAAACCTGTTAAACTCCGTTTAAAAAAATTGACCTTGTGTTATATCCTGCCCGAGCGGAGGGGTTGGGTAAAAAGGATCAGGTGCTACCATTCCCGGCCAGAGTGGACCTGGGAGCAACTGCAGTGAAAAGGAACTCACCATCATATTGTTTCGTGTCATTTCAGGACAATCGTTGCGTGGGGGGGGGGGTTCTTACCTCTCTGCAGAGGTGCAGTCGGTGTATTCTACAGCTCTAGCCGACCGGGCAATTACTGAACTGGCTAGTCGTTGCTTAAATTCGCCGATCTTGCATGAACCAATGCTTTAACTTGAACGTCAATCACCTCTTAAGTTTTTTTTATTTTCATTTACTATAATTTCCTTAGTATAATTGGCACTGAGGCCTCATGTTACCGTTCCTTAGTGGTCATCCAACTAATTACTGAACAGACTCGTCTTTGCTTAAATTTATCAACCTTGCGTGAATCAGTGCTTTAAGCGTAACTTCAATGTTCATCAGCTCCCGCTTATCTCTTGCCGGCGAATAAGAAACAAAAGTGACCGCATAAAATAAAGGACTTTAAAGGGGAGAAAAAGGAATCTTGTCCCAACGGACATGCGGTCAGTTCATACATTCATTGGTTTGCGTCTTTTTCTATTCTCTCTCTGTGATGGTACATTCAGGTTCGTTCTAATAGAACTTGTCAACACATATGTGTTCGCAATCAAGACGAGAAACGTCTTCCATTGTTCTTTTGTTCCTCGATTCAAGCTTCGTCTTTACAAACGTCTTTACCTTCCCAGCACTCGACGATATTTAGACAAAAAAAAAAGGAAAAAAAATAATTAAATCAATGAATGGCAATCTTTACAATTATTTGGGAAGTACAGAGTCCTACACCAACTTTCCTCTCACTCTCCGCCAGTCCTTCTCAATAAAATCAGTATTTGAGAAGTGATGTCACTATTAAGACAATTGAAATATTTTCTCCGAATATCTAAGAGGATCTGTAATTATTGTTCTAATTCTTGAGAGTTTTTCATATCAGCGTTAGTTGATTGACTTTCTTTAAATTTCCAGGACTCTTCTCAGTATTCTGGTCGTTCTTGATAATGCTGTAGTCTGGGTGGTCTCCACTTGTCCACTTATTTTCAGGTCTTCCAGTTCCTTTACCAACCCTTTGGGGATTTGTCCAAGTGCACAAATAAGGACTGGTATCACCGTCACCTTCATGTTCGTCAGGTTGTTTTAGTTCTCTAGAAAGGTCTGGGTACCAATCTCTCTGTTTTCTTTCATTTCTAATCGGACGGCAGTCAACTATTCGGCAAGTTCTCTTTTGTTTGCTATGAAGAGAGCACTTGCCGACCATGGTGCCTCTGACGGGAGCAACTGCCAATCATGACACCCTGACCTGTTGTATGTTTTTCCTGTCGAATTAGTTTTAGATTTGTCCGTTTGTACTGGTAGTATATTGTGCTGATTATTATTATTTCTTCATGTCTTTCAAACCAAATTTCCCATCCAAGTTTTGTGTTTCTGTTCGGCTTCCCACGGGGAACACTGACTTTATCGCTGACTAGTTTTGCTCCGGCTTAAACTAGCTCGGGTCAATTCTTATTTGTGCACCGGTCACTGATGTGAGCTTGTACTCTGATAAGAATGAGGACCCTTAAGCGGATCTCCCTCCCTCCCACACAAACACTCCGGTTTTAAATTTAATCAAAGTTCAACGCTCACTTTTTTTAAAAGTCTGTCCGATTTAAATCTTCGTTCGTTACTTTCGTAAGCTACTACTGGAAGCATGGATTGTTTTATAACTGAAATTACTGTTTAGTTATTCAAACCAGAGCCAATTCGTGGTATTCGTCAATTCTCGAAATTTGCCCAGAGTTTAAAATACTTCAAATCATTTAAACTATTCCTTTTAGCTTAACGGAATTCTTTACTTTGCCATTTTTTTTCTATTTCTTTTTCCATCCGATAGCAATATCATCAGCATCATCTCTCTATCCATACATCTGTATCATCCATCGCTCCCGGCAAAACTTCCAAAGTACATCCTGTGTTCGCACAGAGCTGGTGTAAAGAAGTTCTTGCTGATCAGCCAACACTGTCTCGTCCACGTAAAAGGGTCCATTGAAGAACATCATTTACGAGTTCGTCCTTGCTTCTCCAGCCGTCTCTTGAATGTCTTGTTCGTCTTACTTGGATGTTTTGTGAGATGGGAAGTAAGTGGCTATACAGCTGTTGTTTCGTGGGGTGTTGCTTCCAGGATTTGTTCAAGATAGCTCGTAGCATTCATGTGTATTTTCCATCCCGCCTTTCCTCTGCTTGTTTTGTTTGCTTCCATGTGGTGCATCCGTACAGTTGTTTAGACACAACAACAGCTTGAAAGAAATCCCGCTTTGTTTTATCGGATATGATTGATAACATATCGATACGCCTAAGGAAGGCGTGGACAATCTGGATACAAAAAAAAATCAAGTTTTAATTGGATCGTAATGTAATATAATGGCCGAGGAATTTCGTTTTATATATCTTGCCTTTGGGTTTAGTTTGGCTGAGAACCTTTCGGCTCAGTGCATGGGTTAGTTAGGTACAAACTTGAGCGCAGGTGTTGACGCGCACGCGGGGAGGATGTGGCGTTCACAGATGTCAAAATAAAAATCCCAGATAGAAAGGTTGACCAGTGGATGTGAATGACGTCACCGGAAGCGCGTGCGGACGATTTTGGGGATTTTGAAAAAGTCAGTTAGTTGAGTTGACTCCTGCCTCGGAAGAAAACGGTTGACTTTTGCTTGCTCGCTGTGCCCTTGTGTCGGGTGCACACGTAGTTTGGGGCAGATGGTAAAGTCAGGTGTATCTCTCTCCTTATGTGGAAAAACCTTTTAACTCAAGTATAATAAAAAGTTTCGTACCTGAACTAAGAAGTCGTAAGTGTTTTATTGTGTTTCGGGATTCCAGTGTTCCATGTATATATGTTATGAACATTATATGTACATTTCCCACATTCATGTATGGCTATGCAACTGTAAGGCAGAGATTTTTTTAGAAGTATTTAGAAACAAGTTACGGCACATCAACGAAAAAGAGTTTTTACTATCTAAGTTACTCTGATGATTACAAAAAGAGTTCTAGTCACGTGACTTGGGGATGGGAAGAAAATATTGTATACTCATAATCAAACATGCAGATGTAAGCAGAAACATAATGACGACAATAATGCACGGACTTCAATAAACGAACGAACACACTTCTTTATAAAAAAAAAATATACCTCTCACACTTTATTCTCCAAAGGGTTGCGAAAGGGTTGATGTTGGTTATGTGTGAGAGGTGAGTTGGAAACGGATAGAAAGACTGGGCGTAGGCTTCCGCACAGAATTCAACCACGTCCACAGGTCAAGGTGATATTCCGACATCCTCGACCGGGTGCACATGTTTCTTCTGCTTATTTACATAGGTGCATCTCTTGATTGACGGCTCGGTCGAGGGCCAATATGCAGCAAAAACTCTCCTACTACTAAAATTTATGTTCTTCATGTTCCTTAATAAGCCACTTTTTTCTATTTATGCCCCCCCCCATATATATATACAAAAATAAAATCAAAAAGGAACACATTCACCACTTACGAGTTTTACTCATCAGTTTTTACTGGTGGCCTTTCATTAGATTCTGAATGGGAACAAGTTTCCTCTGGTCCCCAGGACTCTCCTCAGTATTCTTCCCAATCTTAACAAGGATGTAGTTTGGATGGTCTGGATTCTTCCTCTGATTTCAAATTCTTTCATTCTCTTTTCCAAGCCTTTGAGGATCGTTCCAAGTGCACCAGTTACGATTGGTATCACCGTCACCTTCATGTTCAACAGCTTCTTTAGCTCCTTGGCAACATCCAAGAGTTTGTTTGTCTTAATTTTTGAGATGAGGCTTGATGTGCAATATTTTGAGTGTTATTTTTCGGACTGTCGTCCTCATCTTTATTGTTGCTATTAGTAACTCGACATTTCGGCCTCTGTATCCTCCGGCCTTCTTCAGGTGTCCCTTGTTTATCTGGGTATGAATTACAGCATCTTCATCATTGTAAAACGCCTTGTTTGACCAACAGTCAAACTTTAAAAATGATTTCCCAGGTCAAACCATACCTATACCCAGAGAAACAAAGGACACCTGAGGAAGGCCGAAGGATGCAGCAGCCGAAACGTTGTGTTTTAAATAGCAACAATAAACATGAGGACAACAGTCCGAAAAAAATAACACACAAAATATCTTTTTGCTTTCTTTTATTTTCATTCTATGATTCTGTTGGGTATCACCCGCCTTTTTCCACACAGTGAACTATTCCATCTGCCATATATAGCAGTAGCTACTAATACCAACGCAGACTAGAAGGTGAGGAGCAGCTTCTTATAGAAATAGTATTAGAGCTTTGGAGACTGGAGATCGCACTAGATCACCTTACTTGCTACCGTAATAACGGAAGCCAATACTATCGTTGGACTATATCTTTATTTTGTATTCACTAATCCTATGTTCTTGTCTACTAATAGTCTCTCTATTGTATATACTTTTTCCAGGGAATATATCTCTATTTCCTCTCATATCGTGGTTTGTCCTTTATTTAATATTACAAGGGTTCACTAATCCTATGTTCTAGTCTACTAATAGTCTCTCTATTGTATATACTTTTTCCTGAGAATATATCTCTATTTCCTCTCATATCGTGGTTTGTCCTTTATTTAATATTACAAGCGTTCACTAATCCTATGTCCTTGTCTACTAATAGTCTCTCTATTGTATATACTTTTTCCTGAGAATATATCTCTATTTCCTCTCATATCATGGTTTGTCCTTTATTTGATATTACAAGCGTTCAATAACCAGAACGCAACAGGTTCCCTGGAACAGTAAAATCTATTAGATGACGAATTCTTTTTTACTTGTTAATGAACATTAAGTCTGGTCTTCTGTTAGGGATTAGGTGATCCGTTTTTATTTCAAAATATTTTATGGGTCTCATTTACTAAGAGATATTTTTGTTTGTGCATACCCCATTTGTTAGTCGAGTCAAATTCAAACCTCTTGCATAATTCCCAGGGGAACACCTTTCCAACCCAATCATGCATACTGTTGTACTCCTTTCGCGCCAGTTTGCTAAATTCGTTTATGTTACTAACCGTTTTATCTCTTTCTCCACATAACCTAAACTTTCTATTCTTTGGCGTATTGTCAATTTTCGCTATGGTATGATTAGTTTTTATGGTTTTATTTTCTGCTGCTATTGAAAAAGATACAGTTTCCCTTGGGGTTTCCCTTGGGGTTGCCCTTGAGGTTTCTCTTTCTTAGGCATATTCTGATCATCTCGGGAGCAATTTTTCTAGTCTGTCGTTGTTTTTCTACTTGTCTTTGTGCTTACAAAGGCTGTCGTTGTTAATGTTTTGTTTTTGTTTTTGTTTGTTTTTACTTTTTCATTATTATTCACCCTGGTCGGCTGGAGCAGTAAAAATGCACTGACTACATCTCTGCAAAGGTGTAAGACCCCTCCCCACAACCGCCACCAATGAGTGTCCTGGATATGACATTAAACAATCTGATGATGAGGCTTCAGTAATGATGGAGTATTGGGGAATGCTGAGTACCCCTTCATTGCCATTGCTCAAAGCTCCACAAATCATCATCATCATCATCATGTCGCACCGCCAGCGCGGATATCCCTGACCCTCTCTCGCCATTTCTCCCTATCATTCATCGCCTCCGGCAGGTCTTCAGGGTTACATCCTGTGTCCTCACATAGTTGCTGTATGTAAGTTCGTGCTGATCGTCCTACTTTTGCACATCCATATGTGGGGGTCCACAGGAGTACATCGCTTATGAGCTCGTCCTTGCTTCTCCAGCAGTGTCCCGCGTGTCTGGTTCGTCTGACTTGTATAGTTTTCGTGATGGGTGGCAAGTGTCCGTATAGTTGGAGTCTCGTGGGGTGTTGTCGCCAGGACTTGTTTAATACTGCTCTCAACATTCTTGTGTAATTTCCGTCTAGTTTCCTCTCCAGCCGCTTCGTTAGCGTCCATGTGGTGCATCCATATAGCAGTATCGACACAACCGCTGCCTGGAAGAAACTGCGTTTCATTTTATCAGTTAGGTCCGACTTCCATATGATCGAGAGCCTATCGATAGCTGTCCATGTCTTCGTCAGTCGTGTGTCGATGTCTTTTTCGGTTGATGAGACGCTACTTCCTAGGTAGGTGAATTTGTCTACTAGTTTCAGAGAGGCTCCGTCTAGTGTAGCAATGTTGCCCGTTTGGTTGTAACACATATTAATAGAACTGTTTGATCATTTAACTATGTGTAAACAAATGACTGATGTTTAATGGAATTTTTAGTGATACATAGCAATACTTGTAACCATTTAATTTTGATGAATTGTGATAAAATTGAATTGTTTGAAAGAGAACTGTTTGATCATTTAACTATGTGTAAGCAAATATTTAATGACTGATGTTTAATGTAATTGTTCGGGATACGAGGATCATTAAATAAGTTTCCAGACTTTATTGATTGTACACA
Source organism: Sepioteuthis lessoniana (assembly GCA_963585895.1). NCBI lineage: Eukaryota > Metazoa > Mollusca > Cephalopoda > Myopsida > Loliginidae > Sepioteuthis > Sepioteuthis lessoniana. Next base: position 61,368,576 of record OY757935.1, on the reverse strand, counting down.
CATGAAATTCCTTGTCCTCTTCGAAGTAATCTCCTCCAGCTGCAATGCACTTGTTGTACCGTTCCAACAACTTCTGGAAGGCCCCATCGAAGTCCTCTTGTGTGATCGTGTCAATGACCTTCGTCACAGCATCTTTCATCTCCTCAGTTACCTCATAACGACAGCCTCAGAGCTTAGGGAATAACCAAAAGTCACAGGGAGCAAGGTCTGGACTATAGGGAGGCTAAGGAACTGTGTTGATGCCCATCTTCGTCAAATAGTCTGTGACAAGGATGGATTTGTGGACTGGTGCATTGTCCTGGTAGAAATACCACTGGGCCGATTTGAAGAGTGCTGGCCTCTTCCCAAGGAATCTCTTATGGAACTCCCTTAAAACCTCAACATAGTAACCCTAACCCTAACCCTTTAGCCTATTACCTCTGGTGTATTGACGTCCTTACTCCTCCTACACTCCAGACCATGCAAGATGGTCGAAAAGCAGTCTGCAGAATTCCATACGCTTCAGTGGCATATTTTCCAAGTTTAAAACAGAATTTTATTACATATCGTTCTTCTAAAGTGTCCTTACGTCCAGATTGCACTTTTGAAATTCACTAGCTGTGACAATCAGGCTTTAGTAGGGTGTATTCCAATTGCTGCTGTAGCTGTTGATTTGAACCTGAAATCATAAAAATTGGTCTGTCATGTCATAAGATGTATAGCAATAACATACTGAATTTTTAAGAGTCTACGACAATTTTAAATGTCTGTACAAAAAACTCTGGAAGCTTTTTGAAGGCACCACGTAAATAGCAATACTTGGGAAAATTTATTGACTTATGTGAAATTGAATTGTAAGAAATAGAGCTGTTTGATTCGGTAACTCTGTGTACCTACAAAATGTGTTTACAAATCGTATATTTGATATATATGTATATGTAAAAACAGTATTTGGCATTGAATAACTAAGAAAGGTTGACCTGCCATCAATTCATTATTATTATTGTAATTATTATTAGCTCTCTCCTGGCAAGTTTTTCACACTGGTGTTTGTGATTGGTCTTTCCCTTGAGTCTAACCGAGAGCAAGTCTCTTCAGGTCTCCAGGACTCTTCTCAGTATTCGAGCCGATTTCAACAATGTTGTTGTCTGGATGGTGTCGATTCTTTCTCTGATTTCCAATACTCCAAGTCTTTTTGAGGCCGTTCCAAGCTCACAAATTACAATTGGTATCACCGTCATCCTCATGGTCCACAGCTTTTTTCTTTAGTTCTCTGGCAAGGTCTAAGTATTCGTTTATCGTTTTTATTTTTTCCTTTTCATTTTGTGGTCTGCTAGAACGATAAAAACCAGTCGATGATAAATTCACTCATTTTTTAAAATTAAATATCATGAGGTCTGATATTATAATCATTTCTATTCACAAGTGAACTGGGTTTGGTATCCTCATCTTGATTTTCTAGTCACAAGGTTTGGTTGCCCAGTCGGCTGGGGCTGTAGAATACACCGACTGCACCTCTGCAGCGGGGTAAGACTCCCCAATGAGTGTCCTAGATATGACACTAAACGATCCAGTTCCAGTAATGCTGGGGCTTTGGGGAATACGGACTACCCCTTCATTGCCATTGCTCCTAGGAATGGTAGCACCTGGTAGGGCCCTAGAGATGGGATAAATAGAACTGCATACTTACGCTAAACTAAATTGTTTCATTGTCTAAATTTCTGAGACGAAGCTTGTTGATTTTTATCATTAAGGTTTTTCGGACTATTGTCTTCATCTTTATTGTTATTTCCACAACGTTTCGGCCGATATGTCCTCCGGCCTTCTTCAGGTGTTTGTCGAACTCGGGAACCTTCACGGAACTTAGAACTACGTCCTTTATTGAAACCACGGGGGTCGCCTGTTCTGATTCTGTTTGCCATAACCGGGTACAAGTGTTAAGTATTCCTGTATATTACTCGCCTGTAGTGAGGATTGAACCTGCAACCTTCAGATGATTGTCTTCTTAGAAGCTCAGGGAACCAACGCCCATAACCGTTACGCCATGTTGTCCAGCAGGACACATGGCGTAACGGTTATAGGCGTTCGACAAACACCTGAAGAAGGCCGGAGGACATATCGGCTGAAACGTTATGGAAATAACAATAAAGATGAAGACAATAGTCCGAAAAACCTTAATGTTAAAAATAAATTGTTTGAATTAGAACTGTTGGACTAAACTGAATAGCTTAAAATAGAAATGTTTTTGACAATTAAACTGTTCTTACATATATACTATGTACTTATGCTAAACTGAATCATTTGAAACGGAACTGTTTTTGACATTGAAAATGAACTTACACTAAACTGAATTATTTAATATAGAATTGTTTAAACATTTAACTGTGCGTTAACAAAATCTGTACATAAACTAAACTGAATTAGCTGAATTAGAACTGTTTGAATAAACTGAATAGCTTGAAATAGAACTGTTATCGACAATTAAACTATGTACTCATGCTAAACTGAATTGTTTTAAATAGAACTGATTATTTACATAAAAATAGATTTGGCGTTTAATAACATACAAAGGTTGATATACCATAAAACACAAACAACCAGTCAACCAACAAGGTTTGGACTATTTATGAGATGAGAAATTCTCATTATTTTACATTGATACACTCGTTACTTTCGCTCTTCCTCTTATTACTATAATTGGGGAAGTCCCTGTGGTGTAATGGCTAAAGTACTGAATGGCGGAATCGTAGTAAGTGGGTTCGAACTCCAGTAGCGCTATTATGTTCACTTTCGGATAATTACCCCTGGAAAAGGTATAAACCCCCTTATTCATATTTACCCAACCCCTCCGCTCGGGCAGGATATGACACAATGTCAATTTTTAAGCGGAGCTTAACAGGTTTTGAATTCAGAGTTATCCTTCTCCTAGACTAGTTGCTTCACCAAGGCTGAAAAACCTAGTCTGCCCTACTATTTACCCATAGATGGAGGGAGAATAATTGGATACATACCTTTCCCAAGGGTATTAGTGCTATGTGAAATACAATTAGCCTGGTCCACGATTTGAACTCAGTTCACCATTTCCGTTTCCTACAATGGTAACTGTTACACCAAGAGCTAGTATATATTGTATAACATACGTATCAGTTTTGTATCAGAGTAAATGTATACATATTTACCCAACCCCTCCGCTCGGGCAGGATATGACACAAGGTCGATTTTTAAGCGGAGTTTAACAGGTTTTGAATTCAGAGTTATCCTTCTCCTAGACTAGTTGCTTCACCAACGCTGAAGAACCTAGTCTGCTCTACTATTTACCCAAAGCTGGAGGGAGAATAATTGTATTCATACCTTTCCCAAGGGTATTAAATGAACCCCCTTATCCTCCCAACTATGGTTTAAAAAGTACCACTACTGTCTTTATAGAAGGATGGCTTTGACATTAAATCACCAACGAAGGTTGATATGCCATAAAAACAAAGAAACTAAACCTTATTACTTCAACTAATCATCATCATCAAAACTTATCAACAGCATGTATTCCTTTGATTCCCTCTCACCATCCGTCCATTTCGGCCATCGGTCTTGGAAGGTCGTCTAGATGGCATCCAGTGTCCACACGTAGCAGATGAATGTAAGAATTATATTGTCGGCCAATACTGGTGTGTCTATGATTTCGTTTGGTTTATTTGTTTTAATGGCATAGCAATCTTTGTAGGTTATTTAATGCCAAGCTATTCCCCTAGAAGAACAGTAGTCAGTAGTGGTACTATTTAACCCATAGCTGGGAGGATAAGGGGGTTCATACCTTTCCCAAGGGTATTAGTCCAAAAGTGAATGTAATAGCACGACTGGAGTACGAACTCGCATACTACGATTCCGCAGTCCATCGCTTTAACCTACACACCACGAGGACACCCTGGTGTGTCTATGTGTGGGGGCCCATATTAGAATGTCGCTAACGAAATCGTCCTTGTTTTTCAGATTGTCTTATTCGTCTTTATTGGTTGGTTTGCAAGATGGGATATAAGTGGCCGTACAGCTGCTGTTTAGTAGGGGGCTGCTTGTATGATTTGTTGGGGCGGGATCCTCGTCAATTAGCGGCTAACCAAGTGGAATGCGACATCGTAGTTTGTGAGTTCGAACTCCAGTAGTGATATCACGTACACTTTGGGAAAATGAGTCCCCCCTTTATTTACCATTCAGCTAAATAGAATCTTTAATGTTATACAAGGATGACTTTAACAATAAATGACCCAGGAAGGATGATATGCCATTGAGGTGCTTGTGGTGTGATGGTTATCGTCGTAGGAAATGGACACGGCCACACGAGTTCAAATCCTGGACGAGACTGATTGCATTTCACATAGCACTAATACCCTTGGGAACGGTATGAATCTAATTATTCTCTCTCCAGCTATGGGTAAATTGTAGGGCGGACTAGGCTCTTCAGCCTTGGTGACGCAACTAGTCTAGGAGAAGGAAAATTCTGAATTCAAAACCTGGTAAACTCTGCTTAAAAATTGACCTTGTGTCATATCCTTCCCGAGCGGAGGGGTTCGTAAATATGAAATACCATTAAACGAAAAAACCAAATCCAACCAAAACAAATCCAGGAACAGCACATGGCATCTTTTTGTAGTCACCAAGTAGCTTTTTCTATAAGCGTTTCATTTGAATTCAATTGGCGCAGCTATACAATAGTAATGACACGGCTACAGCTTGCGCTTTACCTCTGTGTACACTGACATTGCTTTCAGCTGATGAGATATTGCTGATGATCTCACATAACATGTAACTAGGGATGCGTTGCAACCCCATCAATCGTAACGAATAATACGTTTTTTTGGGTGGTGCACACGTGCGTGTTTGAATTATCGGGCTGGTTTTTGCACGAAAACGAGGCTGGCCCTGCCACTGGCGTAGGAAGTTGTCGTTTGTAGTCTTCAACTGGGAATTGCAGAAGGTTAATCTGACATTTGCTTTAAAGTTTATTTTTCTCACGAAAGACAAGAAAAGCCGTCGATAGCGGAAGTGAAAAGCCACACTGAAGACTGACGAAAGAAAAGAAAAAAGAAAAAAGAAAAAAGAAAGAGGAAAAACGAAAAATGTTGGAGGAAAGTTTAAATAAAAATCGAAAAAAAAAAACCCACACAATAAAATGATGTATAAAACCAGGGAGTAATTAAAAAGAAAATGAAAAAAGGGGTAAAAAAAAAGAAAAGAAAAAAATTCATCGTTTTTCAATTCCTTTCTAATTACCGTTATTTTAGATTTAGAACTCAGCAATTTTAAATGGGACTTTTGTTTCACGCGCCTACACAGTTACAATGATGATTGGTTGGCTGGTTGGTTGGTTGGTTGGTTTTTTATGGGATATCAACCTTTCTAGGATATTTAATGCCAAATCTTGTTCATACATATCTATTAATTATATATGATTTAGTTTGGTTCGGTTTTATGGTAAATCAACAATTGTAGGTTATTTAATGCCAAATCTTGATTATACATATATATAAGATATATATGATTTAGTTTGGTTGGGTTTTATGGCATGTCAACCAGTGTAGGCTATTTAATGACAAATCCCCTTTATACATATATATGTTAAATGTATATGATTTGGTTTAGTTGTCTTTTTTATGGCATATCAACCCTTCTAGGATATTTAATGCCAAGTCTTGTTCATACATATATATTAATTATATATGATTTAGTTTGGTTGGGTTTTATGGCAAATCAACAATTGTAGGTTATTTAATGCCAAATCCTGAATATACATATATATATATATAAGATATATATGATTTGGTTTGGTTGAGTTTTATGGCATGTCAACCAGTGTAGGCAATTTAATGACAAATCCTCTTTATACATATATATGTTAATTGTATATGATTTGGTTTAGTTGTCTTTTTTTATGGCATATTAACCCTTCTAGGATATTTAATGCCAAATCTTGCTTATACATATATATTGATTAAAAATGATTTTGTTTGGTTGGGTTTTATGGGATATCAACCCTTGTAGAATATCTAATGCCAAATCCTGCTTTTACATATATATTGATTATATATGATTTGGTTTGGTTGGGTTTTGTAGCATATCACCCCTCTAGTATATTTAATGCCAAATCCTTTTTATACATATATTAAATATATATAGTTTGTAAATGTATAATTCGTTGACAACATTTGGAGACGAGCCAGAGGTCATTTGTTTACACACCGTTAAATGCTTTCAAGTAGTAAGTAAAGTTGGCGGCCTTAGTTGAGGGTGACCCAAAGGCTCCCTTTTCAATTGCTTCTACACCGAGGTGTAGGTGAGAACGCTACTCTATTCCCTGGATTGCTCCACTTTACCCTTGATCCTTACATTATAATGCTGAGTGTTAAGCAAGGCGGCATCAAGTACCGTTTTTTTTAGTCTTTGGTATGAATCGATCTGGGATCCTGGACCATTCGCAAACACTCTACTCATTAGGCCAATGATATCGGGGTTCATTCCCAGGTTGAGAGATACTAAAGACTCAAAAATTGGTACTTGACGCCACCTTGCTTAGCATTCAGCACTGTAAGGTGAGATCAAGTGTAAAGTGGAACAATCCAGGGAACTGGAATGAGTAGCGCCCTCCCCTCCACATCGGTGTCGTAATTATTGAAAAGGGAGCCCTCGGGTCACCCTCGACTAAGATCAGTTTCAAGTATTGTTATGCAACGCTAACAATTTAATTTAACATCAGTCATTTTTACACATTTGAATTGATATTCGTATATGACTCGTAAATAAATAATTTGTCGATAATTTTGATTATATTTTTTCAAATCAGAACTAACTTGTTTGTCTGCAAATCTCAGTGTTTTGCATACAGTTAAACGCTTTCACATATTTTTATATTACACTTATTATTCGATCGAATATTGGGAGGTGCCCGTGGTGTAATGGTTATCGTCGTAGTTCAAATCTTGGACGAGACTAATTGCATTTCACATAGCACTAATACGCTTGGGAAAGGTATGAATCCAATTATTCTCCCTCCAGCTATGGGTAAATCGTAGGACTTACTAGGTTCTTCAGCCTTGGTGAGGCAACTAGTCTAGGAGAAGGAAAACTCTGAATTTAAACCTCCGCTTAAAAATTGACCTTGTGTCATATCCTGCCCGAGCGGAGGGGTTGGGTAAATATGATAACTCTATCAAATATTAATCATTTTTTTGCATTCACTGAAATGGTTTTAAGTAATACACACTCAAATAATTTCATTTATACACAGATAAATGTTTCCAAATATTGCTATCAAATACTTATTATTCTTTTGTAATTTGCTTGAAGCATTGAACAGATTATTTTATTCTCATGTACAGTATAAACTTTGACGGCTATTGCAATGCGAAATGATAATAATAATAATTTTTGTCTAATCAATTTAAAAAAAAATCATCTTTAGAGACATTTTTTAAAATGAACACGATGTTGGATATTCCATTTTTTTTTGACGTTGTAAACATGGTGTTTTTTTTTTTTTGTTTTTTGTTTTTTTAGGAAGCAGCGTCTCATCAACCGAAAAGGACATCCGCACGTGGCTAACGAAGGCATGGACAGCTATCGATAAGCTATCGATCATATGGAAATCAGACCTAACCGATAAATTGAAACGCAGCTTCTTCCAGGCAGCTGTCGTATCGATACTGCTGTAGGGATGCACTACATGGACGCTAACAAAACGGCTGGAGAAGAAGCTAGACGGCAATTACACAAGAATGCGGCAATTACACAAGAATGAGCAATATTGAACAAGTCCTGGCGGCAACACCCCACAAGACACCAACTATACGGCCACCTGCCTCCCATTACGAAAATTATTCAAGTTAGACGAACCAGACATGCAGGACACTGCTGGAGAAACAGGGACGAGCTCATAAGCGATGTTCTCCTATGGACCCCCACATATGGCCGAGCAAAAGCTGGACGACCAGCTCGAATATACATTCAGCAGCTATGTGAGGATACGGGATGTAGCCCTGAAGACCTGCCAGAGGCGATGAGCGATAGGGAGAAGTGGTGAGAGAGGGTCAGGGATAACCGTGCTAGCGGCACGACATGATGATGATGATGATGTTGATGATGAAACGTGGGGTCACGTTGGGTGTTAGGACGCCATACGGAATAGACGTGACTTCAGTTGTCCTATATAATTTCATTTTATTTCATTTTATTTTTTGTTTTATTTTATTCTATTCTTTTTTTTTATTATTTAAATGAAATGTGCATGTTATTTAATTATATATTCAGTATTTAATTCTAACCGACTGTTCATCTGAGGGTGTAACTTAGCAATTAATATTATTCTTATTATTCTATTTAATATCAATCATTTACTTACACACAGCTAAGTGGTTTCTACTATAGCTCTGTAGCACAAACAATTTAATTTGATATCAGTAAATTTTTTTAGATAGTTACACATTTATGAATAGTTAGTAGGTTTTTCTTATTTTTGAATGTATTACAACTAATTTCTTTGTGTACAGGTATTGCTATTATTTGTTCTAAGTTAAATGGTTTCAAGTATTGCTATCTAACACTAATAATTATTTTTAATATCAATCATTTATTTTCACACGGAGAAGTGGTTTCAAGTATTGGACAAACTAATAGTTTTATTTGCACACAGTTAAATGTTTCCAAGTATTGCTATTAAGTAACAATTTTATTCAACTTTACATATTCATTTGTACATAGTTAAATGGTTCCAAGTATTTTTATGTAATACTAACAATTCAATTTAACATCAGTCATTTTGTTGTATACTATATTACGCATATTCAATATACACGGGACATAATCAAACATAATGACGAACTTCAAAGAACGAACGAACACGCTTCTTTATAACAATATACCTCTCACACTTTATTCGAAAGGGTTGATGTTAGTTGTGTGTGAGATGGGAGTTGGAGACGGGGACAGACTGCTACATATTGACCCAACAGTACTTCTGAACATAGCAGCTCTTCTTTCGCATTCTGGCTGGGCTGCTCAACCGTGGGTCCTTGAGGTCCCAAGCCCTCAGTCTGGAGCTGGTTCTTACTCCGCAGGAATCCTATCTTCAACTGCAACTGCAACTCAAACTCCTCAAGCCGTCTGTGGCACCTCGTTACATAATTGTTTGACATCCACCTGCTTCCTGTGGGCGTACACATCTGCACCGAATTCAACCACGTCCACAAGTCAAGGTGATATTCCGATATCTTCGACCGCATGCACCTGTCTCGCTTTCTTCTGCTTATTCACACAGGTGCATCTCTTGATTGACGGCTAGGTTGACGGTCAATATGTTACAATTTGTTTACACACAGTTGAATTATTAAACAGTTCTATTTCAAACATTTCAATTTAGCCTGAGTCATTTGTTTGCACATAGTTTATATGTCAAACAGTTCTATTTGACCCATAGATAGGACCCTGTCAAGTGCTGGGAGGAATGGTAATGAAGGGGTACTCTACTTTCCCTCGGGCTGGACCCTAATCATTGTTTCATATCCAGGACTCTTGTTGAAGAGGTCCTACCCTTCTGCAGAGATTCAGTCTACATCCACAGCCGACAGGCTTGGTTACCAGGATGAGTCGAAAGTTCTGCAATATTTTAATAACGTAAAGCACAATTCGGCAGGGGCAAATTCTTTTGCTTAGGATGTGAAAACGACGAACCAAACTGGACTGTGAGATTCTGACCACACCGAATAATCTCTGAATACTACTCGGTGGATTTATCTCTATGGCTTTGATCTCAGCCACGGAATCCACGCTTTGGGTCCGATCTTGTTGAAGCATAGGACAAAAAAAAAAAAAAAAATCTGACAAAAAAATGAATTCACAGAAAAGAAACACTCAAAACTTGAATGTCAGGGAGGAAAATAGTAGTCGCTTTTATTCTTGAGGATTATAACGGACTGTTGTAAAAAAAGGTTCGTTCAATCGCGTTCTTCCTCACCTTCTATTTTTTCGTCGCTATCAAACGTCTTCTTTCTGTATCACTCTTTCCCTCCGTGCACTTCAGCTAGCGTTCGTAGAAATTGTTCAACTCCCTCTTCTTGGCGATGACGGCGGTGTTGTTATCGTCGGCCTGTTGATACTTATCATGTAAGTCGGATTGCTGACAGGCTGGGTTATGACGTGGGTCGGGCGGCGTGCACCTCTGTTGAAACCTGTTTAAAAACCTGTCTTGAACTTCTAAAAAATCTCTACTTGATTTTCTTATATAGCGATTTGATGGATCAATTCGAAGGTTCCCGAAGGTTCGATGATCACCAGTGGAACAGTTGTGCAACCCGTGAAAGTTCACGCGTGATTATATTAAAATCAAGCTTTTTCTCTACAGGTTACTCTGCCTGCACGAGCGAGGTTCATGACATTTTATATCATTTTAATCGTATGACCTTTGTACCCAGTAACTGATGACAACTGATGTGCTCGAATGTTCTTTAACCTTGAGACAGTTGAAATATAATGACGGCGCCCGTCCGTAATATTACATTGTCTGATCATCGAATTTCTTTCATCCCTAGCAAAATTTCTTAAACCCTCCGGTTAGTGTATTATGATCAACTGCGCCTTCACCTGTCGCACAAAAATGTTTATGGTTACCTCTGCCGGGATATACCCCGGTTTGAACCCTTGTCACATAAATTCTTGAATTAGACAACATTTCACATTCATATGTGTAGCTGTCAAATCACTCACAGACATTGCTGTTGATATTGGGTTCAGTAGATGAGCTATTGCTCCTGATCTCATATCAAAATTCAAACAAATGTAGCAAGGGATACTTTTCACCCCCATTAATTGTAACGAATAATACGTTTTTGTGGAGGTCCTCGTGGTGCAATGGTTATCGTCGTTGGAAATGGACACGGTAACCCAAGTTCAAATCCTGGATGTGGCTGTTTGCATTTCCCATAACTCTAATACCCTTGGGGAAAGGTAGAAACCAAACTATTCTCCCTCCAGCTATGGGTAAAATAGTTGGGCAGACTGGGTTCTTTAACTTTTTTTAGGGTAACTGGCCAGGGAGAAGAAAAACTCTGAATACAAACCTGTTAAACTTCGCATAAAAAATTTGACCATCCTATTGTTGGGGAGGGGTTGAGTAAATATATACACAGAATGAAGCAAGCACATCGTGTCAGCGCACCAGCTACCACGATACTATGAACCCAAGTGGGTATATTTCTCGGATAGAACTGCTTCGGTCACGTGATACACACGTCGCTAACTTTTGACTCACCCGAGTTATTTTTTCTATATTTTTTCTTACATTTTGGGCTGGCTTTATTCTTTTATTCTATTGTGTCTCCATTTTTTCTTTTACCCTAAGGGGAGGGGAGACCCAGAATACGCCATCTGTATCCCCTACGAAGAGATGTCCTGGCTATGTCAATAAACTGTATCCAGTGGCGAAGATCCAATACTGGAGGTTTACCAAATGTGCTCTCCCTTTCACTGTTAATACTCCTAGGTCCACTCAGTCCCCTGATATATCTGTGGTACTTGAATCGAGTCGAATCTATAGATCAAATAAATCATGATTTGCCAACTGTTTAAAATGATTGTGAAGATACATTTTTGTGCTGTTCATATCTATCTATCTATCTATCTATCTATCTCCTAAGTCTAGAATACGCTAATCTCATTTTCTGCAGAGGGGTACGTGGTGCCTTCAATAAGTTTCCAGACTTTTTTGTACAGGCATTTAAAATTGTCGTAGACTCTTGAAAATTCAGTATGTTATTGCTATGACAGAAGTGACCAATTTTTTATGATTTCAGGTTCAAATGAACAGCTACAGCAGGAATTGGAATACACCCTACTAAAGCCTAATTGTCACAGCAGGTAATTTCAAATATGCAATCTGAATTTAGAAGAACGATATGCAATAAGATTCTGTTTTAAAATTGGAAAAAATACCATGCGATGAAAGCTGGATCTACTGCTATGATCCAGAGACCAAGAGACAGAGTTCCCAGTGGAAGCATGCTGGCTCTCCCAGACCCAAGAACGCCAGACAGAGCAAAACCACCCACAAACTTTTGATGATCCCTTTTTTTTTTGACAGCACTGGCATGATCTACATGCACTGGGTTCCGACTGGACAGACAGTCAACAAGGAATACTATGTTGAGGTTTTAAGGGAGTTCAGGAAGAGATTCTGTCGGAAGAGACCATCACAATTCAAATCGGGTCAGTAGGATTTCCACGAGGACAATGCACCAGTCCGCAACACCATCCTTGTAACAAACTATTTGACCAAGATGGTCATCAAGACAGTTGCTCAGCCTCCCTATAGTCCAGACCTTGCTCCCGGTGACTTTTACTTATTCCTTAAGCTCAAGGAAAACCTTAGAGGCTGTCGTTATGAGATAATTGAGGAGATGAAAGAGTCTGTGATGAAGGTTATTGACATGCTCACACAAGAGGACTTCGATGGGGCCTTCCAGAAGTTGTTGGAACTGTACAACAAGTGCATTGAAGGAAGTAAGGAAGTCAATACACCAGATTTGATTGACCAACGGGTTAGGGTGAGGCTTGGGCTTACTATGTTGAGGTTTTAAGGGACTTCAGCAAGAGATTCCATCGGAAGAGGCCAGCACTCAGTGGCATTTCCACCAGGACAATGCACCAGTCCACAACTCCATCCTTGTCACAGACTATTTGACCAAGATGGGCATCAAGACAGTTCCTCACCGTCCCTTTAGTTCAGACCTTGCTCCCTGTGACTTTTGGTTATTCTCTTAGCTCAGAGGCCGTCGTTATGAGACAATTTTGTTCATCGAGAAAGATTTCGAATCAAAAGGTGGAAGAAAAAAGAAAAAAGAAAAAGAGAATGTGTAAAATTATATGTGTGGAAAAAACAGAGAATCTATGTAAGAATATATATATATCATCATCATCATGTCGTGCCGCCAGCACGGATATCCCTGACCCTCTCTCGCCACTTCTCCCTATCATTCATCGCCTCCGGCAGGTCTTCATTGTTACATCCTGTGTCCTCACATAGTTGCTGTATGTAAGTTCGAGCTGGTCGTCCAGCTTTTGCACGGCCATATGTGGGGGTCCATAGGAGTACATCACTTATGAGCTCGTCTTTGCTTCTCCAGCAGTGTCCTGTGTGTGCGGAGGTGCACGTGTAATGAGGAAGTGCCCGTGGTGTAATGGTTATCTTCGTAGGAAATGGACACGGCGACACGACTTCAAATCCTGGACGAGACTGATTGCATTTCACATAGCACTAATACCCTTGAGAAAGGTATAAATCCAATTATTCTCCTTCTAGCTATGGGTAAATTGTTGGGCAGACTGTGTTCTTCAGCCTTGCTGAGGCAACTAGTCTAGGAGAAGGAAAATTTTGAATTCAAAACCTGTTAAACTCTGCTTAAAAATTGACCTTGTGTCATATCCTGCCCGAGCGGAGGTGTTGGTAAATATCTCTCTCTCTACATATCTATGTACGTATATATATATATATATATGTGTGTGTGTGTGTGTGTGTGTATGTGTGCAAGAAAGAATTAGACTGAATGAGACTGAAATAGATCTTTGATATAAAGTGATATTTAAATTGTTTCTATGTAATATTTCAATGACACTAGAACTTCTGCGAATGACATATAAAAAAAACTGAAAGAAAAAAGAAAAAGACGAAAACAAAACACCCCACCAAATAAACAAATAAACAAAAAACAAGTTCCCACATTTGCAACACGATAATTTCTAGCATACAGCCATAGAATACTAAGATTTTTTTTTGTGCGTGTAGGCTTGAGCGCCTGTTCATATTTACGCCGCACTTAAATCAAATAAACAAGTGTATATAATTAAAAAGTCCATTTTCCTTTGTCCGGCAACACGCCCGCCAAAAACAAACAAACAAATGAATAAACCTGGAAATGCCAAATTAGCCGTGCCACGTTTTCAGCCATTGTTCTGTGTAGTGACCTGGTTTCTTCATTCCAAATAGGCATCAAACTCAGTTTTTGGTGTTAAGCTTGAAAAAAATTATTTCAAATCAGGATTTTCTGTTGGCTTGAAACAAATAGGGCAGCTTTCATGCTGCGGCTTAGTCAGTACAACTGTATGGCTGCACCAGCTGGATCTTAACGAAGTGCTTGGAGAAAAAAACTATATTGGAAATATACAAGAATACTGTGGGTCGTTTTGTATAAATCCAGGACGCAGCACTCCCAAAAACATAGCTGTACGATATCTTGCCACTCATCTCACAAACCATCTACCAAAGACGAACAAGAATGTTGGCCACAACCGAAGCAAAGACGAACTCAAAAGTGACATTTTCTTATGAACTTCCACATATGGACAAACCAGTAGACTCTTGAAAATTCAGTATGTTATTGCTATACATCTTATGAGATGACTGACCAATTTTTATGATTTCAGGTTTAAATGAAAATCTACAGAAGGAATTGGAATACACCCTATTAAAGTCTGATTGTCATCGCTGGTGAATTTCAAAAATGCAATCTGGAAGTGAGGACCCATAGAAGAACGATATGCAATAAAATTCTGTTTTAAACTTGGAAAAAATACCACAGAAAAGCATGGAATGCTTCAGACTGTTTTTCGACCAACTTGCATGAATCAAGCATCAGTTTTTGAGTGGCATAAGAGATTCAAGGAAGGCAGGGACTGTGTGGGATAATGAGAAGGTGTGGGAGGAGTAAGGAAGTCAATACACCATAGTTGATTGCCCAAAGGGTTAGGGTTACTAAGTTGAGGTTTTAAGGGAGTTCAGGAAGAGATTCCGTCAGAAGAGGCTAGTACTCTTGAAATCAGGTCAGTGGCATTTCCACCAGGAAAATGCACCAAATCACAACTCCATCCTTTTCACAGACTATTTGACCAAGATGGGCATAAACACAGTTCCTCAGCCTCCCTAAAGTCCAGACCTTGCTCCCTGTGACTTTTGGTTATTTCCTAAGCTCAGAGGCTGTCGTTATGAGACAGTTGAGGAGATGAAAGAAGCTGTGACGAAGGTCATTGACACGCTCACACAAGAGGAGTTGCATATGGCCCTCCAGAAGTTGTTGGAACGGTACAACAAATGCATTGCAGCCGGAGGAGAATATTTTGAAGGTGACTATAATCTCATGTGTGTACTATCAATAAAAGTGTCCATACGAAAAAAAGTCTGGAAACTTATTTAATGATCCTCGTACATCAGCACTGTAGGGACACTGGATGCCGTCTTGAAGAACTATGAAGACCACTGACTGACAGGGATCGACGGCGCATGAAAGTCAAAGGAATCTGTACGGTCAGTACTAGATGAAGATGATAATGATGATAAGTTAAGGCTTTTAAAAGTCATTCACATAGACCATGGGGTGTGAATAAGATTCTGCCAGGGTGAATAACAGCAAAGAGGTTCACCGGGGAATATTTTCTTAGAAGTTGACTTTTTGGCATTCAACAACATTCCGAAGTGGTTTGACGAAGTAGTTCATTTGCTTGTCTAAACGAATTCAATCCGATGTTAGCAAGTGACGCCAAATCAACTAGTCATGGTAATTGCGCGGCCAAATAATCTGAATGTGTCTTGCAAGTTACATCCGTACTCTTTATAGAAGACACGGTAACCTCTAGGGTCACGTCCCAAGAGGATTGGAAATACGCATCTGCGTAATTATTATAACCTCAAAGTTATATATATACATTTTTTTAAGTTGAGGAATTATATTGTGAATTGAATTACCACGACTATAAAATCATAATGTAGGTGCCCGTGGTGACATGGTTATTGTCGTAGGAAATGGACACGGTGACACGAGTTCAAATCCTGGACGAGAATGATTGCATTTCATATAGCACTAATACCCTTGGGAAAGGCATTAATCCAATTATTCTCCCTCCAGCTAATGGGTAAATAGTAGAGCAGACTGGGTTCTTCAGCCTTGGTGAGGCAACTAGTCTCGGAGAAGAAAACTCTGAATTAAAACCTGTCAAGCACCGCTTAAAAAAATTGACCTTGTGTCATATCCTGCCCGAGCGGAGGGGTTGGTTAATATGAAAATCCGGTGAACACCTGCGCGTGACATACGGAAACACTGAACAGCTGTTTCGACCGTATTAGGTTTCATCAGCTGTGTATACCTTGATCTCCACCACTGGAGATCGAACCAACCACCACAGAATGCAGAACTGAAACTTTACCTCTGAGCCCCTAACGCACATCTGTCCTCTGTAAAGAGTACGGATGTAACTTAAAAGACATATTAATGTTATTTCGCTGCGAAATTACCATGACTAGTTAATTTGGCGATGCTCAGTGGTAGAGTTTCGATTCTGACTTCTCTAATCACTGAGAGTGAACGTAATAGCGCGACTGGAGTTCGAACTCGCGTACAACGATTCCGCAATCCAACGCTTTAACCATTACACCACGGGGCCACACAGTTACATGTCAAAACAGCTCTGTTTTAAACAATTCAGTTTAGCGTAAATACAGTTTCAATGTCAAAAACAGTTCCATTTCATACAATTCAGTTTTGAATAAGTACGTAGTTTAAATGTAAATATACAGTTTAATTGTCAAAACATTTCTATTTCAAGCTATTCAATTTAGTCAAACAGTTCTAATTCAAACAATTCAGTACGTAGTTTTATTTAACCCATTGATAGGGCTCTCTTAGTTGCTACCACTCCGGGCCAGAGTGGACCAGGAAGCGATTGTAATGAAGGGTCGTTTCGCGTTCTCCAAAGTTCCAACATCATTAGAACCTCGCCATCAGATTGTTTAGTGTCATATCTAGGACACTCGTTGGGGAGGGAGGGTCTTATTCCTCTGCAGAGGTGCAGTCGAATTTAAAAATACTTATGATGATAAGAATGAATGCAAAGTAATTTCGCATGTTTCATGAGAAAAAAAAGCATTATTTAATATAACAAACTTTAAATTTATTGGTCAAGGACATAATCAACATTATTATAAAAGCTTAAATATGTATTTGATTATTTTCCATATTTCATATTTCAACAACTATCATAGCAGGCATTTTATTTTCGTTATATCGGCTTGTCGCGAGGCTTAGAACATATGGACCCCGTCATCGGCATTAGGGATAAGACCACCTCCCAAAGGGGCTGTAGAATACACCGACTGCTGCTCTGCTGAGGGGTAAGACCCCCACTCCCATAACGAGTGTCCTGTATATGACACTAAACTAAATCTGATGGTGAGGTTCCAGTGATGCTGCAGCTTTGGGAAATGCGGAGCACCCCTTCATTGATATTACTCCCAGGTCCACTCTGGCCCGGAATGGTATCCCTTGATAGGGCCATATCTATGGGTTAAATAGAACTAACTGTATACTTAAGCTAAACTGAATTGTTTGAATTAGAACTGTTTAACTAAACTGAATAGCTGAAATAGAAATGTTTTTGACGATTCAGTTGTGCTTACATCCAAACAGTGTGCTTATGCTAAACTGAATTGTTTGAAATGGAACTGTTTTTGACAGTGAAACTGAACTTACACTAAACTGAATTGTTTAATATAGAACAGTTTTGACATTTAACTGTATGTAAACAAAATTTGCACTTATATTATATTGAATTAGCTGAATTAGAACTGTTTTCACAATTAAACTGTGTACTCATGCTAAACTGAATTGTTTGAAATAGAGCTGACTATTTGCATAAAAATGGATTTAGCGTTAAATAACCTGCAAAGATTGATATGTCATAAAACCCAACCAACCAACAATCCGAAGGAGGTGACTTAAACTACACCCGGTTGTTAGGCCCTAGTTCTTTGATTACCTTCGTCAACGAGGCTTTAAAAAATATACTAACTGTATCCTATGCAAAGGGGTAAGACCCCCACCGAAAAGGGGGCGTCGGGAGAGTGACATTAAATTTCATCTGATTGGGAGGGTCCAGCTATGCGTTAAATAGTACCACTACTGTTCTTCTAGGAGAATAGATTTGGCATAAAATAACCTACAAAGGTTGATATGCCCTTAAAACAAAGAAACAAAGAAACAACCCAGACAGCTCTGGTGATGTAATGGTTAAAGTGATGAACTACGGAATCGTAGTAAGCGAGTTCAAATTCCAGCCGCGTTATTGCGTTCACTTTCGGACAAATACTCTTGGGGAAAAGTATGAACCACCTTATCCTCCCAGCTATGAGTTAAATAGCATCACTGTTGTTCTTCTTGAAGGATTGGCATTAAATAACCTACAAAGGTTGATAGGCCGTTAAACAAAGAAACCGAAGCCCAACCGGATAGTTCGATGTATTTTCGAAGAAGTTGTGTTTATAATTACGAACCCATCAACGGCGAGCAGGAAGTTACTCAAGGTTACACAGAGTTCACCTTCTCCCAGGTCGGTTGCCATACCATAGTTAAAGAGCTCAGTCTGCTCGACTATTTGCCTAAAGCTGCAGGGATTTATACATTATTATACACTCATGCACGTTCGTATACACACACACAAACACACACACACACACACATATATATATATATATATATATATATATATATATATATATATATATTCTTTCACACACATACCCATACATATGTATTCTCTTATACACATATACACACGTGCAGACACACATATATATAAATATATTCTTTCACCCACACATACTCACTGACACAGACGTACCTACATACCCATATACATATATTCTGTGTGTATACATATATACACACGAACGTATGCTAACACATATAGATTCTCTTTCACTCACACCACACAGACATATATATATATATATATATATATAGATTGATACAGAGAGAGAGAGAGAGAGAGAGAGAGAGAGAGAGAGCATATACATATATATATATATGTTCTCTTTTGCACATACATACACACACGCTAACAAATATGCACACAATATATTCTCTTTCAAATAAACACACACCTGCTCACACACGTAGGGACTCACATATATTCGCTTTCACACGTACACACACACACACACACACACACACACACACACACACACACACACACATGCGCGCACACAAATATATATATTCTATTTCAAACACACACACACACATTAACACGCTCTTGCAAATGCAGATGTATATTCTTTTTACACACACATACACATCCATACATACATATATATTCTCTTTCACACACACACACACACACACAGAGACTTACGCACACACGCATATACGCACATGCACACATACATATATATTGTCTTTCACACACACACACACACACACACACACACACACACACACACACACACACACACTCAGACATATGTACACAGACACACACACACACACACATATATATATATATATTTACTTTTACACATACACGCATATGCGTTCCCTTTCACATACACACACACTCACACACAAGCTCTTACAAATGCATATGTATATTCTGTTTTACACACACACACATACACACACATACTCACGCATATACATACTTACACACACACGCTCACTCACACGCACACACGCACATATATATATATATATATATATATATATATATATATATATATATATATATATATACTGGATTACACACATACAGGCATACACATATATATATTCTCTTTCCCACACACGCAGACACACATACACATATATACTTACACTCACGTGCATACACACACATATATATTCTGGATTACACACATACAGGCATACACATATATATATTCTCTTTCACACACACATACACACACACACACACTCATTCAAATACACATGTATATTCTCTTTTATTCACATACATGCACATATATACATACGCACTCATGCTCACACAAATGCATACACATACATATATATAATCTTTCACATAAACAAACACACACACCCATATATATATATATATATATATGTTCAGGAAATTATGTAGAATTTTGACGTAGGGAAAACAAAGTTATTCAAATGTAACAAAGGTATAAAGATTTTAAAATGTTTTCAGGGCGAGGCTTCCATATTTAAATATAACTTCTTTATTTTATCACGTCCATCTTGACAATTCCTGTCATCTTTACCCGTATTTGCTTAATGGTGTCTATTATATATATATATATATATATATATATATATATATATATATATATATATATATATATGGCACGTGGAAGAGATAAAAAGTGGCTTCTTCATGCATCGTGTATTACACATCGATGCTAATCTGTTGGGCGAGTCACTTGTCGGGGCTTTTTGGTTGTTTTTTTTCTTTACGTAATACATGTCATCTTCGGCTGATTTAGAGATAATTATTCTACCTTTTGTTACAGCCATTAACATTCTAATATTAAAATAATTTTTTTATATCTATCTATCTATCTATCTATCTATCTATCTAAGCTTATATTTATTCTACACACACACACACACACACACACACACACACACACACACACACGAACTCTCTCTCTCTCTCTCTCTCTCTCTCTCTCTCTCTACTGGCCCATTTGCACAGCGGTAGATTGTTTGCAAAGGGCCTGGGAGACCAGTGTTCATCCTTGGTCGAGTCATACCAAAGACTCAAAAATGGTACTTGATCCTATTTACCAACCCCTCCACTCAGGCAGGATATGACACAAGGTCAATTTTTAAGAAGATTTTAACAGGTTTGAATTCACAGTTTTCCTTCTTCTAGACTAGTTGTCTCACCAAGGCAGAAGAACCCAGTCTGCCCTACTATTTACCTATAGCTGGAGGGAGAATAATTGGATTCATACCTTTCCCAAGGGTATTAGTGCTATGTGAAATGCAATCAGTCTCGTCCAGGATTTGAACTCATGTCACCGTGTCCATTTCCTACGACGATAACCATTACACCACGGGCACCTCTTTTTCTTACTATTTAACCCATAGCTGGGAGGATAAGGGGGTTCATACCTTTCCCAAGGGTATTAGTCCAAAAGTGAATGTAATAGCACGACTGGAGTACGAACTCGCGTACTACGATTCCGCAGTCCATCGCTTTAACCATTACACCACGAGGCCCCCCCCCAATGGTACTTGATGCTACCTTCCTTCTTTTGATCACTTATGGTCTCGAATCATATGTGCTACAAAAATGCATTTTCACAATCATTTTAAATAGGTAAATCTTCATAAGTCGTTGAAATATTGTTTTACGAAACAAGAGATTGATGTAATTAAAAATCATTCAAAATTTTATCTTAAACGGATGTATTTGACCCATAAATAGGATTGGAACTGGTATTACGATTCCAGTACTGAGTGGACCTGGAAGTAATGGCAATGAAAGGTACTTCACACTTTCCAGTACACCAGAATTGGAACCTCGACACTTGATGTAGTTTCCTGTCATATCCAGGAAGACAAATATAAATCAACAACTACGACGACATGGGCAAGTGGTTAGAATGTTCACCATTGGTCGGGGAGACCGGGGTTCAATCCCAGGTTGAGTCATACCAAAAACTTAAAAAATGGTACTTGATGCCTCCTTGCTTATCACTCAGCGTTATAAGATACGGATCAAGGGCAAAGTGGAGCAATCCAGGGAAAGGAATAGCGTCCTCCCCTACACCTTGGTGTAGTAGCTAGATCGTTTACTTACTATATACATATGTTAGTGACTTGCTGGGTTAATGGAAGCCTTTCCAACACTGGAGTAAAGTTTGTATTTAGATTTGTTTGATTCTTTCGGCCGTATTTTGGCCATAGTGGTTATTCTCGCTTGTTAGTGAAAGCCAAAACCACTTCAACACACACACGCACACACACAACGACAAAAACATATCAAATATCAAAGAGGGGTAATGCAGACTAAAGTAAACACACTCTCAGAAAAAGGGTCAATAACCTCTGTATATAACCCACAAGCGAACGGAAAAACGTTCAAACTGACAGCAAAAGTGAATTCAAGTCTCATTGAGTACCCCATTAACAAGGCCTTGTGCCACATACGTTCTCTGAGGAAAGCAACAAGCTGGAAACATTCACATATATAACATGTATGTAAGAACAAAATAAATAAATTTAAAAAATACAAATCTCTTCATGGACCAACCTATTTCAAAATATATTTCTATTCTTTCTTTGGACTTGCAACAAACATATATATATATATATATATATATATATATATATATATATACAAAAAATAAATCGCGAGTCGGGACTATCCTACTACAGTTTCGCCTAAAACAGCTCCTCAGGGTACCTAGCACCGACTCGGTGCTAAGTACCCCGAGGAGCCGTTTTAGGTGAAACTGTTGTAGGATAGTCCCGACTTACGATTTAATTTTTGTAATTAGCTCTATTTAGTATTGAGCACTTTTTGCAATTGTAGCATTGCAGCTTTTTCGGTGGGGTTTTGTTCTTTTGACCAACTGATTGCATATCTCTTGATTTTTTTCAACTGATGTTACGAAGTTGGCCTTTTCTTTTTTTTCTCCCGATAATCATTTCTTTTTTTCCCCCTGGCAGGGATTCAAGATTTGTTATCTCTGAATTCTGGCAGGTTTTTTTTCTTTTTCTTTGTCATCGTGAATGCTGGTAGATAGTAACTTGATAAGTATATATATATATATATATATATATATATGTGTGTGTGTGTGTGTGTGTGTGTGCGTGTGTGTTTCTGTACAAACATAAATATATAAATCTGTGTGTGGGTGTGAGTGTGTGTGTGTGTGTACACAAACATAAATATATATCTTTGCGTGTGTGTGTATGCGTGTATTGAAAGTTCCTTTGGCATAGTGGTTAAAGTATTGGACTGCAACACTGCTGTTAGCAAGTTCGATATCCAGTTACGTACTCAATCAGACAAATATCTTTTGGAAAGGTATAACCTCCCTGGGTTAAGTAAAGTAGTACAGCAACAATTCTTCTACTAAGATGATTTGAATGACCCACAAAGGTTGATCAGTCATTAAACGAAGGAACCAAGCTAAAGTACACACGCACACACACACACATATATATGTTATCACCCTGGTTAGTGGCTAATGAGGACAAGGTATCGCTTGTGCCTTCACACATTGTATAATGAAATATATATATATATATATATATATATATATTTATATATATATATATATCTTTAATGCAAGTGGAAGAAAAATCAACTTACATTTACCGTGCCATTACAAATTTATTTCGTTGGTATACCCGCATCTTCAGATGACGAAGAGGTGGGGTATACCAACGAAATAAATCTATGATAGCACAGTAACTGTACGTTGAGTTTTCTTCCATTAGCGTTACAGATATATTCGATCTAGTAAGAGTTATACATCGAGAAATCCTGGTGAGTTATATTAAATTTTTCATTTATTCTATAAATATATATTCCAAACCCATAGTATCTGGACCCTAACCGATTATAACTGATATATATATATATATATATATATATATATATATATATATATATATATATATATACCTGCTCTGATATAACAGCTTCGAGGACACTTTTTATGCAAAAACGTTTTTGTTGTTCATGCATCTTATATATATATATATATATATATATATGAAATCAGATTTCCATATGATCTATAACCTATATATATATATATATATATAGGTTATAGATCATATGGAAATCTGATTTTTTTTATAAAATAAAACGGGATTTCTTCCGAACTGTATCTGTGTCAGTACTACACTATGCTATTTTGAAGAGATCTTGGAATCAACATCCCACAAAACAACAGCTGTAGAGCCACTTACCTCCCATCTCACAAATAAGATGAAGAAGACATGCGGGGCACGGCTGGAAAAGTAAGCATGGACACATAAGGACCGTTCTTTTAGGGACTGCTACACATGGATACACCAGAGTGGGCTGACCAGCGAGTACTTACAAACATCAGCTCTGTGTGGACACTGAATACAGTCTTGAGGACATATCTGGAGCGATGGATGATTGGTAGGGATGGCAAGATGGACTCAGGGAACTCCGGGTTTTTTTTGTTTATCATTTAATGGCATATCTGCTTTCTCGGGTTGTTTAATACCAAATCCATGCTTTTTAGAAGGGCAGTAATGGTATTATTTAACCCATAGCTGTGAAGAGAGGGAGGGTTCATTTCTTTTCCAAACTTGTTTGTCCAAAATAGCGTGGGAAAGCGAGAAAAAGGGTGCAGTGGGGAATAAGATGGTGATGACGAAAAGAACGTGATTCGACCGAAAAGAGGCAAGTTGGATTTCCAGGAGAAGCACTCTCACTAAAAAAAAAAAAAAAGAAACTGCACATAAAATTCAAACCTTTTGAATTCCGCAGAAAGACCTTGTGTTGCATCCTTCTTGTCTTGTCGGGGTACAATATATATATATATATATATATATATATATATAGCAATATTGAACAAGTCCTGGAGGCAACACCGCACAAAACACCAACTATACGGCCACCAACCTCCCATCATGAAAACTATCCAAGTCAGACGAAGCAGACATGCAGGACACTGCTGGAGAAACAGGGACGAGTTTATAAGTGATGTACTCCTAAGGACCCCCACATATGGCTGAGCAAAAGGAGGACGACCAGTTCGAACATACATACAGCAGCTCTTTGAGCCTTGAAGAACTGCCAGAGACGATGAACGATAGGGAGAAGTGGCGAGAGAGGGTCAGGGATATCCGTGCTGGTGGCACGACATGATGATGATTATCATATATATATACATATATATATATATTGTCATCCACAGACAGACTGTTTTGTTGTATCACAACTCTTCAGTGTGGCTAGACACGTAGGACGCTTGAAGCTGGGATCGAAACACGCCCAACTTTACATTAGACTTAGTCTCAGACCGCTTGGCCATAAGCGTACCACGTCAGCTAGGGAATTATAAGGTACTATGTAGCAACAGTACAGAAGCGTTTGTTTTATACCTTACCGGATATATATATATATATATATATATATATATATATTTCATTAAGAAGAAACATTACTGTTTTTCTTAATGAAATTATTGCTTTGTACATTGTCTGTTACATTGAGCTCTTTAAAGGAAAATTTAAATGTTCACTTTTGAATAGTTTTCTTGTCCTGATGGAATTACTCCCAACTCCGGTTTAACTGGACCAAATAATACTTATATATATATATATATATATATATATATATATATATATATATATATCAGTCATATCTATTTTTGGACTGCTCCATATTCATTTTTCGGTCCTAGAGTCTGAACATTTTAAAGTTTGGTAACAAGTAATATCTAATAATATCTGGTTCGACTATCAGAAGTATCAAAATATTAGCTACACCCTTACACCGTTAACCTGAACTTTATACAAATTGACAGATTAGAGTGTTGTTCTTCTCCTGTCAATACTTCTTTGAGGATATTCAAATTTTCTCATCGTCCCTGCAAGCCTGTAAATAACTCCACCCCTTGAAATGATTTCAGTCCCTGCATCCTTAGAAAGCTCTACCCTAACGGTATTAGATAACGCTGAAATGACGGGTTAAGTTCAAATTTTTGAGAACTTTAACGAAAATCAAATAAAAAAGGCCGGAGTGTCAATCGGTCGAAACGTTGTGGTCATAACAAGCTGTATTAGAAAATCAGTTTGTGTATACAAGAAGGCAGAATAAAATTCGGAAAATAAGAAAGAAGAGAAAAAAAAAAGACTTGCCTTAAAAAGAAAAAAAAAAAAAAAACTTGTCTAAAAAAAATGACCGACAAGAAAGAAGATTAGGCATATAAAAATCTCACGTGAAATTAGGCCTGGGGCAATAAATAGGCGAGAAAGGGTTGACTGGCAAAATGTTGATCAGGGGAGGTGTGTGTCTTCTACGTGAGTCGGACAATGGCCGAAAGCCAGCGAAGTGGTGAGAAGTGCTTCATGGACGGAATCGTCGCGTGACCCACTGAAAAGGTCCGATTTCGGCAGAGAAAGACTTACGTATCCTTAAGCAAATAACGCAGACGTTTTGTCGTTGCAGCTCGAATGGTGATATGTATGAGGGGCACTCTGAAAAGTAAATTCTCCTATTTGTTACCACAGAAAATATAACGGATACAAGAAGCACAATAACTCCGTTGGATAGAGCATGTTTTCAGCTACAAAACATTATTTTTTTTTTCCACAAAAACATTGCCACTGGATATTTCTTTTCGTCAGCGAAGAACAAGCACCTGCATGCGGTGCTCGCAAAAATGAAAATCTACACAAAAGGAGGCGACGCAGCAGATAAAAATATTTGTTTTTTAGTGGATCGACTAATGCAGATGTCGTGTTGAACGTGGTTTAATTACTTTCGTTAGTGAAACACATTACCAAACGCCTAACATGTTCACATCCGCTGTTTGGTCACCGTAAACTTTCTGTAACGGTCAATGAATATTGGAGGCTGTTTTTTCCGTATGAATTAAAAAAAAAATGGTTTTGTGTCAGACGTCATTTGGCCACCTACAATTAGTAACAAGAGAAAACAAATACATGGATTATTAACGAGACAGTTTAACCTCTAATGCTATGTCATCAACATTCACCTGTAGCGGTCGTTTTGTGATACTACAATGAAATAGAAACTACTTTCAAAGAGATTTAAAATTCGCAATAATCGACCGAAATTATCTACCTGGCAACTTCTATAAGCTTAGACTTTAGAGTAACTTTCATATACCTATTGTCATTATTTAAAAGGCTATTATGCAAATTAAAAGTGTTACCATTGATAATATTCATTGTATTAATTTTATCAAGTTTGATATTTGTACTTCGATTTTTTCTTGATTTGCCCAGCTGTAATCGGAATACGTCTTATACACCCGTCCGTCTTATATGCCGTCAAATACGGTAATTGAAAAACTTGTTGTTTTTTTTCCAAAACTTAAGCAATATTGATAAAATATTTGGACGTATGGAACAATATTAAAACCAATAAGTCCATATTTTGATACATTGGCTAAATTAAACGGATTAAATCCTATCGTATGTTTATGATCGTCAAAATTCGAACTCAGCATTGAAAAAAAGTTTCATAACCCTTTTATTCCTACTCACTAGACTTTATCATTAGACTTACGCTAATATCGTTTATCTTTGTCAGCGCCCATCTCCTCGCCTGTTTTTTTTTTTTTTTTCATTCTGCTCTGTATTCCCTTTACCCTGTCGGCTTGGGGTGTAGAATACACTGACTGCTTCTCTGCAGAGGGTTAAGACTTCCCCGATGAGTGTCTTGTATATGACACTAAATAATTGTAAGAATAATTGTAAAATCTTGTATATGACACTATAATAAATGTTCCAGTAATGCTGGAGCTTTGGGGAATGCGGAATACCCCTTCATTGCCATCGCTCCCAGGTCCACTCTGACCCGGAGTGGTAGTACCTGATGGGGGTCCTATCTATTGGTTAAATAAAACTAAACCGTGGTTTGAGTTTACCGGTTTTTTTTGTTGTTTTTTTTACATTTAACCTGCATATTTATGCTAAACTGAATTGTTTAAAATAGAACTGTTTGGACATTTCAACTGTGTACTTATACTAAACTGAATTGCTCGAAAAAGAACTGTTTTGATATTTATACTGTGTAATTATGCTAAACTGAATTATCTGATATAAAACTGTTTTGACATTAACTCAGTGTATTGCCCAGTCGGCTGAGGCTGTCGAATACAGAGAGAGCACCCTCTGTAGAGGGGTAAGACCCCCACTTGCATAACGAGTGTCCTGTATTTAGCATTAAACAATCTGATGGTGAAGTTCCAGTAATGCCGAACCTTTGGGGAATGAGGAGCACCCCTTCAATGCTATTGCTTCCAGGTCCACTCTGGCCCGGAATGGTAGCCCTCGATAGGGCCCTATATATGGGTTAAATAGAACTAACTGCATACTTATGCTAAACTGAATTGTTTGAATTAGAACTGTTTGACTAAACTGAATATCTTGAAATAGAAATGTTTTTGACAATTCAACTGTACTTACATTTAAAGTGTGTGCTTATGCTAAACTGAATTGTTTGAAATGGAACTGTTTTTGTCATTGAAACTGTACTTACGCTCGACTGAATTGAACGGTTTTGACATTTAACTGTGTGTAAATAAAATCTGTGCTTATACTAAACTGAATAGCTTGAAATAGAAATGTTTTAGACAATTCAACTTTACTTACATTTAAAGTTCGTGCCTATGCTAAACTGAATTGTTTGAAATGGAACTGTTTTTGACATTGAAACTGTACTAATGCTACACTGAATTGAACTGTCTTGACATTATGCTAAACTGAATGAGCTGAATTAGAACTGTTTTGACAATTAAACTGTGTACTCATGCTAAACTGAATTGTTTGAAATAGAGCTGACTATTTGCATAAAAATGGATTTGGTGTTAAATAACCTGCAAAGGTTGATATGCCATAAAACCCTACCAACCAACAATCTGAAGGAGGTGACTTAAACTACACCCGGTTTTTAGGCCCTAGTTCTTGGATTACCCTTGAATAATATACTAACTGTATCCCATGCAAAGGGGTAAGACCCCCCCACAAAAGGGGCGTCGGGAGTGTGACATTAAATTTCATCTGATAGGGAGCGTCCTGATCTGTAGTTCTGGGTAATGTAGAGAACCTCTTTATTGCTATTACTCCCAGTCCAAACTGCTTAAAAATTATACTAAACTGAACAGCTTGAAATAGAAAGTTTTTGACAATTAAACAGTATACTCATGGTAAACTGAATTGTTTGAAGTAAAACTATATGCATAAAAATGGATTTGGCGTTGAATAGCCCACAAAAGTTGATATGTCATAAAACCCAAACAACCAACCGTATTCTCCTGGGCACAATCTTTGTTTTACTTTGTCTCTGTCATGTGACATCTCTGTATCTGTCTGTTCTTGTTTGTTGTTTTTTACATAATACATAGTTGAAATCTATTATTGACAGGTTGCACAGGTAAATTTGATTAAACCAGTAGGACACATAGTGTAACGGTTATAGGCGATGGTTTTCTAAGCTTCAATTGTAAGTTGCTGGCTTAATCCTGACTGCAGACGTGTAACAATACTCAAAGCAGACACCATTTTTAGATGCACGTATTATATTTCTTTCAGAAATTCGAACTCTTCAGATATGGAGGAAATCAACTGTTCCCTTCGAATAGTCCTCGACAGCCCTAGGAATCATTCAAACTATTTCCCAGTGTCAACTAATCCCGTGACGGCTTAATCAATCACCGCTATGGCTTCAAACTGACCCCTGGGGTCACTACCTATCATTCACCTAGATAACCCACGGCATCTTTCCACCATTTAATGGTTTAGAACATTTTATCATTCAGGCTTTTCGAACTATTGTTTTAATTTTTATTGTTATATTCACAACCCTTTTGGCCGATATGTCCTCCGGCCTTCTTCAGGTGTTTATTGTCGAACTCAGAAGCCTAAACGGAACTTCGAACCACATCCTTTATTTAATTCACGGGGGTTCGCTTGCTCTGATTCCGTTCACCATAACCGGGTACAGGTGTTAAGTATTCTTGTATTGTTATTCGCCTGCAGTCAGGATTGAACCTGCAACCTCCAGATGATTGTCACTTAAAAGCTTAGAGAATCAACGCCTATAACCGTTACGCTCTATGTCCTGCTTGGCCTTATCTCATCATCCTATAATTATTTTTATTATTATTATTATTATTATTATTATTATTCATTAGGAGTTTTTCACACCAGATCTAATATGTATTCTTATTAAAGTCTGAGCAACAGCAAGTTTCCTTAGTTTTCCAGAACTCTACTAAGTATTGTACCGATTTTTTTTTGGTCATGCTGTGGTTTAGATAGTTCAACTATCCTACTTTCCAGGTCCTTGGAGATCGGTATCTCTGTCAACCTCATGTTCTACAAATTTTCAGCTTTCAGACAAAATCCAAATATTTGGTTGTTTTCGTATTTTCATTTTTTCTGGTTTGTGGTCTGCTGGAACTGTAAAATACTCTAGATTACAAGTTCCTTTGATCTTGTTAATTAATCATCATCCTTATGTCGTGATGCTAGCATGGATTTCCTTGACCACCTCTTCCCACTCGTCCCTATCGTCCTTCACTCCCAGTAGGTCTTCCAGGCTGCTGTAGATATGTTCTGGCTGGTCGTCCAACCTTTGTTCGTCCATATGAAGAGGTTCACAGGAGTACATCGCTTATGAGTTCGTCCATACTTCCCCAAGAGTGACCTGCATGTCAGATTCGTCTAATTTGGGTGTTTTTTTTTTTTGTGCTGGGTGGTAGGTGGCCGTAAAGCTGCTGTTTTGTGGGTTGTTGCCTCCCGATCTTGTTCGATACACCTGGTAGTAATTTTATGTAAATGCTTTCAAGCTTTTTGTTCATACGCTTCTTGATTTTTTGATTTGATTTGAGTGAGAGCAAGTTTTCTCAGGTCTCTAGGAGTTTTCTTAGAATTCCAGCCAATCTCAACAATTCTGTAGCCCAATTCTTCTCCAGTCTTTCTTTCATGCCAATAAGAACCGTTCTAAGTGCACCAGTTACAATTAGTACCACTGTCACCCTCATGTTCCAAAGTTTTTTTTTGTTCTCCAGGAAGGTTCGCCTATTTTTCTATATTTTCGCTTTCTTTTATTTTCCTGCTGGAATGGCAAAGTTCTCTCTCTCTCTCTCTCTCTTAAAAATTAGCACTAGGTCTGGTCTTCAGCGCGAGATTAAGCGTATCTCAAAGTCCCAAAGAGTTTAATGTGTCTTATTTCCAAGAACAGATTCTGGTCTGTGCATATACCATTTGTTCATAGGGTCAAATTGCAATTTCTTGCATAATTCCTAGTAGATCACCTTTCCCACCCAATCATATCTTGTCTTATACTCCCTTCGCACTAGTTTGCTATATTCGCTTATTATGTGATTTATGGTCCCGTTCTCATCACCACATAACCTACACTATCTATTCTGTCACGTCTTATCAATTTTTGCTTTAACGATTTTTGTCCTTTTTTTGTCATGCTATCAGTTTCTCTCTTAGAGTTCAATTTCTTTGTCCTGTCAAGTTTTTCTCATGTGATTTTTCGTCAGTTGGTCGCTTGAAATATCCGTACAGTTGTTTCTCTTCCAATTTTTGTTTTTTGTAATTGTTTTTCGGTTTGTCCAAATGTTGTCTGTGCTGTTTCTGGTCATACTAATTAGTCTTTCTTTATTTTTTAAAAAATGTATTCCTTGAGTCCTCATATTGATAATTCAATGGTATCTTCAATGCTGGAAAGTCTTTTTCCTCCTTTTCTTGATACATATAATTCATATCAGTTATTATACATGGTCCATTCAATAAGTTTCCAGACATTTTTTTTACAGGCATTTAAAATTGTCATAGACTCTTGAAAATTCAGTATGTTATTGCTATACATCTTATGAGATGACTGATCAATTTTTATGATTTCAGGATCAAATGAACAGCTACAGCAGCAATTGGAATACACCCTACTAAAGCCTGATTGTCACAGCTGGTGAATTTCAAAACTGAAATCGGACACTTTAGAAGAACGATATGCAATAAAATCCTGTTTTAAACTCGGAAAAAATGCCACAGAAACGTATGGAATGCTTCAGACTGTATTTCGAGCATCTTGCATGAATCGATCATCAGTTTTTGAGTGTCATAAGAGATTCAAGGAAGGCAGGGAGTCTGTGAGGGATAATGAGAGGTGTGGGAGGAGTAAGGAAGTCAATACAGCACAGTTGATTGGCCAAAGGGTTAGGGTTAGGGTTACTATGTTGAGGTTTTAAGGGAGTTCAGGTAGAGATTCCGTCGGAAGAGGCCATCACCCTTCAAATCGGGTCAGGGGCATTTCCACCAGGACAATGCACTAGTCCACAACTCCATCCTTTTCACAGACTATTTGACCCAGATTGGCACCAAGACAGTTCCTCACCCTCCCTATAGTCGAGACCTTGCTCCCTGTGACTTTTGGTTATTTCCTAAGCTCACAGGCTGTCGTTACGACACAATTGAGGAGATGAAAGAAGCTGTGACGAGGGTGATTGACACGCTTACACAAGAGGACTTGCATGGTGCCTTCCAGAAGTTGTTAGAACGGTAAAACAAGTGTATTGCAGCTGGAGGAGATTACTTCAAAGGGGACTAGAGTTTCATGTGTTTACTACCAATAAAAGTGCCCGTACGAAAAAAGTCTGGAAACTTATTTAATGATCCTCGTATTACTTCTTGAGTTTTTTTTTACACCAACGTTTGTTGATATTCTTTTTCTGCAGTCTGAGTGACAGTAAGTCTCCTCAATCAGTATTCTGGCCGATCTTAGCTGTTGTCTGGATGGTCTCAATTCGTCCTCCGACTTTCCAACTTTTCCAGTCCCCTTAGTCTTTAGGGATCGTTCCGAGCGCACCAGTCACCGTCACTTTCCTGTTTCATAGCATTTTTAGTACTCTAGCAAGGTCCAAGTAATTGTCTCTGTTTTCGTTTTATTCGATTTTCACTCTGTGGGTCACTGGGACAAGAAAGTCTATTCTCCAGTAGGTTCTTTTTATTACTCCAAGTGAGTTTTCACACCGGTTTTAGTCACTGTAGGCCGAGTGAAAGCAAGTCCCCTTAAGTCTCCAGGACTCTTTGTAATATAGAAGTTTTGATGGTCTCGGCTTGTTGTATAGCCACATACATATACATAATGCAAATATTAGCGGAAACAGTCAACAATAATGACGAACTTCAAGGAACGAACGAACACACTTCTTTATAAAAATATATCCCACACTTTTTATTCTCGAAAGGGTTGATGTTGGTTGTGTATGATAGATGAGCTGGAGTCGGGGACAGACTGCTATATTGACCCAACAGTACTTCTTTCTCATCTTGGCTGGGTTGCTCAACCGTGGGTTACTGAGGGCCCAAAGCCCTCTGCCTGCCGCTGGCTCTCAATTCGGCATCTTTTCTCCAACTGACACCAACTGACTCAAGCCGTCTGTGTGCTGGTTATATCATTGTTTAATGACCACCTGCTTCCGCTGTTCTTCTGCTTATTTACACTGGTGTATCTCTTGATTGACGGCTCGGTCGAGGGTCAATATGTTACAGGATTGTCCTCGGATTTCCAACTCTTCCTGTTCCCATTCCGAGTTCACCAGTTATAACTGGCATCACCTTCCTCTTCGTGGACCTTAACTTTTTCGTTTTCTAGCAAGTTCTAAGTACTTATTACTTTTATCAATTTTTGTTGTCTGCTGGGACGGCAATGTCAACAAATCCACATTTTTTTCTAAACTCAATTAGTCAAGGATTTTTCACTGGAGTTTGAATGACAGCAAGTCTCCTCAAGTCTTCAGGACTCTTCTCTGTATTTTTTAAACAATCACTAGGTCTACTGGCCATGATTAGGGGATCAGTTTGTATCTCAATATACCAGTGAAATGTTGTTTCCCATTCTCCAAGACGGATCCTGGTTTGTCCATACATAATTTGGTGGTATGTTCAAATTTCAAATTTTTGCATAATTCCCAGTAGATCACCTTTCCCACCCAATCGTATCAAGTCTTGTACTCTTTTTGTGTTAGTTTGCTGAATTCTTTCTAGTTTATTGCGTAATATAATTATTATTATCTAACTCCTTTAGAGTTTTTCACATCAGTGTTAGCTGATGGTTTTTCACTGGAGTTTGAGTGACAGCAATTCTCCTCAAGTCTAAGAGACTCGTCTCAGGATTCTGGCCGTTCTTAGCAATGCTGTCGTTTGGATAGTCTCTACCTGTCAGCCAACTTCCAAGTCCTCCAGGGATTTTAATAATCCTTTAGTTATTGTGCCTAAAGCACCAATCACAATTGGCACAATCGCTACTTTCATGTTCCACTGCTTTTTTCAATTCTCTAGCAAGGTCGAAGTACTTATTCTTCTTTTCACTTTCCTTCGATTTATTCTGTGGTCCGCCGGGACAACAAAGTCGACAATTTTGCAGATTCTGTTTTTTTTTGTTAATTATTATGAGGTCTGGTCTTCTTGTCGGGATTAGGTGACCCGTTTGTATATTAAAGTCCTATAGGAGTTTATGCGAGTTATTTTTTAGGACAGGTGCCGGTTTCCTGCTCGAGTTTTTCACACCAGCGTCAGCTGATGGTTTTTCACTGGAATTTGAGTAACAGCAAGTCTTCTCAAGTTTCTAAGAATCTTATAAGTATTCTAGCCGATCTCAACAATGCCATAGTTTGGATGGTCTCCACTCATCCTCTTATTTTCATGTCCTCCAGTCCCTGAAACCAATTCTTTGGTAACTGTACCAAGAGCACCAATTGAAATTGGTATCATAGTCAATTTCCTATTCCACAGTTTTTTTTCAGTTCCCAAGCAAGGTCCTAGTACTTATCTTTCTTTTCGTTTTCTTTCAATTTTACTCTGTAGTCAGCCGGGACAGCAAAGTTTACAATTCGGCAAGTTATTGTTTTTATTGTTCTTGGTTATTACTTGGCCTGGTCGTCTGGCCACTATTAGGTGATACGTTTGTATCTCAAAATCTCAGAGAAGGTTATTTCTCATGGAAACTTCAAAGGAGATTGAACTTGCCTCTGTCTAACAAAGAGGGAAAATGAAATGAATTGAATTTACTTCATGTATGTAAATTCATCTTATTCAAATTGAAACTAACGCCTTCTTTCATTTGTAGAACTGGGTAGTTTTTACCGACCAACTCTTGGCTGCCATTTTTTTTAAAGCGACCAAAATTGGACTAAGACTAATCATGATTAACTCCGTGACGCTCCCTAGGGTAAGGAACAACTGCCATAGAATGTCTGCAGTGCTTTTAATCAATTAGCAGAACACAAGTCATAAAATAAAGTATAGAAAAATTGGTGTCGTATTGCAGTGGACAACGAGATTAAGATCAGTTGACTTTTCGGAATTAAAAAAAAGGGAGGGGGGAAATGTAAATGAAATAATTCAATTGATTTTTTGATTGATAGATAGATAGATAGATAGATAGATAGAATCAAGTTAAGATAGATAGATAGATAGATAGATAGATAGAATCCAGCATAGAGAGATAGAATCAAGTTAAGATAGATAGATAGATAGATAGATAGATAGATAGATAGATAGATAGAATCCAGCATAGAGAGATAGAATCAAGTTAAGATAGATAGATAGATAGTTAGATAGAATCCAGCATAGAGAGATAGAATCAAGTTAAGATAGATAGATAGATAGAAAGATAGATAGAATCCAGCATAGAGAGATAGAATCAAGTTAAGATAGATAGATAGATAGATAGATAGATAGATAGAATCCAGCATAGAGAGATAGAATCAAGTTAAAGTAAGTAGATAGATAGATAGATAGATAGATAGATAGATAGATAGAATGAGGACAGGCAGATAGATGGATAGATAGATTAGAACATAAAGAAAGAGAGAAAGAAAGAAAATGAACCGATCTAAAGAATGAAATGAAATGATAGATAGATAGATAGATAGGAAAAAAGAAAGAAAATAGAACCATACATATATGGAATATATATATATATTTCCTATCTATCTATTTATCTATCTATCTATCTTTCTTTCTTTCTTTCTTTGACACTGTACCTCTGTCATCTCTCTCTATATCTCCTTTTTCTTTCTTTCTTTCTTTCTTTCTTTGACACTGTACCTCTGTCATCTCTCTCTTTATCTCCTTTTTCTTTCTTTCTTTCTTTCTTTCTTTGACACTGTACCTCTGTCATCTCTCTCTTTATCTCCTTTTTCTTTCTTTCTTTCTTTCTTTCTTTCTTTCTTTCTTTCTTTCTTTGACACTGTACCTCTGTCATCTCTCTCTTTATCTCCTTTTTCTTTCTTTCTTTCTTTTTTTTTCTTTCTTTGACACTGTACCTCTGTCATCTCTCTCCTTATCTCCTTTTTCTTTCTTTCTTTCTTTCTTTCTTTTTTTCCTTCTTTGACACTGTACCTCTGTCATCTCTCTCTTTATCTCCTCTTTCTTTCTTTCTTTCTTTCTTTCTTTCTTTCTTTGACACTGTACCTCTGTCATCTCTCTCTTTATCTCCTTTTTCTTTCTTTCTTTCTTTCTTTCTTTCTTTGACACCGTACCTCTGTCATCTCTCTCTTTATCTCCTTTTTCTGTCTTTCTTTCTTTCTTTCTTTCTTTGACACTGTACCTCTGTCATCTCTGTCTTTATCTCCTTTTTCTTTCTTTCTTTCTTTCTTTCTTTCTTTCTTTCTTTCTTTGCTACACTTTCTACCTTTCTTTGCTTTTTTCCCTCCCTTTTTCTTTTGTTCTTTCTTTCTTTCTTCGGCCACGCCCATAGCCTTCTCCCCTTCCTTTCCTTTCTCCCCTTTTCTCCCTATTTTCCCTCTCACACCTTCAGCACCTTCCCTTTAACCGTCCACCCTCTCATTCATAACCTAAACACATATGCCCGTATACTTCTTCTCGTTGCATTGTTTATAAAACCCCTTTACAACCCTTAATGATTTTTCTGCTCGTGACGAGAG
>OY757935.1:61219622-61327122 GCA_963585895.1 Sepioteuthis lessoniana | reverse complement strand
TTAAGCAAGGAGGTATCAAGTACCATTTTAAAAGTTTTTGGTGTTACGTGACCTGGGATTGAACCCAGGTCTTCCGGACCATAGCGAACACCCTACTCACCAGGCCAATGTGCCGGTTTGAGACTATGTGAGTGTATAGAAATTCATTGTACTTGATAAATATGTGAAAATTATTTATATTAGATTGGTGTTGTGGCCCCGGAAAGGGTCACCAATGAAAACAAAAACACGGATATTAGATAACAGATTACATTACACAAGAAAGATAGAGTTACATAGAAAAGGTAAGAAGTCTCGTATTGTTCAGATACCACCAATATTGATCTGCCCTCTGGCAGCGAAATCTCCTAGTACTAATAATGGTGAGAAGAATCCATTATGGTCAAATGGGTAAGGTTCCCACAACAATTGGAATACTTGAAACGATGTCTGTGTGTTCCAAACATCTATATCAAATAGGAAAAGTTGAAACCATAACACTGTGAGCAAATTGTTTCAATACAAATACTTAAAACCATAAAACCTTATGAAAATTATTTGTATTAGATTAGAATACTTGGAACTATATAATTAGGTACAAATCATTTGTATTCGGTAGAGTGACTTAAAGTTATAATTGTTTACATAGTAATATTATATTTTGTAAGTTGGCACCATTTGCAAAAAGGAAATGTCTGATTTTAGCATTGAATAATCAAATGCTTTGATTGGATTGATTTAGGGATGTCCTTGTGGTGTAATGGTTAAAGCGATAGGCTGCGGAATCGTAGTAAGCAAGTTCGTACTTCAGTCACGCTATTGCGTTCACTTTCGGGCAAATACCCTTGGGAAAGGTATGAACCCCCTTATCCTCCCAGCTATGGGTTAAATAGTACCACTACTGTTCTTCAAGGAGAATAGCTTTGGCATTAAATAAACTAAAAAGGTTGATATGCCATTAAACAAAGAAACCAAACCAAACCTGGATTGATTTAATATGATACATCACCATTGCAGGTTATTTAACACCAAATCTATTTTTATACATATAATCTGTTCTATTTCAAACAATTCAGTTTAGCATTAATACGCAATTTAAATGTCAAAGCAGTCCCATCTCAAACAGTTCAGTTTAACACAAGCTTACACTTTAGATTTATTTGACCTTATTTACCCAACCCCTCCGCTCGGGCATTATATGACACAAATTAATTCTTAAGCCGAATTTAACAGGTTTGAATTCACAGTTTTCCTTCTCCTAGACTAGTTGCCTCCCCAAGGCTGAAGAACCCAGTCTGTCCTACTATTTACCCATAGCTGGAGGGAGAATAATTGGATTCATACCTTTCCCAAGGGTATTAGTGCTATGTTAAATGCAATCAGTCTCGTGCAGGATTTTAACTCGTGTCGCCGTGTCCATTTCCTACGACGATAACCATTACACCACGGGCACCTCCTGTTTAATGTCATATCAGGACACACATTGGGGGGGGTTACCCCCTCTGCAGTCGGTGTATTCTACAGTCCCAGCAGACTGTGTAGAAATAATAGCAATACTCGTGTGCAAACAAATTAATTTTAATTCTAACAACCCCGGCCCACCAGCCGGTACCTCCTTTAGATTTATTTGATCAATAGAGAGAATCTCATCAGGTGCTACCACTCCGAGCCAGAGTGTACCTGGAGCGATGGCAATGAAGGGGTCCTCCGTATTCCCCAAAGTTGCAGCCTTACTGGAACCTCACCATCAGATTGTTTAGTGTCATATTAAGGGCACTCCTTGGAGGAGTCTTACCCCTCTACGGAGATGAAGTCAGTGTACTCTACAGCTCCCGGCGATTGGGCAAAAATGTTTTGACATGCAATGAAATCAACCAGAATTTAACCGGTTGACATCTTGCATATCTAGCCACACTGATCATTTGTGATACAACGAAACAGTCCGTTTATGGATGACAATATATACATGGTGAATTCAGTATGTTTCCAGACTTTTTTTATACGGACATTAAAAATGCTGGTAAGTCTTTTTCCTCCTTTTCTTGATACATATAATTCATATCAGTTATTATACATGGTCCATTCAATAAGTTTCCAGACATTTTTTTACAGGCATTTAAAATTGTCATAGACTCTTGAAAATTCAGTATGTTATTGCTATACATCTTATGAGATGACTGACCAATTTTTATGATTTCAGGTTCAAATGAACAGCTACAGCAGCAATTGGAATACATCATACTAAAGCCTGATTGTCACAACCTGGACGTGAGGACACTTTAGAAGAACGATATGCAATAAAATTCTGTTTTAAACTCGGAAAAAATGCCACAGAAACGTATGGAATGCTTCAGACTGCTTTTGGAGCATCTTGCATGAATCGAGCATCAGTTTTTGAGTGTAATAAGTGATTCTAGGAAGGTAAAGAGTCTGTGAGGGAGGATAAGAGGTGTGGGAGGAGTAAGGAAGTCAATACACCAGAGTTGATTGGCCAAGGGGTTAGGGTTAGGGTTACTATGTTGTGGTTTTAAGGGAGATTACGTCGGAAGAGGCCAGCACTCTTCACATCGGATCAGTGGCATTTCCACCAGGACAATTCACCAGTCCACAACTCCATCCTTGTCACAGACTATATGACCAAGATGGACATTTAGACAGTTACTCACCATCCCTATAGTCGAGACCTTGCTCCCTGTGACTTTTGGCTATTCCCTAAGCTCAGAGGCTGTCTTTATGAGACAATTGAGGAGATGAAAGAGGCTGTGACGAAGGTCATTGACACGCTCACACAAGAGTGCTTCCATGGGGCCTTCCAGAAGTTGTTTAAACGGTATAACAAGTGCATTGCAGCTGGAGGAAATTACTTCGAAGGGGACTAGAGTTTCATGTGTGTACTATCAATAAAAGTGCCCGTACTAAATAAGTCTGGAAACTTATTTAATGATCCTAGTATGCTCCCCCTCCCCGGGACTTGAGGACTCTCGCAGAAGAATTAACGGTTGCCACTCACATAATGCAAAGCCCTTCTAACGAACTGAGCACTTCGGTCTTTGCGTAAAATATAAACAAATGTCAGCATTAGATTCATATACGTTAAATATTTTTGTTTACGTTGGGATTGCTCATGGCTGTGAGATTATAGGTTGTGTTAATTGGCCAACATAAAGCTGGCCTGGTTTCGATCCCCTCTTGAGGCAACCCGCGGGTGTAGCCACACTGATCAGTTCTGATACAAAACAGTCTGCCTGTGGATGACAATATATATGCTTCCTCTTCCCTGGGGTTGAGAACTCTTGCAAGATAATTAACGGTAATGTAAGTCTTCATTACATAACTTGACTATCAGTTTTCTAAGTTCCAATGATGTCACAGATTTATTCGTCATGTTTACAATGCTAGAGCCGTGTAATTTAGAAAATACCCTATATTATATTCTTACCCTAATTTTTTTTTAAATACCAAATGATTACTAACTTTTAGGGATTTTTTTAATTGTTCTAATGTTTTTGATCGTTTGTTTTTTCGAATGTTATATAATTATTCTTATAACTTTATCAACATAAGTTTGTTCAGCTTTATATCTTGGAATTATATAATTTACCTTTATATCCTGTTACTTGATAAAAAATTCTATGAAGCTTTAAAATAAAAATCTATTTGACATTTAGACTTTTTCTAAACATCGTTCTGATCTTTATGCTCGCCACTGTATATTTGATATATCTGTATAAAGAGGATTTGGCATTAAATAACCGATAATGATTGATATGTCATAAAACCTAAACCAAACCAAATCAAAGAGTCTTCACAGAAAAATCACTAGAAGTATCAAAAACTCGCATCTAGGGAACCATATTAACCCTTAGAATCCAAAATTGTTTTCTTGTCTCTTTACAGATATTTTTACAGAATTCATTTACCCAGCAAGTCTAAATTATGGTCAGGAAATACCAATTTCTGTATCGCTGTTGCCTATGAATAACCATTTAATTCTATCATTTCTGTTTTATTCATAACATCATTATTCGCGACATTATTTCTTCTAATGTCTAGAATTAACACACTTACAATTCGTTAAATAACAGATTAAAACATTTAACATTTTCAGTTAGTCTCGAGTGGATGGGTAATGGACTTTGGAGCACAGGCTTAGAATTCAACAGTTAATCTTTACTGTTTCCCACAGAAAAATAGTATGTTTTGGTTTTATGGCGTATTAACCACTGTAGGTTATTTAATGCCAAATCCTCTTCATACATATATATTAAATATATATGATTTGGCTCGGCTGGGTTTTATGGCATATCAACCAGTGTAGGTTATTTAATGCCAAATCCTCTTTATATATATATATTAAATATATATGATTTGGTTTGGCTGGGTGTTGTGGTATATCAACTATTGTGAGTTATTTAATGCCAAATTCTCTTTATACATATATATTAAATATATATGATTTGGCTCGGCTGGGTTTTATGGCATATCAACCATTGTAGGTTATTTAATGCCAAATTGGTTTGGCTGGGTTTTATGACATATCAACCATCGTAGGTTATTCAATGCCGAATCCTCTTTATACATATATATTAAATATATATGATTTGGTTTGGCTGGGTTTATGGCATATCAACCATTGTAGGTTATTTAATGCCAAATCCTCTTTATACATATATATTGAATATATATGATTTGGCTTGGCTGGGTTTTATGACACTCAACCAGTGTAGGTTATTTGATGCCAAATCCTCTTTATACATATATATTGAATATATATGATTTGGTTTGGCTGGGTTTTTTGGTATATCAACCATTGTAGGTTATTTAATGCAAAATCCTCGTTATACATCATTATTAGCGACAATATTTCTTCAAATGCCTATAATTAACAGACTTACAGTTTGATTAATATTAAATAGAATTATTATTGTTAATCAGTACCAATTTGCGATATGTTTTGATCCGCAACGTTTGGTGAAAGGTAAAATTGTGCATAATCACCTGACTTATTTTCACGATTTTTTTCTTGCCTTCTAAACTAAGAAATATATTTAACGGTAAGATTTGAAAATGCGAAAGAAAATACAACCGTGCTGATATGAAAAGGGATGTTTCGAAAGTGCTTTGACCAATGTAAAAGTCACTGGAATAAGTTTACCAATAAGAATCCTTTGAAGAAATTTCCGTTCATTCTTCATGTCTGTTCGTAAAACCCAGCTCCAGTATTCAAACCTTTCAAATATTTAATGGAGAACTGTTGACAGACATAGATAGATAGA
Organism: Sepioteuthis lessoniana; assembly: GCA_963585895.1. Taxonomy (NCBI): domain Eukaryota; kingdom Metazoa; phylum Mollusca; class Cephalopoda; order Myopsida; family Loliginidae; genus Sepioteuthis; species Sepioteuthis lessoniana. The sequence goes on along the minus strand of OY757935.1, from coordinate 61,321,867 downwards.
TAGATGTGGACAGACTGAGACAGGTAGTCGGAAACATACCGGTATAGATAGAAATGTATTGAAATTGCTTGCTAGACAGATAGATAGATAGATAGATAGATAGATAGATAGATAGATATGAAAAGATATGGACAGTTTGAGACACATTAATAAAACAGACTGAGATAGTAAGATAGATAGATAGATAGATAGATAGATAGAATGATGGTAACTAGCTGAGACACATGAATAGAAACAGAATGTAATAGATAGATAGCTAGCAAGATAGATAGATATGAAAAGGGATGTTTCGAAAGTGCTTTGACCAATGTAAAAGTCACTGGAATAAGTTTTTCAATAAGAATCCCTTGAAGAAATTTCCGTTCATTCTTCATGTCTGTTCGTAAACCCAGCTTCAGTATTCAAACCTTTCAAATATTTAACGGAGAACTGTTGACAGACATAGATAGATAGATAGATAGATGTGGACAGACTGAGACACATTAATAAAACAGAATGAGATAGTAATATACTTAGATAGATAGATAGATAGATAGATAAAATGATGGGAACTCGCAGAGACACATGAATAGAAACAGAAAATGATAGATAGATGTGAACAGATTAAGACAGATCGACAAAAATAAACTGAACTAGATAAAATATACTGAAATAGATAGATAGATAAATAGATATGAACAGTCTATCACAGATAGATAGATAGATAGATGTTGACTATCATAGATAGACAGATAGATTGATATGGACAGATTGTGACATAAAGTAAGGAAGGAATTTCTTTTATCTTACTTATTCAAACTTCAAATTCTTTCGCAGGAGATGATTTTTCGAAATGATTCTTTCAAAGAAATTGGAAACTCGAAAAAAGTCAACGCTTTTATTTTGCCCGGCCATCTTCCTCTTATTCTCTCAGTTACTAAACGTAACCTTGAAGCCCTACAGAGATAAATTTATGTCATTGTATGATATTCACCACTAAATGCCATGTTTAATTTCATGGCGAATAAATACGAGCAAGAACGCAATGAACGTTATTGTCATGCACACAGACATGATAAAGCCACGTCTACTTCCTACGCAAATTTTGGTAGATTTCACCAAGTGTCCCTTAGTCGTACTTATGGAGAATAATGCAGTAAATCTGTCCACCCAAATGCAGAGGACGCCTCTCTCAGGACACGCCAGAATATTTGTCTTGATGCAAAGGAATGCTCATTTAAAAATCAGGGTTCATTAATATTTATTAGAACAAAAAAAGAAACTTTTAAAGTTTTCTCGGTAATGAAAAGGCCAATTTGTGTGTACGTGGGTTAGTTTCGGTATGTAGGTGTATGCTTATTACATACATGTGTAAGTACATGTGTATGTGTGTATATATGCACAAGCCTTGGCGTATATATGTGAGGTTGTATATTTACGAGAGTGTGTTTATGTATGTAGATATGTACGTGTCCGTGAGTGTGGTTTGGTCCAAATAAAAGAAAGAAAGAAAGAAAGAAAGAAAGAAAGAAAGAAAGACAGAAAGAAAATGGTTGAAAGAAAGAAAGAAAGAAAGAAAGAAAGAAAGAAGGGGTGAGTGAGATAGAGAGGTGAGAGAAAATTCTTTGAAGAAAGAAAGAAAGAAAGAAAATGGTTGAAAGAAAGAAAGAAAGAAAGAAAGAAAGAAAGAAAGAAAGAAAGAGAATTATTGAAATTGAACAAGACCAAACAAACAAGCAAGCAGGTGAGAAAAGAAAGAAAGAAAGAAAGAATGAAAGAAAGAAAGAAAAAAAGAAAATTCTTAAACAAGAGAAAGAACCAACAAATCGAAAGGAAGATCATTGATGAAATAAAGAATAAAAGAAAGGTAATGGATGAAGTTGTAAAAGAACAAATAAACAAGAAAGAAAGGAGTTGTGATATACAGTGGTACGAGAAAATGCTCAGAAGAAAGAAAAAAAAGAAAGAAAGAAAGAAAATGGTTAAAACAGAAAAAGAACTAACAAAAAAGAAAGAAAGAAAGAAAGAAAGAATGTTTAAAAACAGAATGAACTTACTAATAAGAAAGAAAGAAAGAAAGAAAGAAAGAAAGAAAATGGTTGATGAAAGAAAGAAAGAAAAAAAGAAAGAAAGAAAGAAAGAAAGAAAGAAAGAAAGAAAAAGAATTATTGCAATAGAACAAAACTAAACAAACAAGCAAGTGAGCAAAGAAAAAAAAAAGAAAGAAAAAAGAAAGAAAGAAATATTTTAAAGAAGAGAAAGAACCAACAAATAAGAGGGGAAGATCATTGAAAAAATGAAGAAAAAATATAGATAATGGATGAAGTAGTAAAAGAACAAATAAACAAGAAAGAAAGAAAGAAAGAAATAAAGAAAATGGTTGCAACAAAGAAAGAAAGAAAGAAAGAAAGAAAGAAAGAAAGAAAGAAAGAAAGAAAATATTTCATGTAAAAAAAAGAGCAAAGAAAGAAACAAGCTAGCAAGCAAGCAAAGAAAGAAAGAAAGAAAGAAAGAAAATGGTTGAAACAGAGAAAGAACTAAGAAAGAAATAAAGAAAGATGGAATGAGTGAGATACAGTGGAAAGAGAAAATGCTTAGTAGAAAGAAAGAAAGAAAGAAAGAAAGAAAATATTTCAAGTAGAAAAAGAGCAAACAAAAAAATAATCTAGCAAGCAAGCAAAGAAAGAAAGAAAGAAAGAAAGAAAATATTTCACGTAGAAAAAGTGCAAAGAAAGAAACAAGCTAGCATGCAAGCAAAGAAAGAAAGAAAGAAAGAAAGAAAGTTAAGGATTTGAAAAAAAGAAAGAAAAAGGATTTGGAAAGAAAAAAGAGAAGTAGATGGCGAAGAGTCCTAAGAGCTGATTTTTATGTCAGCTCAAAATTTGGGCGTGGGTCTATTTGCCTCGAGCTAAATAGAACAATTTAAAAAGAAAATTCAAAACAATCCGGGCCGAAAGCGAAACCGGAAATGCAAGCAAAACAACATGAGGAAAATCAGAAAGGTCATCGGCACGTGGCGAATGAATGACTCTTGCAAATAATCCTCCCCATTAGACCTCCACCCTTCTCATACTCTTTCTCTTCTAGTTCAAATCACTCATTCTTTTTTTTTGTCATTGTTATTTTACCTTGCTTCAACACATTCTCTTTTCTCTGTCTCTGTCTGTCTGTCTGTCTGTCTCTATATATATATACGTATCTTTCTCTTTCTCTCTTTTTCTTCTTATTTTTCATCGTCGTTTACAATGTCTGATTGTCTCTTTTTCTTGGTCATTCTATTTTTTTTTTGTTTTGGTTTCATTTTCAACAGTTTTTTCTCTGTCTCTGTCTATCTGTCTCTCCCTCCCCGGGCCAGTGTAAACCTTGGAGCGATGGCAATAAGGAGGTACTTCACATTCCCGAAAGCTCCAAGATTACTGGAGCCTCACCATCATATTGATTAGTGTCATATACAGGACACTCGTTGGTAGGAGTCTTACTCCTTCGCAGAGATACAATCGGTGTATTCTGCAGTCCCAGCCGACTAAGTCGGGCACATTAGAGGTAAATTTCGATGGGATGGTGAAGATGATCGGTTAACGTGATCTGATGTATTTGCCAGTAAACTCCACACAAAACGTACGAAATCTCACGTTGTCGCGTAGTGGCTATCGTTTTGGACTGCCACATCGTAGTTAGTGAGTTCGAAAACTACTCGTGCTATTACTTGTTCATTTTCAGACTCATACACTTGCGGAAGGAATGAATCTTCTCATCCTCGAAGCAATGCGTTTGATAGTGCCACTACCGTTCTTCTACAGTGATGGCTTTGGCATTAAATAACCCACAACGGTTGATATGCCATTAAACGAAGAAATTGAAATCTTCCTGGCAAATATAAACATTTAGCCTTTTTTTGTAGAGTAGCGATATCATTGAATTTATTTGCTTTGGATTTCGGACTCTACTCCTTAGATCAGAGGTCCCAAATGTTTTCCGCATAAGGAACGCCAAACTTAACCCCAGAGTGCCGGGGGTCACGATCATAAATGGACAAAAAAAATGCTTTATTCACAAGGTAACACTCATAATTTAATCATACGACGTAATGATGTGGTTTGCTTGGTCTGGTTTGGTTTGGTTTGGTTTTATGGTATATCAACCATTGTAAATTATTTAATGCTAAATCCTCATTATATATAGATATTAAATACGTGGTGCCTTCAATAAGTTTCCAGGCTATTTTTGTACAGATATTTAGAATTGTCGTAGACTCTTGAAAATTCACTATGTTATTGCTATACATCTTATGAGATGACTGGCTAATTTTTAAGATTTCAGCTTCAGATGAACAGCTACACCAGGAATTGGAATACACCCTACTAAAGCCTGATTGTCACAGCTGGTGAATTTCAAAAATCCAATCTGGACGTGAGGACATTTTAGAAGAACGATATGCAATAAAATTCTGTTTTAAACTCGGAAAAAATGCCACAGAAACGTATGGAATGCTTCAGACTGCTTTTCGACCATCTTGCATGAGTCGAGCATCAGTTTTTGAGTGGCATAAGAGATTCAAGGAAGCCAGGGAGTCTGTGAGGGATGATAAGAGGTGTAGGAGGAGTAAGGAAGTCAATACACAAGAGTTGATTGGCCAAAGGGTTAGGGTTAGGGTTACTATGTTGAGGTTTTAAGGGAGTTCAGGAAGAGATTCCTAGGGAAGACGCCAGCACTCTGAAAATCGGGTCAGTGGCATTTCCATCAGGACAATACACCAGTCCACAACTCCATCCTTGTCACAGACTATTTGATCAAGATGGGCATCAAGACAGTTCGTCACCCTCCATATAGTCCAGACCTTGCTCCCTGTGACTTTTGGTTATTCTCTAAGCTCAGAGGCTGTTGTTATGAGACAATTGAGGAGATGAAAGAGGCTTTGGCAAAGGTCATTGACACGCTCACACAAGAGGACTTCCATGGGGCCTTCCAGAAGTTGTTGGAACGGTCCAACAAGTGCATTGCAGCCGGAGGAGATTACTTCGAAGGAAACTAGAGTTTCATGTGTATACTATCAATGAAAATGCCCATACTAAAAAAAAGTCTGGAAACTTATTTAATGATCCTCGTATATATGATTTGGTTTGGTTTGGTTTTATGGCATATCAACCATTGTAATTTTTTTCATACCTAATCTATTTTTAAGCATAAAAACTCTTCTACTTCAAACAATTTAATTTAACTTTCAATGTCAAAAACAGTTCTATTTCACACAATTCAGTTTCGCATATGTACACTTTAGTTCTATTTTACCCATAGATAGTACCCTATCAGATGCTACCACTCCGGGTCAGAGTGGACCTGAGAGTGATGGAAATGAGGGGGTACTCTGCATTCTCCAAAGCTCCAGCATTGATGGAAACTCACCATCAGATTATTAACTGTCATATCCAGGGCACTCGTTGTGGGGGGATGCAGAGATGCAGTCGGTGTATCCACTGGGCTAGATCTAGTTTGTAATCACAAAAAAATATAATATCAGGGTTAAATGAAGAGGTTGACCGAATGAGCACATCAGAAAAGTGATGATTTGACAGTTGCAAATGCTACATATTCCTGGTAAGCTTCATTTTAAAGATCTGTTCAAGGCAGTTTCCAGCAACGAACTTGCTCACTTTCTTTGCTGAATATTGGTGATAAGGTTGTGGGATCGTCTCGATCGAAGCACGTGGTCCCTATTGAAATCGAGGATGTGGCAAGCAAGTAACTTTAACTTCAAATCTTCAGTATACTGGAGATTACTGAGTTGCAACAGCAATTTTAATGGTAATTCTTCACAGTTAATTTTGAAAGGCGAAAAGAAAATTTTGAAAGTTAGGCAAAAGCATTGATGGATTGGTCCACTGATAGGGAGGACCTCCACGTAGATTTATTGATTACAATTGTAAGCATTAATAACAGCATTTAAAATCAAATCGGATTATACCGTGTTATAAGAATTGCTTGAAGTAGAACTGTCTTTGACATTTAAACTGCGTTCGCATGCTAAAATGAATTGCTTGAAATAGAACTGTTTTGACATTTAAACTATGTACTTATGCTGAACTGAATTGTTTGAAATGGAACGGTTTTTCGTATGCTAAACTGAATTGTTTGAAATAGAACTGTTTTGACATTAAACTATGTGTAAACAAAAAAACTATACTAATACTAAACTGAATCGTTTCAAATAGAACAGTTTGACTAAACTGAATAGTTTGAAATAGACATTTTTTGACAATTACATTGTGAACGTAGGCTAAATTGAATTGTTTGAAAGGCAAGATACACAAAACGAAATTCCTCTGCAATTATATTACACAGAGACTTCATAAAAAATGTGCCAGACATCCTGGTTGCGTCACAAAAAAGAATTAGATTAAAAACAAAAAATAAAAACGGTACAGGTACTTATCCCTCTTTTCGTTTTCTTTCAATTTTACTCTTGTGGTCAACCGGGACAGCCAAGTCCAGAATTCGGCAAGTTTTTGTTGTTGTTGATTATCATTTTTGGGGGCATTTTGTGATCAAAGCCGAATAGCAAACTTCAACAGATTTGGACAACGGCGTATCAACCTCTTTTATACTGAATGTGAAGTCAGTCTTAAAAGTAAGGTGACTTGGTGTCTGTCTGGGCGAAAGAACGATAAGTGGATTTAATAATCATATAACATGATATCTTTGGGGTATATAATTGTATTCTTAGCTTTCTGCAACCCCTGCATTTTATTTTCCTAAGCTTTTGTTTACACCTTCTGTTTGCCAAGTTGCTCAACTATGAGCATTGAGGAGCGAATAAAGCAGAAATCTTTGGTTCTGGTTAGAGAAAACTTAGTCAAAAAAAAAAAAAATTAAATGCTTCAGAAATACGGAGATAGCTCCATGTCGCATACACGTGTTTTTGAGTGACACAAGAAATTCAAAGAGGGTGACAACGAGGCGAAAGAGGACGCCCGAGCGGGAGGCCTTCAACAAGCAAGATTCAGATTAAGGCAAGTGGTTTGTTGCAATTGTCGATTGATTATTCGGATATTCTGCTGGCCATAAAAAATGGGCAGTGTTTGAAAGATTATCACCAGAGATTTGGACATGCCTGAAAAGTAACGAGGCTGGGAGCATTCGATAGTTTCTGACCGAGAGGAACATCACCGTACTGGAACAACCTCTCTATTCACCAGATCTAATACCGTGTGACTTTTTTCTTTTCCCCAAACGAAAGGGGATCATCAAGGATACCCGTTTTGAGGGCGTGAAGGCCATTAAGAGGGTCGTAACAACGGAGCTGAGGAACAACCCAGGAGAATCCTTTCAGCAGTGCATAGAAACATAACAGATAATGATGCATTAGAATCGAGAAGGACTTCTTTGAAAGAGGAAACTATGTTTGGAATAGAAAGAAATTGTTTGTAACATAAGTCCTTTTTTTTTTTAAATTTGCCCAGTAAGCTGGGGCTGTAGAATACACTGACAGCACCCCTGCAGAGGGGTAAGACCCCCCAACGAGTGTCCTGGATATGACACTAAACAATCTGACGGTGAGGTTCCAGCAGTGCTGGAACTTTGGGGAATGCGGAGTACCCCTTCATTGCCATCGCTCCCAGGTCCACTCTGGCCTGGAGTGGTAGCACCTGATAGGGCCCTATCTATGGGTTAAATAGAACTTACAGCATACTTATGCTAAACTGAATTGTTTGAGTAAACTGAATAGCTTGAAATAGAAATGTTTTTGATAATTATACTGTGCTTACATTAAAACTGCGGGCTTATGCTTAACTGAATTATTTGAAAAAGAACTGTTTTTGACTTTAAAACTGTATTTACACTTAATTGAATTGTTACATATAACTGCTTGAATAGTTTGAAAAAGAAATGTTTTTGACAATTAAGCTGTGTACTTTATGCTAAACTGAATTGTTTTAAATAGAACAGATTATTTACATAAAAATGGATTTGGCGTTAAATAACCTACCAAGGTTGATATGCCATAAAACTCAACAAACCAAAGCAAAACAAAATAAAAAAAATTCTCTTATTTCTTACCCATGCTAAACAAATGACCCAATTTAAGACAAGTGGTTAGCACACACTTATATGGTTTCAAGTATCATCGTCTAATATTACTAAATTGGATACTGGTAAGCTATCGGTCATATGGAAATCAGACCTGATCGATAAAATGAAACGCAGTTTCTTCCAGGCAGCGGTCGTGTCGATACTGCTGTATGGGTGCACCACCTGGACGCTAACAAAACGGCTCGAAAAGAAGCTAGAAGACAACTACACAAGGATGTTGCGAGCAATATTAAACAAGTCCTAGCGGCAACACCCCACAAAGCACCAACGATACGGCCACCTGCCTCCCATCACTAAAATTATCCAAGTTAGACGAACCAGGCACGCAGGACATTGCTGGAGAAGCAGAGACGAGCTTATAAGTGATGTACTCCTATGGACCCCCACTTATGGCAGAGCAAAAGCAGGACGACCAGCTCGAACATACATACAGCAGCTATGTGAAGATACGGGATGTAGTCCAGAATACCTGCCGGAGGCGATGAATGATAGGGAAAAGTGCCAAGAGAGGGTCAGGGATATCATCATCATCATCATCATCATCATCATGTCATGCCGCTAGCACAGATATCCCTGACCCTCTCTCGCTTATTTAATGCTGTCTTGTTTCTCTAGGTTTTTATATCTTACACTTTTTACACATCCATCGTTGATTTAACCTCACTAATATCATCCCTCATAGTACTGATGATGGTTCATTAGAACCGAAACGCTATAGAGTCGACTTTACTTCTTAATAAATCTCTCTTTCTTCTTGGATTACCTTGTTATCAATTTTTCTTTACAAATTGTCGGATTACAATCCATTATTTATTTCCATTAACTTTATCTGTTGACAAAATAAATATTTTCACATTATGCACAAAATAGTTCTTCTTTCGACAAAGCAGTTTCTATTTCAAACTTGACAGAAAAAATCGTATTCCTGGAATTTTTACAATACATACAATGCTTAACGGTATAAAACTAAACATATGAATATTAACAAAGCTTAGGTGACAGGTGGCACAAGGTCAGAAGTATAGGGCGCCCAGTTAGAATTAAACTCACTTCTAACGATCACCTTATCTAGTTTGCTAACCACAACAAACCATTACTCGACCCGAGGCAACTAATTTTTATTTACTAAGCTTTGCTTCGATGTAGCACTAAGTCAGAAGCATAGGGCATCCTGTGAGACTCGAACTTTCTTCTAATGGTCCGTTTATCTAGCTTGCCAGCCATCGCTATGCATTTCACCCCGTGAGGTGCCCAATTACAAAGCTTAGTTTTACTAATATAGAAGGCCAGAATTAGCGATGGGGGTGCAGGGAAAATCTATTTGTTATTCCGACAGTTCAACGAATTACAAAAGACTTCTAACCATTCGGAACAAAGTGATGGACTGAAAGTAACTGCTCTAGGAAAGTGGGTGAGCAGGAAGAAACAAACTTGTCAGGAACGTTACGAGACTCATAACTGCTTCACTAAAAGGTCGGAATTTTGTGGCAACGCCTCTCACGACAAATTAAAACAGCAGGCAACGAAAAAAATTGCTGCCATTGACAAGACTGAAAACGGACGAAAATACCGTAATTTTCATTAATCCAACAACATCTCTATGGGTCTACGTCTGGGATGTCAAACTTACGACCCACGGATCATTGCCGCCATAATACAAATTCCGTTCAATCTGATTTAAAAACAAAGTTATCATCTTTACATTGAATTGTTCGCATCAACCCGAGTTCAAACCCTTGAAGAGGCAGTTGCATTTCAGATGGTGCTAATATGTTTCGAAAAGGTCTGAATACAACTTTTCTCCTTCCAGCTATCGGTAAATAGGATAGACTTGGTTCTTTAACCTTGGTATGACAACCGGTCGAGGAGAAGGAAAACTCAGGATTCAAACCAGATGCAGACCTGAAGAATGATTGGCTTCGACAAGTTATTCTAGCACAAGACACGCTACACGAGTAATGCCTACAGGATGAAGCAAGGTTATAAAACCAATGAGTGAGAGAGTGGCTATACAGCATTTCTTGTGATTTCATTGTTTTTATTTTGGTTTAGTTTCATTGTTTAATGGCATATCAAACTTCTTGGGTAATTTAATGCTAAAGTCATCCTTCTAGAAATATAGTAGAGGTAGAGTGTTCGCCAATGGTCTGGGATAGCTAGGTTCAATCCCAGGTCGATTCATACCAAAGACTCAAAAATGGTACTTGATGCCGATTTGCTTAACACTCAACATTATAAGGTGAGGATCAAGGGTAAAGTGGAGTAATCCAGGGAATGGATTTGCGCTCTCCCCTACACCTCGGTGTAGTAGCTTCGGGTCACCCTCGACTACGGTCGCTAACTTTACTTACTATTTAAATAAACGATAAATATACTACTTTTAAAGTAATATATATATATATATATATATATATATATATATATATATATATATATATATATCTGTAACGCAAATGGAAGAAAACTCAATGTAGTCACCGTGCTTTTGTAAATTTATTTCGACGGGTTTTTCAGATAGCGTCCAAATTTTACCATCTGAAGAGGTGGGTTATATCGATGAAATAAATTTATAATAGCGCAGTAGCTGTATGTTGAATTATTTTTCATTTGTGTTATAGATATATTCGATCCGTATATGAGTGTTTTTCATTTATAACCAGATAGATCTATAGACTAAGAGGCATACAACAATTACTCCTGCTTAATTAAGGGAAATTTCTCATTTATTCTATTTATCAATATTTCAAACCTCAATCTCTGGACACTAACCGGATATAACTGATATATATATATATATATATATATATATATATATATATATATATATATATAGTCATCCATAGACAGATCTGTTTCGTTCTATCAGAACACATCAGTGTGACTAGACATATTAGCTTCCCGTAGCCGGGATCAAAACCTGGTTGACTCAAACGCAAGCCAAGCCTCTAACCCTTCAGCCATGAGAAGCCATTAGCTGCGAAGTAAATTTTAAACGGTTATGACTCACAATTACTATTGTTTACATACATCCGTTCAACGGCTGCCGAGACCTCAATTCATATGTATGAAGAGACTTGCAATAAACGCTAATGGCAACACGATTAATTAATTCACCAGAGAACTCAAGGGGAGTATATACTTTATAAAGTATTCATATATTAAAGTATATATATATATATATATATATATATTAGATAAGGACCTCCGTCATTTTTCGTTTTCGTTAGATTTCGGACGACAAAATCCAGTCAATCCACACCATTTGCTGTCATTTGGTTCTTTCTGCTTTATTGCTTAATATATATATATATAGAGAGAGAGGGGGGGAGAGAAGGAGAGACAGATACATTTTTATGTATTTTTAAAAACACACGGAGGATATATTCATAAATTCGTTATTGTATATTTACTGAATTATAATGTATATATACATATATATATATGTGTGTGTGTGTGTGTGTGTGTACGCGTGTGTGTGTGTGTGTGTGTGTAAACATACATGTACACATTCATATATATATATATATATATATATATATGTATAAACATATGTATGTTAAAGCAGCTGCTATACAGACACTTGCCTCCTATCTTTCAAATTATACAAGTAAACCGAGCAAGGCAAGTGATTTTCTTTTATGGACTCCTACACATGGGCCCACCCGTGAAGGCCGACCAACAAAGTTTTTAAATCAGATTTTTGTGAACACTGGATGCCGTGTAGAGAACCTGCCAAGAACGTTGGCCGATAGAGACAGATGGCGAGAGAGAATCTAAATTATCCATACTATTAGCAAGATTTGATAATATATATATATATATATATATATATATATATATAAATGATGAAATAATTAACAAATGAGAAAATCTAATATGGTATAACTACACATAGAAAAAAAAAATCGTACACGTTAAAAAAGCAAGTATAAACTAGATCCCCCTCACTAAAATGCCTCACAAACAAGATTACCCTTACCATTATACTCCACACCCACTGTCTTCGGACGCTGACTGGATATTATATATATATATATATATATAATATATATATATATATATATATATATATATATATAAACAAGTTTGGTTGAATACCGCGGATTGTTTCTTTTTTTAAATCTTCAAGTGAAGACATTCAAATCTTCTCACTAGTCTTTTTTCTTCTGGGACAAGTTGGTAAAGAAAAATCCTAATATTAGCCGAAGCGTTTTTGACTGTGAATGATATAAACTCCCCCAAATCCCCGTAACTCAAACTAATCTAGTATATAAATTTACATGTCCATTTCGAGAATGTTTCGCAGAAAATAACATAACACCTAAAACCTACATTGGCCATACAACAACCACGCTCTCTCGTCGCCTTACCTACCACTTTTCCGACATAAATGCCATAAAACAGCATCTAATTTCAAAGCATACTAAAGACACTGACAAACTCAAATCCCCAGACATAAGAAAGATCCTAATTAATGATATAAAATCATATATAAAAATAACAATAAAAACCGTTTTACAAATCCTCGAAGCAATAACTAAATTTTTAAAAAAAATATTGTAAATAGAATAGCATTCACCATGAGTATAAACAATAAACGTATTCAATAACTAACCCCCCATCCTAACAGAATGAACCGACCCCATCTATAATTTATCTAAAAAAAAAGCCATTCCGAATAAATATAAAGCTCACGGCAACAAACGATCTAACACGACCTCGAAGATGACCAGCGAATGGTCGAAAGATCTTGGGCTAATATAGGGTTCTTTCTTTACCAACTAGACCCAGAAGTGAGAAGACTTGAGAAAAAACTTGAACATCTTCACTTGAAGATTTAAAAAAAAAAATCGGCAGTATTCAACCAAACCTGTTTAGATAATGATTTGATGCCTAAGTATCATCCTCCTCGTCATGTCGTGCCGCCAGCACGGATATCCCTGACACTCTCTCGTCAAATTTCCCTATCGTTCATCGCCTCTGGCAGGTGTCTAGGGCTACATCCCGTATCCTCACACAGCTGCTGTATGTATGTTCGAGCTGTTCGTCCTGCTTTTGTTCGGCCATATGTGGGTGTTCATAGGTGTACATCACTTATGAGCTCGTCCTTGCTTCTCCAACAGTGTCCTGCATGTCTTGTTCGTCTAACCTGGATAGTTTTCGTGATGGGAGGTAGGTGGCCGTATAGTTGGTGCTTTGTGGGGTGCTGCCTCCAGGACTTGCGCAATATTGCCTTAGTATACAATATATATATATATATATATATATATATATATATAGAAGAAGTCATGATGAAATGGTTAATGTAGCTTATCAATGTGGTATATATATATATATATATATATAGAGAGAGAGAGAGAGGAAGAGAAAGATCTATGTTTGAATAGTGAAGGCACAAAATCAACAGCCAGTCACTTGCCTATGTATTGAGTTTCTTGCTCAGAAATATCTATATATATATATATATATAGCATTAAGCCGATTATTATTTAATATCCTTTATTTTTTAGATTGTTTTTAGCTTTCACACCATCACAACCAAATTTTTCAATAAATCTTCGATTTCTATTTATTTATTTATTTTGCATTATTTTCCTTCAGTATTGTTGAAAGATTTGTCTCCATATTGAACCCCAAACAAAAAAAAAGCTAAAAAAAACCCAAACTAATTTACTTAGATGAGGAATGACTTTATATATATATATATATATATATATATATATAATATATATATATATATATATATCTGTATATATATATTATGCCCTCGTTAAACGTTTCGGTTTTTTAAACCATCTTCTGTGTGATATTATGAAGTGATGTTATCTCATCCGAAAAATAATTCCAGCCCAGTAATTTTGTTCAATTAGCATGTCCACATCGTTGGACATATTTATGATTGTTTTTTTTGCAAGAGTCAAGATGTGTTTTTTTCAACCTCCTCCTTCTTATTTTCTCTCCCACGACATGTTTTCATTTTTGCATTGTGTGAGAAAATTTCAGTATTTATTCGTCCTTCTACGTCCATTTTCATTTTATTTGCATGTTTTATGTAAAGTTTGCATTTAATATCCAAATCCTCAAAACTTAGAATCGTGAGACTGAAATGAGGTCGTGTCTGATTATGTTGTTTTAACGGCATCTTAACCGGTCAAGGGTTATCTCATGCCAAAAGGTTTCGGAATCGTGTATATTTTACATTGATGTTTACAGTTTTGGTAATTTTTTTTTCTTAAGAATTTGACCCATATGTGGGACCCTAACAGATATTATCGCTCCGGGTCAGAGTTGACCTGGGAGTAATAGAAATACGCAGATGATTATATACCTCACGGAGTTCTAGAACTGATAAGGACTCATCCTTCTGCCGGAGATAGCTTATTTTATTTTATCCTGCTCTGCTGGTCATTAGTTGAGCACGTTTCTGGTTATATATATACATATACATTATTGATTATATATATATATATATATATATATATGTATATATATATATATATATATATATATATATATATATATGTGTGTGTGTGTGTGTGTGTGTGTGTGTGTGTGTGTGTGTGTGTGTTGTAGTTAGGCAACAATCGTTCATTTAAGCATGTTTCATTAAATAGTAAAGCATGTTTCATTAAATACTAAAGTCCGTATAATTTAATTAAGATCCTTTCGAGTTTCCTGATAAGAGTCTTAGTTTCAGGTTAAAATTGGTGAATGAATTTACCAAAAAGTGCTTTCAGACCCTTCGCAGGCCATCATCAAGTGTTGCTTGCATGTGTAAAGAGTGTTGTTTTTTTTAATGAATTTTGAAAGTCTTTTTTTAGTTTTTATAACATAACAAAACTACGTAAACGCAGAGTTGGATAAAACTGAGTGGCTGATGAATTCAAAAAACAGAACGCCATCAACGGAAATAAAATACTATCAAGGAATACGGAATATCAAAAAACAAAAAAAATCTAAATGCATTTTAAAACATTGTCGCTATTTTCAAAATCAATTCTATTAATTTTATTTATTTTTTTTGTTTTTATATGTAGGGCTTCTATGATTTGTAGTCGTAGCTTATCAATTTCGTGTGCGATTATAGTGGTGTTTTCAACTAGAATTTTTCGAAACTTCGATTTGGGAATAGAATGGGTTTTAAGTTGTAAGAAGATAGAATCATTAAGATATATTGTAAGTCGTCTAGAAAGAGTTGCTGGGATATATATATATATATATATATATATACACACATTATATTTGGCCCTTGAGACCGAGGTTCTATCCCCGATTGAATCATACCAAAGACTTCAGAAATGGTAGTTGATACCTCCTTGCTTAACACCCAGCATAATAAAGTACGGATCAAGGGTAAAGTGGAGCAATCCAGAGAAAGGATTAGTGCCCTCACCTACACCTTGGTGTTGTAGCTATTGAAAAAGAAGCCTTCGGGTCGCCCTCGACTACTTTCGCCAAGTTTACTTTTTATGTTTTATTTTTATACTGAATTCTATAATTCAGACGGTGTGGATAATACACACACTGGGGAAAAAAAATCAATAAAAAAAGAAAATACTGAAAACTTTCATCCTGCTTGAAAATAATCAATCATAATCAGAATGAGCCTGAAACCTAGCTAAATACGATGATCCCTAAATAAGTTCCCAGACTTTTTTTTCGTATGGGCACTTTTATTGATAGTACACACATGAAACTCTAGTCCCCTTCGAAGTAATCTCCTCTGGCTGCAATGTTGTTGTTGTACCGTTCCAACAACTTCTGGAAGGCCCCATGGAAGTCCTCTTGTGTGAGCGTGTCAATGACCTTCGTCACAACCTCTTTCATCTCCTCAATTGTCTCATGACGACAGACTCTAAGCTTAGGGAATAACCAAAAGTCACACGGAGCAAGGTCTGGACTATAGGGAGGGTGAAGAACTGTCTTGATGCCCATCTTGATCAAATAGTCAGTGACAAGGATGGAGTTGTGGACTGATGTATTGTCCTGGTGGAAATGCCACTGACCCGATTTGAAGAGTGCTGGCCTCTTCCGACGTAATCTCTTCCTGAACTCCCTAAAAACCTTAACATAGTAACCCTAACCCTAAGCCTTTGGCCAATCAACTGTGGTGTATTGACTTCCTTACTCCTCCCACACCTCTCATCATCCCTGACAGACTCCCTGGCTTCCTTGAATCTCTTATGCCACTCAGAAATTGATGCTCGATTCATGCAAGATGATAGAAAAGCACTCAGAAGCATTTCATACGTTTCTCTGGAATTTTTTCGAGGTTTAAAACAGAATTTTATTGCATATCGTTCTTCTAAAGTGTCCTCAGGTCCAGATTGTATTTTGAAATACAGCAGCTGTGACAATCGGGCTTTAGTTGGGTGTATTCCAATTCCTGCTGTAGCTGTTCATTTGAATGTGAAATCATAAAAATTGGTCAGTCATCTCGTAAGATGTATAGCAATCACATACTGACTTTTCAAGAGCCTACAACAATTTTAGATGCCTGTACAAAAAAAGTCTGGAAACTTATTGAAGGAACGACGTAACTTCTGACTCTTTCGGTGATATATATATATATATATATATATATATATATATATAGATATGTATATATATATATATTGTAACTGTTGGTTGTCAATAATTCATTATGTGGGTTTGTGGTGAACCAAGTACAATATAATTTAGAGAGTGCTTAATATCTGTGAAAGAGCTATTATATAATAATAATAGATATATATATATTAGATTTTATATATTTAATGCCATGGAAGTTTGTCCGCTACCTTAGGTTTCATGAAGTTTTTCAAACAGCAATCATCAAGCAGATAACGAAAGAAAATGAAAAAATCGAAAAAAAAAAAAACGAAAAATACAGTCAAAAACTGTTAAAATTTTGATTGTATTTTCCGATTTTTACGAAACCTTAGGTCGCTGACAAATTTTCTTTGCGTTAAATATATAAACCCCACCTTAAAGAAATAAAAAATAAACTGGTGATATAAAATGTTTATTAATTTCATCTTATCTTCGACTATTCTTTGTTTAATGGCCTATCAACCTTCGTGGATTATTTAATGCCAATTTCACCCTTCAAAAGAACAACAGTGTTGCTATTTAACCCATAGCTGGGAAGATTGGAGGGTTCATATCTTTTCCAAATGTATTTGTTCGAAAGTTAGCATAACAACGCAAGTGGAATTCGAACTCGCTTACTACGATTCCACAAGCCAGCGTTTTAACCATTACACCACGAGGACCCGCCCCTTAGTTTTACGTTGGGATGTTGCTGTGTCTTGCCGCTTTGCTGCTCTAACAATTTGCGCATGTTCAGATACACTGGTTTTTCCTCAAGCAGTCCCAACCTTCTTTTAAATGATAATTTCGAGTTTTCTTGTATTTTTTTTTAGGAAAACATCAATTGAGGAAAAATAGCGATTAAATTTCTTTGTAATATCACGAAGCTAAACTTTTTTAAACTCACACAACCGCTCAGAAATCTTTAGCAAAAATTTAATCACAAATTAGTTTATCAAATCAAAGAAAAGAAAATTATAAGAAATTTTCAAGTTTTTGGTTTGTTTGAATCGTTTGGGTTTTATGGTATATCAACCTTTGTGGGTTATTTGATGCCAAAAACATTTTTATACAAATAAGCAGTTCTATTTCAAACAATTCAGTTTAGCATGAGTACACATTTTAATTGTCAAAAACATTTCCATTTCAAGCTCTTCAGTTTAGTCAAACAGTTCTAATTCAGCTAATTCAGTTTAGTGTAAGTACAGATTTTGTTTACACACAGTTAAATGTCAAAACAGTTCTATATCAAACAATTCAGTTTAACATAAGTATGCAGTTTAGTTCTGTTTGACCCATAGATAGGGCCATACCAGGTGCTACCACTACACTCCCGGCAAGAATGGACATGGAAGCAGTGAAGGAGTACTCCGCATTCCCCAAAGCTCCTGCATGACTGGAACCTCGAGATCATATTGTTTAATGTCATATTCAACACATTCGTTGGGCCTTTTTACCCCTCTGCAGAGAAGCCTTCGATGTATTATACAGCCCCGACCGACTGGGCAACGAGGTTTTGGCTTTCTGAGAATATTTTAAAGAAAATTATGGATCTTATCTACAAATAAGGAAAAGTTTCCAACACCATTCATACTCTTCCTATGTGTATATAGGCTTCGGTAGCTGCATTTAAATTTGTGGCAAAGAATAATCCTTAGTTCCGGGTTTTATTTTGTCTGTTGTTTTCACATACTGTAAATCATCATCATCATCATCATGTCACGCCATCAGCACGGATATCCCTGACTCTTTCTTGCCACTCTTCCCTATTGTCCATTGCTTCCGGCTGGTCTTCAGGACTACATCCCGTATCGACACAGAGCTGCTGTATGTAAGTTCTAGCTTGTCGTCCTGTCTTTGCTCTTCCATGTGAAAGGGTCCACAGGAGTACATCACTTATGAGTTCGTCCTTACTTCTCCAGCTGTTTCACGTATGTCTGATTCGTCTAACTATGATAGTTTTCGTGATGGGTGGTAGGTGGCCGTACAGCTGCTGCTTCGTCGGGTGATGTATGGAAATAAATCTGACTGTATGTAAATGTATAAATATAAAAAAACAGAACAACATACTCAGATGATTTTATCTATGTTTGAATTATTTGCAAACATTAAACGCCCAGATGATGGTTTACTGTAAAAACCAAAACGTATAACGTAGGCTAATAATTCAACTACAATTGAAATCATTCCCTGAATACCATGTTTTTTTCATATTTGTGCATTCACACACACGCACGCATATATATATATACATGTTTGTATGTACTTATGTTTGAAAAGGCTCTGGCGAGAGGAAGAATTTTGTTCAAAAATACCAGCCCGCCCGAACTGGCATCCTGAACGCAACCTTTTGATGAAGGCCTTCCTCTGTTTCTGAAAGGAAAAAAAAAGGAATAATGAATAAAAAATAAATATCCGAAATTATTCGCCAAGGCCGATTGACCTTCAATTTTGGTAGGTTTGCCTGAACCTCACTCACTGGAATTCCGTTAGTTGTGATGAAGGCCAGACAAAAGTCGACTGGGTTGGGCACACTAAATTACCACCGACATGTGCCGTATGTTGCCATGTGATGTAATTGACTCATTTGTTCTTTTCTACACACATCCGCGTACAAAGATTGGGCGTCTGCTCCAGAGCGATGGTTTCCACGATATCCTGACAGAACAGTATGTACTTAATGTGACTCTAGGCTTGCAATGTCTACTAGTATATATATATATATATTCTCCCCTCGCTTCGCTTTCTCTGTTTAATGGCACATCAACCTTTGTAGATTATTTAATGCCTAAGCTATTCTCCGAGAAGAACAGTTGTGGTACTATTTAACCCATAGCTGGGGGGGTTATACCTTTCCCAAGGATATTTGCCCGAAAGTGAACGTAATAGCGCGACTGGAGTACGAACTCGCTTACTACGATTCCGCAGTCCATCGCTTTAACCATTACACCACGAGGGCACCCTTATATATATTCTGCAACGACACAAGGTCAATTTTTAAGGAGAGTACTGCTGGTTAGAATTCAGAGTCTTTCTTCTTAACTAATAACCTTCCAAATTTAAAGAATTCATTGTGCACAACTATTTACCCATTGAGAAGCGTTTTAGTTCCCTTAAAAATGGACTCTGTGTTACAGCTTTCCTGTTAGCAAAGTGGTTTTGTAAATAAATACATATTCAGATTTTTGACTCAAAGTTTCAATACTTAAGAGTTTGGTAATAAATAATACCTAATGATATCCGTTTTAATTGTATGATATTTTACGTGAGAGGAAAAAATCTTAATTTCTTTACTTTAGAAATGAATTAGTATGATGCTGAGTGCTCAATATTCCTGGCCTTGTGTCATTACTAAGCTTAACTCGATAAATATAATAAACTTTGTGTAGCACTGACACCTAAACCAAAGGCTTTAGTCGGAAGAAATCGACTCAATTGTGTGAGTTCAAATCCTGGACGAAGCAAAGTTCTCGTGGTGTAGTGGCTAATGTACTGGACTGTGGCATCGTAGTTAGCGATTTCGAACTCCAGGCAAGTTATTACATTCACTTTCCGACAAATACTATAGGGAAAGTAATGGGTTAGATAATACTCCGACCAATCTTCTACAAGGATGATTTTGGCTTTAGATAACCCATGAAGGTTGATATACGAAGTGCATACGATAAGTTTCCAGACCTTTTTGATATAGGCCTTTACAAGTGTCGTAGACTCTTGAAAATTCAGAATGTTATTGCTATACATCTTATGAGATGACAGACCAATTTTTATAATTTTAAGTTCAAATGAACACCAACAGTAGGAGTTGGAATACATCTTACTAAAGCCTGATTGTCACAGCTGGTGAATTTCAAAAATCCAATCTGGACCTGAGGACACTTTAGAAGAACGATATGCAATAAAATTCTGTTTAAAACTTGGAAAAAATGCCACAGAAACGTATGGAATGCTTCAGACTACTTTTGGAGCATTTTGCATGAATCGAGCATCAGTTTTTTGTAGCATAAGAGATTCAAGGAAGCCAGGGAGTCTGTGAGGGATGATGAGAGGTGTGAGAGGAGTAAGGAAGTCAATACAGCACAGTTGATTGGCCAAAGGGTTAGGGTTAGGGTTACTATGTTGAGGTTTTAAGGGAGTTCAGGAAGAGATTCCGTCGAAAGAGGCCAGCACTCATCAAATCGGGTCAGTAGCATTACCATCAGGACAGTGCACCAGTCCACAACTCCATCCTTGTCAAACTATTTGAACTAGATGGGCATCAAGACAGTTCCTCAGCCTCCCTATAGTCCAGACCTTGCTCCCTGAGACGTTTGGTTATTACCTAAGCTCACAGGCTGTCGTTATGAGACAATTGAGGAGATGAAAGAGGCTGTGGCGAAGTTTATTGACACGCTCACACAAGAGGACTTCTATGGAGCCTTCCAGAAGTTGTTTAAACGGTACAACAAGTGCATTGCAGCCGGAGGAGATTACTTCGAAGAGGACTAGAGTTTCACGTGTGTACTATCAATAAAATTGCCCATACGAAAAAAGTCTGGAAACTTATCGTATGCACCTTGTACCATAAAAACAAAGATACCGAACAATCTCTTATATATCATTGCAATTACTCAACTCCTTTAACCAATGATCAAATCTATGTATCTATCTATATACACGTGTGTATGTGTGTGTGTGTGTGTGTGTGTGTGTGTGTGTGTATGCAATTATATATTTATATATATATATATATATATATATATATATATATATATCGGTATTTTGATTAATAAAACAATTAAGGATGTATCCTTAGCGTAAAAGTCATCAAAATGGAGTCGGTGACACAAGTTCAAATTTTGGTCGAGGCTGTTTGCTTTTCACTTCGCCTTAGTGAAAGGCATGAATCCATCTGTTTCTCTTCTCCCAGCTAAATAATAGGACAAATGGGATAATTTAACCTTGGTCATTCAATCAGTCTCAAAAAAGGGAAACTAAGGATTGAAGCAAGCTTTACTACACTTAGAAATTGACATTGTTCAACCTTGTGCCCGTCGTAGAAGTGTCCGGGAAATACGTGCTTACTAATCAAAAACTGACTTTTATCTTTTATTCTTTAATATATATATATATATATATATATATATATATATATATATATATATATAGGTGCGTGTGTGTGTGTGAGAGAGAGAGAAGAAATGAATTGAATCCAACAAAATGTATATAAGTAAAAACGGACGAAATATATGTGTAATTTACTAAGCCTTTTGGCTTAGATGTGGCACAAGACTATATGAATGGTGCACCCAATGAAACTCGAACTCACTAGTGGATGTTTCTTAGTCGAGCTTGCTAACAATTCCACACCCCGGGGTGCTCCCTAAAAGATATATGTTTGATCAATCCTTTATTGACACGACGCGTTTCGGCTTCAAGATTTCGTCTGAATACATAATTATTTGATCAAAATTATTATTTTTTTACCTGAGAAATAATAATAAAATGATTTTTTTGAATCAGTTGAAAGTCTTCATCAGGAATTGTAGATTTATAAAAAAATATTCCGTTATAATTATTTCTTACACAAAAATAATTTTGATGAAATATTTTTGTATTCAGACAAAACCTTGAAATCAATAAAAGATTTATCAGACATATATCTTTCTACTGTTTTTACCTTTTTCTACATATATATATATATATATACATATATATATATATATTAGTGTATGTGAGTGTGTGTGTGTGTGTGTATATATATATATATATATTAGTTGGGGTTCTCGTAATGTAATGATCATTTTCGTTGGAAATTGATACAGCAACCAGAGTTCAAATCCTGAACGAGGCTATTTCCATTTCCAGCTACCACTAAATGAAAGGGAAAACTGGACACTTTAACCTTGGTATGGCAACCTATCGATTAAAAAGTAAAACTCTGAATTCAATGGCCCAGTCGGTTGGGGCTGCAGAATACATCGACTACAAATCTGCCGCGGGGTAAGAACCCCCCACCCCAATGAGTGTCCTAGATATGAGACTAAAGAATCTTATAGAGAAGCTCCAGTAATACTAGAGCTTTGGGGAATGTGGAGTACCCCTTCATTTATCATCGCTCACAGGTCCACTCTGTCCCGTAGTAGTAGTACCATCAGGTGGTAGCAGAAGCAGGGTCCTATCTAGGGGTCAAATAGAACTGAGAAATATTTGACATTTTTGCTGCATGATTATGATAAGCTGTTTAAAAAATCGAACTTGTGTTGCGTTCGTGTGGAGGACTTCGGAATATATATATATATATATATATATATATATATATATATATATATATATCATGTCGGGCCGTTAGCACGGATATCCCTGACCCTCTCTCGCCACTTCTTCCTATCGTTCATCGCCTCTGGCAGGTCCTCAGGGTTACATCCCGTATCTTCACATAGCTGCTGAATGTATGTTCGAGCTGGTCGTCCTACTTTAGCTCGGTCATATGTGGGGGTCCATAGGAGTACATCACTTATGAGTTCGTCCCTGCCTCTCCAGCTGTGTCCTACGTGTCTGGTTCGTCTAACTTGGATAGTTTTCGTGATGGGAGGTGGGTGACCGTATAGTTGGTACCTTGTGGGGTGTTGCCGCCAGGACTTGTTCAATATTGCTTGCAGCATTCTTGTGTAATTGCCGTCTATCTTCTTTTCCAGCCGTTTAGTTAGCGTCCAAGTAGTGCATCCATACAGCAGTATCGATACGACCGCTGCCTGGAAGAAACTGCGTTTCATTTTAACGGTCAGGTCTGCTTTCCATATGATCGATAGCCTATCGATAGCTGTCCTTGCCTTCGTTAGCCGCGTGTCGATGTCCTTTTCGGTTGATGAGACGCTGCCTCCTAGGAAGGTGAATTTGTCTACTCGTTTCAGAGAGGTTCTGTCTAGTGTGGAGATGTCGCCTGTGTGATTATAGCTCATATATTCCGTTTTGCGTGCAATGCCTGCAGCGGCTCGTTCCAAACTATGCAGTAGTATTTCGGCTTGGTTGGGTGTGTTTGCCAGACGCTAGCTCCATACCTCTTTATTATCTGTCTAGACCATGTGCTTAGAAAATCGATTGACAAAATCAGAGAAAAGAAGCAGAAGATATATATATATATATATATATATATATATACAGTCAAAATCCGTTGTAATTTTGCATGTGAGTGTGTGTGGGTTTAAGCGAAGTTACTAGCACAGCGCTTCGTTTGACTGGATGTAAATTCGTAGATGTATCTTGATTTTTCGCTACATTATTTTATTTCTGTATGAGTAGGTGACTATAGCTAGGGAACAAAACATCATCATCGCATGTCGAGGGGAATGAATAAAGATGTCATAATTTATATACATATATAGTAAGTAAATTGACTGATCGTTGTCGACCCAGCTATGGGTTAAATAGTACTACTACTGTTCTTCTAGGAGAATAGATTTGGCATTAAATAACCTACAAAGGTTGATATGCCATTAAACAAAGAAACCAAACCAAACCGGATCGTAGTCGAGAGCAAACCAAAGGTCCCCTTTTTCAATAGCTACTACACTGAGGTGTCGGGGAGGGCGCTGTTTTTTTCCACAATTGCTCCCCTTACCCTTGATCCGTACCTTTTAATGCTGAGTGTTAAGCAAACGAAAACTCTTACCAAAATGCTAATGGGCTGGCGTATATATATATATATATATATATATATATATATATAAAAGAGTGCGTGTGTGTGTGTGTGTGTGTGAGTGAGTGCGTTTTGTGTGTGTGAATAAATTTGTGTGTATATAAGTATGTGGTGTTATGACTCGGATGGCGTGTCATGAATATCGTGACGAATGCAAAAGTCACAAAGGTGTGGTGTAATCTTACCTGCTGACGGTGACCCTAAAACCAATGAACCCTGTAGTTTCAAGTTACCCGGAACTTTTTTACGCAACCTCCACCTGCCCCCGCTATTCTTATTGGATTCTTTCTTTTACCACTTCATCTTCCTTTTGAAACGACACAGTTTATATAAGGGGATTTGTTTCGTTGTTTTTCTTTTTCATTCAGAGTGCCCAATTGTGTTAATCTCTCTCTCTCTCATGGCCTTGTGGTGTAGGTTTGTTTGTTAGCTTGTGTGTTTGTGTGTGTGTGTGACTGGTAAGGGCTAGTCGTATGCGTGTAACTCTGTTCTTAACATTTTTGAGCTTTTCTAGCTGTCTCAGTTCTATCTGTGGCTCATTCTACATTTCGCTCTCTTTCTCATTCTCTCTCTCTCTCCCCCCTCTCTCTCCATACATACATGCATACATACATACATATATATATATTTATATATATATAAATACAGTTACATTGTTATATTTATAAAGAAAAAGTGCTCAATATCAGTGATAGTGCATATGCATATATAAATGTGAGTGACAGGGACAAACGAATCAATGGTCGCGTTTCCACTATTAAAACTTAGATCTATCTATCTATCTATCTGTCAATCTCCGTCTGGTCATTATCTATCTATCTATCACTTTCTTTATCATTATCTATCTATGTGTGTGTGTGTGTATATATACCGGACATTGGCCTAGCAGTGAGAGTGTTCGCCAATGGGCCGGGAGACCTGGGTTCAATCCCTGGTCGAGTCATACCAAAGACTCAAAAAATGGTACTTGATGCCTCCTTGCTTAACACTCAGCATTATAAGGTACGGATCAAGGGTAAAGTAGAGCAATCCTGGGAAGGAGTAGCGCCCTCCCCTACACCTTGGTGTAGTAGCTATCGAAAAGGGAGCCTTCGGGTCACCCTCGACTATGGTCGCTAACTTCACTTTACTTATATATATATATATATATATATATTGCCGTATCTCAAGTACTCCTGGAGAAATATATTAAACCTCTTGAAAACATTCTCAAATTGAATAATTCCAAACTCATCGAATCAGGACATATATATATATATATGTGTGTGTGTGTGTGTGTGTGTGTGTGTGTGTATGACTATAGAGATATATACTCCCCTATCCCCGTAGGGTTGAGTTCTCTGGCGAAGAAGTAATCGTGTTGCGATTAGCGTATATTGCAGGCCTCTTCATATATGAATTAAGGTCTCGGTAGCCATTGAACGGATGTATGTTAACAATAGTAACTGTGATTCATAACCGTCGCAGCTAATGGCTTCTCGAGGCTGAATGGTGAGAAGTTTAACTTGACGTTTGAGTCAACCGGGTTTCGAACCCAGCTACAGGAAGCTAATGTCTAGTCACACTGATGAGTTCTGATAGAACGAAACAGATATGTCTGTGGATGACTATATATATATATATATATATTGAGTAATTAAGTTTTCATATAAACTATTCTATAATCCTGATGGTGTGAAAAAACACAGATGGTACAATTTGCGAATCAAAAGTATTACACAAACTGATATCCGGGAAAAATACCCTAAGAAAAGAATAAATTATTACTTGAAAATAATGAACCAATAACGTAATGCCTAGCCAAAAGAAAAAAAAAAAAAAACACCGAGAGAGTTCCTTAAGATAACTGTAAAAGTGCTCAATACACTAAGTAGAATATAAACGCCTTCCGAGTCAGAAAAAAATCAACCTAGGTTTCACCTTAACGAATCATCAAGATAATTTCGACAGAAGTTTTTTAATCAAGAAAGTGTAAATCGGCCTAACTCTCCTTTACACACAATTTTGCTGATAATCCATAGATGAAATCTAGGCAGATTTTTTCTGACTCTGCAGGCATATATATATATATTGACATCCACAGACAGATCTGTTTCGTTTTATCAGAACTCTTCAGTGTTATTAAAGAGGCTAGATTCCCGAAGCTGGGATCGAAACCCGATTGACGCAAAAGCCAATGCAAGATTCTACCACTCAGCTACGAGGAGACAATCGCAAGCGAAGGAAATTTAAACGGTTATGAATCACAATTGTTATTGTTTACATATATCCGCTTAACGGCTCGGCACCACTGGTGGTGTAACGGTTAGCAAGCTAGACTAGCAAAACTAAACGAGTGAGTTCGAGTCTCATTGGGTACCCCATTCATTCGGCCTTGTGCTACATCGAAGCAAAGAGCTTCGTAAATTACTATATCCGCTTAACGGCTACCGAGAGCTCGATTCATATGAAGAGCCTTGCATTACTCTAATGACAACATATTTACTTCCTCCACTAGAGAGCTCAACCCTACAGGGGTAGGGGAGCATATATATTTATATTATGCATGTATGTATAGCAATTCTTACAAATTACCTGGGTGATTTTTCACTTGCAGCAATTTGATGAGCTTTCATCGACCGATAAAAGTCACTTTTGTAATTTTAGCCCAGCTAAATATCAGAGGAGGTTTTTTTTGTGGGGGTTTCTAATCTCAGGCTGTTGCTATGGTTTTGCGGCTGGGACCTACGTGGATATGGACGATTTGTAGACCGTAAACGTAGAGAAAAAAACAGATAAATATGGCGTTCGTCTACCGTCATTTGAATGGATGACTGATGGCGACATCTGGCGGTAACATTGGTGGTCGAATATTGTCTGAATGTTCTCGGCCATACCAGGTTTTTTTTCCTTTTTAAAAATTTTTGCAGGCTGTGGCCGTGGTATCATCAGTGGCGTTTATAGTTCATAAGTAATTCGTATTTATAAATGCAAAGATGGCGCTTGTGTTAAAAGAGGCTTTGGTTGGTTGCCTTACCGATCGAGGTGGTGGCATCAATAGTGGCGTCATTAGCTGTAACTCTAGCGACCACTGGTTTGGTGATAATGTTTTTAATAATCTTCACTGATATTGTTATTGATAGCAACGACCATGTAATAAAATTTCAACTTGTGATTGTTCATCATACAAAGGTGGCCAAATAATCAAAACGACTCGTATTTATAAAGTTTAATTTCATAAAGAGTTTAATATATATATATATATATATATATATATATATATATATATATAAATCTGAATAAATTAAACTTTCTAAACAACTATATATATAAACACACATACGGTGGAGCCAATGTTTACTGCCCTCTAAAATGGACACGGCAACTCGGGTTCAAATCCCAGACGAGCCTTTTCGCATTTCACATAACGCTGATACCTTTTTAAAATATATGAATCTAACTATTCTCCCTCTACCAATTCAAACCTGTGACATTCCCCTTAAAGATTGACCTTGTGTCACACCCAGCTAATGAGGAAGGAGTTGGGTAAACAAATATTTACCCAACCCCTCTGCATGAGCAGGATGCGACCCAAGGTCAATTTTCAAACGGATTTTATCAGGTTTGAATTCAAAGTTTCCCTTCTCCTAGATTGTTTGCCTCACCAATGTTAAAGAGCTCAGTCTGCCCTACTATTTATCCATAGCTGGAGGGTGAATAGTCGGAATTATTTTATCGCCTGTTTTGTTCACTTTGTGAGTGGAGCTTAGCAAACACTGATTGTATCCCCTTTAGAGGCGTAATACCATCCCATAAGGAGTGTCTCTTTTTTTGCAATAAACAGCATCTAATCTAAACGAGTGGGCGCCAGTGGCGTAATGGTTAACATGCTGGACTGTGACATCGTAGAAAGCGAGTTCGAACTCCTGTCGGGCTATAACGCTCACTTTTGGGCTAATACCCTGAGGAATGATATGAATCCCCTCATTTCTCTATCTGTTGGTTTAATGACACCAAAAATATTTTACAAAGATGTTTTTGGCATTAAATAACGCTTCTCTAACAATCCTGAACGATTAGTCTTTGAGAATTAATTTTTATTTATTGCGGACAGTTTGTCCTCATCTTGTTTTGTTTTTTTGTTTTTTTGCTGTTTTTTCTCACTATATTTCGGCCAAATTTCACCTCTGGCCTTCTTCAGGTGATTAACCGCGACCTCGGATAGGAAAGCAGTAATTACTGGGGATACGGTTACAAGACTCAAGCATTCCTAACCGAGGTCGCGGTTAATCACCTGAAGAAGGCCAGAGGTGAAATTTGACCGAAACGTAGTGAGAAGTAACAACAAAAAAACTACCAAGATGAGGACAAAAAGTCCGCAATAAAAAAAAATTAATTCTCAGATTAAGAAGCCTCACCTCAAAAAGGATTCCCAATAAAGACGATTTGTCTTTGGCCTCAAAATACGCCTCAGTTTCCGATATCACTTCTTCATTTGAGCAAAATCTCTTTCCTTGGAGCATTTCTTTTGATGTCTGCAAACAGCCAGTAGTCGCTAGCGGGGTGGGGTGGGGCAGATCTGAAAAATTGGGTGGATGTGGAAGCAATTTGAAGAGCAATTCGTCTAGTTTTGCCATCGTTGCGGTCGACTTATGTCACGATCTATAAAATATATAGGTCTAAGCGAGAATATTCCAATAGACAAGGGTGTGTCGTCGTGGTGTAATGGTTAAAGCGATGGACTGCGGAATCGTTGTAAGCGAGTTCGTACTCCAGTCGCGCTATTACGTTCATTTTCGGGCAAGTACCCTTGAGAAAGGTATGAACACACTTATGTGTGTTTGCTTTTGGTGAAAGAGCTTCTTCTTCATTTGTGGCCGTTTTTATAAAAATCATATGGATTTTTTTTTATTAAAGGCGCCATCTATACGTCAGGCCCGGGACTTATTGAGTCCTGTGTTATATCGACACACAAACAGGCTAAGAGAGATTGATTGATTAATGTATATGATTAAAAAAAAAACTGGAGGGTATTGAGCCGGGGGCAGGATATTATTAGACCATATGTAAGATTAAATTCTTAAGAGTATTTTGGCAACGAAAAATGAGACAAGGTTATTGACTATCACTCAAACTGCAAGACATGTACATTGATAAGGGAGAAACATGAGATACAGGGTGGGCTAAAAGTTTCTTTCGGATATGTTTAGATTTAAATATTTTTTTAAATAAATTGAAATAGGATATTTCATGAAGAATTTTATTACTTCAAAAAAGTATTTTTTATAATCAAATATATAATATTACATCCATTAAAATGAAAAATAAAGAAAGTGTATCAGCTAAATCAATAACGTGAAGCGCGTGCGCACACACACACACACACACACGCGCGTGCGCGCGTATATATATATATATACTATATATATATATGTATCATAAATTATATGATATAGATAAGTTTGCATGAAGTTTTTGTTATAGATTACATATATATGTATACACACACACACACACACACACACATATATATATATATATATATATATATATATATATATTTATATATGTACTCTTGCGGACCCCCACACATGGCCGTTCAAAAGCAGGACGACCAGCACGAACATACATTCAGCAACTACGTGAGGATACGGGATGTTGTCCAGAAGACCTGCCTGAGTCGATGAACGACAGGGAAAAGTGGCGAGAGAGGGTCAGGGATATCTGTGCTACCAGCACGACATGATATACATATATATATATATATATATATATATTAGATTTTATTTGAAATTGTTATCATACATTAATTATATCTATCTTTATCTATCTATATGTATATATACGTATATATATATATCAATATATATCATGATACATACACATATTTATATATATTGAGATTAACACATATATAGATACAATTAATGTATAATAAGGATTTTAGCCACACTGAAGAGTTCTGATAGAACGAAACAGTCTGTCTGTGGATGACAATATATATATATATATATATATATATATATATATATATATATATATATATATATATATATAATTAATATATTATCGAAATTTCATACATAACATTCTTCTTTAGACCTTGGATATACCCCTCTAACATTCTATTATATATATATATATATATATATATATATATATATATATATATATGTGTGTGTGTGTGTGTGTGTGTGTGTGTGTGTGTGTGTGCATATATAAGTGTGTGTGTTTATATATATATATATATATATATATATATATATATATATATATATGTATATATATAATGAACAAGTCCTGGAAGCAACAAATCCCTAAGCAGCAGCTGTACGAATAACTACCTTCTATCTCAAAAATTATCCGAACAAGACGGAGAAGACATGCGGGACGCAACTGGAGAAGTAAGAACGAACTCTGAAGTGACGTTCTCCTTTGGACCCCTTCAAACAGACGTTTAAGTGTTGGACGACCGGCTAGAACCTATCAACAACAGCTCTGTGTGGACACAGGACGTAGTATAAAAGACTTGCTAGAAGCGATGGATGATGGAGACGGATATCGAGAGAGACAGAGACAGAGACTGAGAAACAAAGAGAAAGAGAAATAAGGATGGAGAGATAGAGAGTCAGGGAAATCCGTGCTAGCAACGTGACATGATGATGATATATGTATATATAAATAAGTGAAGTTTGCGACCTTCGTCGATGGTGAACAGAAGGCTCCCTTTTCCTTAACTACAACACCGAGGTGTAGGCAAGGGCTCTAATCCATTTCTTAGATTGCTTCGCTTTACCCTTGATCCATACCATATAATGCTTAATATTAAGCAAAGTGGCATCAAGTACCATATTTTGAGTCTTTGGTATAACTCGACTTAGGATTGAACCCCTGACTCCCGGGCCATTGGCCAACACTCTACTAATTACGCAAAAATGGTGCGTAATATATAGGTCTAAACGAAAATATTCCAATAGACGAGGGGGTGTCGTCGTGGTGTAATAACTAAAGCGATGGACTGTGGAATCGTAGTACGCGAGTTCGTACTCCAGTCGCGCTATAACGTTAACTTTCGGGCAAATATCCTTGAGAAAGGTATGAGTCCCCTTATCCTCCCAGCTATGGGTCAAATAGTACCACTACTGTTCTTCTAGGAGAATGGCTTAGGCATTAAATAACCAACGAAGGTTGATATGCCACTAAACAAAGAAGCCAAACCAAACCATCCAATAGACAACTTAAACGTAATATTACAATATTTTTTTTATCATACAACGTGTGAAAGCACGTGTGATACCCTGCCCTCATCAGTTGCCAACTAGGGGTGTTAACACAGTTTCGGTATCTCAAGGTAGTACTTCCACTCCCGGCGCAACAAAGCAGCTTTTTCTACTGGACAGGGTATTTAAAAGAATTATATATATATATATATATATATATATATATGTAAAAGAATTGATAACAAGGTGATCCAAGTTTATTGAGAATTCGACACTATAGCGTTTAAACATCCATCGTTGGCTTAACATCGCTAATATCATCCCTCATGGTCCTGATGATAATTCAGTAGAACCGAAACGCTATAGTGTCGACTTCTCAATAAATCTCTCCTTCCTCTTGGATTACCTTGTTATCAATTTTTCTCTTCATATTGTCGGATTACAGTCCTTTATTTACTTTCATCTGCGTGCAATCCTGAACAAGTCCTGGCAGCAACACCCCACAAGACACCAACTGTACGGCCACCTGCCCCCTATCACGAAAACTATTCAAGTTAGACGAACCAGACATGCAGGACACTGCTGGAGAAGCAGAGATGAACTCATAAGAGATGTACTCTTATGGATCCCAACACATGGCCGTGCAAAAGCAGGACGACCAGCTCGAACGTACATTCAGCATCTATGTGAGGATACAGGTTGTTGTCCTGAAGACCTACCTAGGGCGATGAACGATAGGGAGGAGTGGCGAGAGAGGGTCAGGGATATCCGTGCTGCCAGCACGATATGATGATGATGATGATGATATATATATATATATATATACGCCAGATCATTTAAAAGCACAGATAACATTGGATGTTCATCTTCATTTTTAGTATGCTGTTTCTGAGTTTTTAAAAACGCGTTTGCTTTCGACCGTTGATGTCATTTCGCGTTAACAGTAAGCGTTTCTTGATGTAACGTAATCACACGGGAATAGAGGTTCCGCGCGTATTTCATTCATGCCGAAGACATTTTGCCCTTGAATAAATCCAACTTGATGCCTATTGTGCCGTTGTCTGAAGACGATTTGAGGCAACTTTTAAACTGCGGCCAGTGATTCGTATTTTTTGAAAGAAACGAAATAACTATACATATTATTATCATCATCATCATGTCGTGCCGCCAGCACGGATATCTCTGACCCTCTCTCGCCACTTCTCCCTATTGTTCATTGCCTCTGGCTGGTCTTCAGAGCTACATCCCGTATCCTCACATAGCTGCTGTATGTATGTTCGAGCTGGTCGTCCTGCTTTTGCTTGGCCATATGTTGGGGTCCATAGGAGTACATCACTTATGAGCTCGTCCTTGCTTCACCAGCAGTGTCCTGCGTGTCTGGTTCGTCTAGCTTGTATAGTTTTCGTGATGGGAGGCAGGTGGCTATTTGAGGATACGGGATGTAGCCCTGAAGGCCTGCCAGAGGTGATGAACGATCCGGAGAAGTGGCGAGACAGAGAGTCAGGGGTATCCGTGCTGGCGGCACGACATGATGATGATGATGTTTATAAAGAATTATAGAAATACAACGCCAGCAGAATTATATATGACTTTTGTCTGGAGTGGTTTGGTGCAGTAACGTATAAAAAAGATAAAACCGAAGAAAAACGACCGAATAGACGACAGATACAGAAGGTAACGTTAAGATCGGAAACAAGAATGCCGACGCACCCTTTGACCACGGTCCAATATGCATAAAGTTAGATTTGGTCAAGCGCGAAAAGTCTCCAACATAAATAAAATGCACGCGGAACCACCGTTCCTGTTTGATTACTTTACATCAAGAAGCGGTTACTGTAAGCGCGTAATGACATCAAAGGCCGAAAGTAAACGTGTTTTTAAAAATCACAAACTGCACTAAAAATGAAGATGAACGTACAATGTAATCTCTGCTTTTAGTTGATCTGGCGTAACGGACGCTGCTGCTGCTGCTGCTGCTGCTGCAACATAATACCTTAAAAATTCCATTAGCCAATGTGGTACGCTGGTTGGCCGAGCAGTCTGATACTAAGTCAAACGTAAAGTTGGACGGGTTTCGATCCTGGCTTCAAGCGCCCTACGTGTCTAACCACACTGAAGAGTTCTGATAGAACGAAACAGTCTGTCTGTGGATGACAATAATTCTTTTAATTACTCTGTCCGGTGGCAAAAGCTGCTTGGAGTGGCACTACCGCCTTGAGCTACCGAAACTATGTTATCACCTCTGGTTGGAGGCTGGATGATGAAAAAAAAAGTAGAAATACAACAACTGAGAAAGAGGAACAAACACACGTGACCCTGCGCGAGGACAATACTCACCGTCCAATAAACAACTATTTCATATATATATATATTGTATCTCAAAATAGATGTAACCGATTAATAAGATAATGATTTATTACTGTCCTAGGTTCAATAGTGGTCATTTGGAACACGTTCTGTTAAAAATGCATCCTGTGAGCCAGAGACTTCAGGTCAATGTTTTTTGTAATTGTTATTATATCAGCTTCCAGGACATGCAATCTTTTTTGAAGTTTCTTTTAGACAGTGTTGAATGATTTTGTCTCCAAATAAATATTGACGTAAAATATTTTTCCTCCCTTGTCCAAGGTATTGTGATCAAGGATCAATTGTTGTTATAGTATACTATTTTCGAATCTCAAACAAAAAAGCACAATATTATTATCATTTTTAGAGTTATTATTGGTCACATGAAGCCTATGTCTATTCTGACACGATAGGTAAATAGAGAGAGGGGTCAGTTGGTTTTAATAGCTTGTTTGATCTGATCAGGACACAAGAACATAATTAGACCAGCTTAGTTTTACATTTTTTAACTAAACAACTATAGATATTGAAATAAATATCTAAATATCATATTTACCCAACCCCTCCGCTCGGGCAGGATATGACACAAGGTCAATTTTTTTAAGCGGAGTTTAACAGGTTTGAATTCAGAGTTTTCCCTCTCCTAGACTAGTTGCCTCACCAAGGCTGAAGAAACTAGTCTACCCTACTATTTACCCATAGCTGGAGGGAGAATAATTGGATTCATACCTTTCCCAAGGGTATTAGTGCTATGTGAAATGCAATCAGTCTCGTCCAAGATTTGAACTCGTGTCGCCGTGTCCATTTCCTACGAGGATAACCATTCCACCACGGGCAAATAAATCTCTAAATATATGTGTCACTGAACATATATGATATTGAATTAAATCTCTGAAGATATATGATACAAAATTAGATCTCTGAATATATATTATATAGAACCAAATCCCTAAATATATATGGGGGTGTCCTCGTGGTGTAATGGTTAAAGCGATGGACTGCGGAATCGTAGTACGTGAGTTCGTACTCCAGTCGTTCACTTTCGGGCAAATACCCTTGGGAAAGGTATGAACCCCCTTATCCTCCCAGCTATGGGTTAAATAGCACCACTACTGTTCTTCCTGGAGAATAGGATTGGCATTAAATAATCTACAAAGGTTGATATGCCATTAAACAAAAGAACGAACGATCTAAATATATGTGATATCAAATTAATATCTCCGACTATATTTGACATCAAATTAATTCTCTGACTATATATGATATCGAATGAAATATCTGACTATATATGATATCGAATTACATCTCTAATTGTATAAGATATCGAATTAAATCTTTGACTATATATGATATCAAATTAATTCTCTGACTAATAATAAGATATTGAATGAAATCTCTGACTATATATGATATCGAATAATTTCCCTGAATATATATGATATCGAAATAAATCTCAGAATATAGATGATATCAAACAAAACTCTGACTGTATATTATATCGTATTAAATCTATGAATATATCTGATATCGAATTAAATTACTGAATATATATGATATCGAATTAAATCTCTGACTATATATAATATCGAATTAAATAACGAAATCTTTGCCGATATACGATATTGAATTTAATCAGCGAATATAAATGATAGAGAATTAAATCTATGAATCATCAAAAAGTTCTAACAAAACAATTTCTGCCTTAAGACCCCCCACTTTAACCGACACACAAAGTTCACTATCATCGGGGAAATAAGTTGTTTTTTTTTTTTTTTTACCAAAGCCCATATCATTTCTAGAAGCCGATAAAGATAGGTAGATATTATGTCTTGAAACCCTTAAACCCAAATGGACACTTAAAGAAACTAAACTCGTCCCCATCAAAATTGGTTCTTCAAATAAAAAAAATCTCAAGCAAAAACTTCCTTCTTGGAAGTATAAAAATGTTCAAATCTAATTATTTTTCACAGACATCTTCGAAAAAGAAAAACAAACAGGTAAGCAAACAAACAAACAAATAAAATCCAAATAGTTTATAAACACATTTAATATCGGACGCTAAAATCACGTTGCATATATACTACGTTCACAAATACCCAAGGGATAAGTATGAACCCTACCTTATCCTCCCAGCTGTGTGTTAAATAGTACAACGAATGTTCTTCTTTAAGGATGGGGGGTGTCGTTGCGGTGTAATGGTTAAAGCAGTGGATTGCCGAATCGTAGTAAGCGAGTTCGTACCTCACTCACGCTATTACGTTCACTTTCTGGCAAATACCCTTGCGAAAGGTATGAACCCCCTTATCCTCCCAGCTATGGGTTAAATAGTACCACTACAGTTCTTCTGGGAGAATGGCGAAGGCATTAAATAACCTACAAAGGTTGATATTCCATTAAACAAACAAACCTTTAAGGATTGCTTTTGCATTAAATAACCCACGAAGTTTGATATG
This sequence comes from Sepioteuthis lessoniana, assembly GCA_963585895.1. Classification (NCBI taxonomy): domain Eukaryota; kingdom Metazoa; phylum Mollusca; class Cephalopoda; order Myopsida; family Loliginidae; genus Sepioteuthis; species Sepioteuthis lessoniana. Next base: position 61,285,553 of record OY757935.1, on the reverse strand, counting down.
TTTTTAAGCAAAAAAGCAAAAACAAACGAATAGACACATACAGGGGACAACAAACATATATATATATATATACATATATATAAGAGTAATGTTGGCAGCCTTAGTCGAGGGGGGACAAAAGGGCTCTCCTGTCAATAGATACTATGCTGAAGTGTTGGGGAGAGCGCTATTCCTTTCCCTGGATGGCTCCACTTTATCCTTGATCCATACCTTATAATGCTGAGTGTTAAGCAAGGCGGCATCAAGTACCATTTTTTGAGTCTTCCGTATGACTCGACCAGGGATTGAACCCCCTGTCTCTCGATCTGTTGGTAAACACTCAACTCATTAGGCCAAAACAAAAAGATAGGAAATAAGAGAACTGAGAAAGGAGAAAAGAGAATATATATATACATATATATATATATAAAGATAGATAGAGAGAGAGAGAGAGAGAGAGAGAGAGATGTAAAGAAAGAAGAGAATGCGACAACAGTCAAAACTAAAGACATAGACTGATGGGTCGGCCACTTCCCTGCAAAAGCAAACAGAAAAACATATGTCAGATGTTATATTTGATAATAGTATTTCTGATGTGTCATGTTGGAAATGGGTGTTGGAGAGGGAGCAGTTGTTATTTGAATTCTGCCGACAATGATCGATGCTTAGCCAGATGGCTTAATAGTTTCTGATAGACATTGGAAGTTGAATAGAGACAGGATGACATAGAAAGAAAGAAAGAAAGAAAGAAAGAAAGACAGAAAGAAAGAAAGAAAAAGATTGATTGATTGAAAGAAAGAAAGAAAGAAAGAAAGAAAGAAAAAGATTGATTTAAAGAAAGAAAGAAAGAAAGAAAGAAAACATGGAAGAAGTAAACAAATTAATACACAGAAATAAATAAATAGAGAAAGAAAGAAAGAAAAAGATAGATAGATTGATAGATAGATAAGAGATGAAAGAAAGAAAACATGGAAGAAATAAACGAATTAATACACCAACGAACAAAAAGAATGAAACAAAGAAACAGAGAAAACGATTGATAGATAGATAGATAGATAGATAGATAAAAAATGAAAGAAAGAAAGAAAAAAGAAAGAAGAAAAGAAAGAAAATGATAGATAGATAATGAAAGAAAGCAAACATGGAAGAAAGAAAACATGGAGGAAGTAAATAAATTAACACACGGACGGACAGAAAGAAAGAAAGAAAGAAAGAAAGAAAGAAAACGATAAATAGATAGATAGATAGATAGATAGATAGAAAATGGCTAAAAGTAAAGAAGTTAGAAATTAAAAAAGAAAAAAAGAAAGTAAACGATGGGTAAATAGATAAACATAGAAAAACGTAGACTATCTATTCAGTAAAAACTTCAAACATATCTTCGATCTATTAACTAAGAAGCCGAGAACCAAGAGATAGATAGATACCTGGACTAAATATCTTTAAATGTTTCTGCACACACACACACACATATATATATATATATATATATATATATATATATATATAAAGGTTCTATGGTTTATTTTTCGTCTAAATTACGCAAAAATAAAAATAACACGGGCATCTCACTTTAAATTATATGAAAATATCTTAAAATTCCATTCAAAGATATCGTTATTGACTTCAACCACTGCCTCCAAACAACTTCGGAATCTCCTACAAGCCTTTCTGATAATCTCTTTGTTTACATTGGTAAATGATTCAGTTATCCTTGCCTTCGGATATACTGGCTTTGGTTGGTTACTTGCTCAACTGTGCTCCACACATTATAACCTGCAATCTGGGGAGTTTGGAGCGATTGTGATCTGAAGAGTTAGGTAGATATATGTTAAGGGTGATATGGCCGAAGGAATTTTCTCACAGTCAAGACTAAGTTCTACTCGTATGTCATGGCACAGAGTCATGTTGCCAGATATAGCATATTGCAGCAGCCATTGTCTCGATCAAGGAGGCACTTGAGGTAGGCATCCATGTTGAGTCTAAGGCCATGTGGGAAGATGGGTAACATCATAACCGCTTGTGACACCACAAACTCAATGGTAAGGACTGGGTGTTTGGTTTTCATCATTTTCGGTAGATCTTGTGGTGTCAGAGGAAGCCTAGGGCTGTTCTGAGAGTTCATCTAATGTGTCGCATACTGATGGTGAGGAGCGTTTTGTATATACATATATATATATATATATATATATATTAATGTTAACCGTTGTTTTCATTCCGTATGTTGAAATTCATTCTTAAATCCGATGTGCTGTTTTTCCCATTCTCAAGGACAATGTAACTGTTTTGCAAAAACCTCTCTTACCAATAGATTTTCATGCAAATGCGATGTTTGCTATATTGGTCGCACCACCCAGAGATTAGATATACGAATAAGCCCGGATATTTTTTTATGAAAAACTTTGCAGAAGAATTTTTCGTCTTGTCCTTCATGAAAATTGACTCTTTTCTGACAAATATTGAATGCCTTCCTATCGGGAAACTCAGACATACCCATATCCCTGGCTATGGACCTGATTGACGTGCTGAGATCGTTGTAAATCATGGTCCGGATCTTACTAACAAATTCATAAGTTCTTTTCTTATCTGAACGATCAAAGTTAGGATTTCGTGTTGCCATACCTTCGTTATCGTAAAGGGACTTATCCAACTCTTATCGAATTCTCTGCACTCAGTCTTCAGCGTGACACTCAAACGCCGAATGTGAATATCAACGTGGTTCTGCTTTATTTACATATATTGTCCAATTGAATCTAGTTTTGTCTGCATTGCAGACAAAACCGGAGACAAAGAAAAACACAGGCGCGTTATATATAATTTAAAACGTCTCAAATTACCCATAACCTCGTTTCTCTCTATATTTAGATATACATATAAAAGATGAAAAAGGGATGAGACATATAGAAATGTCTTTGAAGCTGTTTATTTTTATCGTTCTCAACTAATTCTTTGTTTGCGTGGTTGTTTTTATAAAGTTTATATATATGAATGGTGGGATCTTGGATTGGCGTTTAAGTCAACCAGGTTTCGATCCCAGATTCGGGAATCTAGCCTGTCTAGCCGCACTGAAGAGTTCTGATAGAACGAAACAGGCCTGTCTGTGGATGACTATATATATGCTCCCCTACCCCTGTAAGGTTGAGCTCTCTAGCGATGGAAGTAATGGTTACCACAAGCGTAAAGCAAGGCTCTTCAAATGAATTGAGCTCTCGGTAGCTGTTAAGCGGATATATATAAACAAAAACAAATGAGATACATAAGCGTTTAAATTTCCTTCGCTTGCGCTGGTTTCCTCGTGGCTGAATGGTAGAATCTTGGATTAGCGTTTCAGTCAGCCAGGTTTCGGGAATCTAGCCTGTCTAGCCACACTGCAGAGTTCTGATATAACGAAACAAGTCTGTCTGTGGATAACTATATATATATATAATTTAAGCGTTCATCGTGTAATGGTTACGTTTTGTAGGAAATGGACACAACAACACAAGTTCAATTCCGGGATTAGGCTATTTTCATTTCGTATAGAGCAAATGCCCTAAGGAAAGGTATGCATCTAAGCTACGGGCAGACTGGGCTCTTCAACCATGGTATGGCAACTATTTTAGAAGTAAAACCCTGAATTCAAGCCTGTTAAACTCCGCTAAAATTCGACCTTCTATCCCATCCTGCTCATGAGCGTTTTGTATATATATATATATATATATAATCCAGACTATTCCTATTTAAATATCGGTAAATCAATTCTAACCTGGAAGTCATTGAAAGCTTTGTAGATCTTGGACGTGCCCTCGCAATATATACATTAAATAAGTTTCTAGACTTTTTTTCGTATGGGCACTTTTATTGATAGTACACACATGAAACTCTAGTCCTCTTCGAAGTAATCTCCTCCGGCTGCAATGCACTTGTTGCACTGTTCCAATAACTTCTGGAATGCCCCATGGAAGTTCTCTTGTGTGAGCGTGTCAATGACCTTCGTCACAGCCTCTTTCATCTCCGCAAGTGTCTAATAATGACAGCCTCTGCGCTAAGGGAATAACCAAAAATCACGGGGAGCAAGGTCTCGACTATAGAGAGGGCTGAGGAACTGTCCATCTTGATCAAATAGTTTGTGACAAGAATGGAGTTGAGGACTGGTGCATTGTTCTGGTGGAAATGCCACTAACCCGATTTTAAGAGTGCTGGCTTCTTCCGACGGAATCTCTTCCTGAACTCCCTTAAAACCTCAACATAGTAACCCTAACCCTAAGCCTTTGGCCAAACAACTGTGGTGTATTGACTTCCTTACTCCTCCCACACCTCTCATCATCCCTCACAGACTCCCTGGCTTCCTTGAATCTCTTATGCCACTCAAAAACTGATGCTCAATTCATGCAAGATGCTCTAAAAGCAGTCTGAAGCATTCCATACGTTTCTGTGGCATTTCTTCCAAATTTAAAACAGAATTTTATTGCATATCGTTCTTCTACAGTGTCAGATTTCATTTTTGAAATTCACCAGCTGTGACAATCAGGCTTAGTAGGTTGTATTCCAATTCCTGCTGTAGCTGTTAATATGTACGTGAAATCATAAAAATTGGTCAGTCATCTCATAAAATGTATATCAATAACATAGTGAATTTTCAAAAGTCTACGTCAATTTTAAATGCCTGTACAAAAAAAAGTATAGAAACTTATTGAGGGAACCATGTACACTGTCGATACATGAATTTATTTGCATATTAATGAATTTGGTTCTTCTTTTGCAAGATACGAGTGATGAGTCCAGCTTGAAACTTAACCTATCTAGATTCTGTGTCGTCACTCCACTGAATAATTCATTTGGCTCATGGGGCTCCTCTCGAAGACATTTTCAGTTGTACGAAGGTAGCTGGAACTCATTGGTACCTGAAGATGATATTCTCCAGAGGGATATGAGTACTAGACGTCGAATGCATTCGGCAGGCCTTGTTTAAAAATGAAAGACAATACACTTAAAGGAATAAAGGAAATTCTCTTCAATTCAACTTCTATAATTGAGAGCCTCGACCAACAGAAACTCTCTGGAAGTTGTAAACAATCTTAACGGTATAAAGTGGATATTTTGTAAACTCAAATGTACCTCACGATTGCTAGGGGCATTACTCGTTTATCTACCTCATTGATACTATTATAGTTGCGGACTTCCGTATTGGTTCTCTTGTGGTGTTCGAGCTAGCACAGTGATTCTGTAGTTGTATATGGTCTATGACATTGATACTACTGAAGTATGCAATCGATCGTATTGTTTCTATAGTTGTAGGCAGTCTTCCACATTGATTCTATTGAATTATATAGTCGACAGCATTGATACTATTAAAGTATGCAATTGATCATATTGTTTCTATTGTAGTATGCAGTCTACCATACTAACTTATTGAAGTATATGTTCAACGGAATTGATTCTGTTGTAGTATATGATCTACGACATTATTAGCCTAATGAGTAGAGTGTTTGCCAGTGGTCCGGGAGACCGGGGTTCAATCCCAGGTTGAGTCATGCCAAAGACTCAAAAAATGGTACTTGAATTATTTTATACCCAGAGGTTAGGGGGCAAGTCGGCTAGAGTCGTAGAATACATCGACTGCATCACTACTGTGGGGTAAGACTCTCCCAACGAATCCCCTGATATGACACAAAACAATCTATTTGTATCACTAATAATTCAATTAAACAAGACCTGCTTACACACCGTTAAATGATCAAACAATTCTATTTCTAACAATTCAATTTAGCATAAGTCATTTGTTTGCAGTCAGTTTGAATATCAAACAGTTCTATTTGTCCCATTGATAGGACTCTATCATATGCTCCCTCACCAGGTCAGTATGGACCAAGGAGCGATGGCAATGAAAAAGGTACTCCGTATTCCCCAAAGCACCAGCATTACTGGAACCTCAGTATCAGATTGTTTAGTGTCATATCCTGGGGTCTTACCCTTCTGCAGAAAAGTAGTCGGTGTCTTCTACCGTTTCAGCCGACTGGACAAGATCTGGCAATAAATAACCCACAGAAATTGATATAACTTAACCTCCCCGCCAAAAAAAAAAAAAACAAAAAAAACAAAGTCCACATCCCTTATTCTCAGATTATTGATATTTCAAAAAGTTTCCAAACAATGAATTTTAAATACTGTTTCTGAAATATGGTGATCAAAGTGTTAATAATCATCGTTTCCGTGTATGAATGTTACGTTAGAGGATTTCGTGCTTGAAGAGGTATATTTATAACACTTGCGGTCATTCATACCCAAAAAATCGTCCAATAGAAAGTGATGTATAAAAAAAAAATGTCAGTGCGTTGGCCCAGTTGGAATACACAGATTGCATCTCTAGAGAGGGGTAAGACTTACCCAACAAGTATCCTGGATATGGCATTAAACAATCTGATGATCAAGCTCCAGAAATGCTGGAGCTTTGGGGAATGCGGAGGGAGTACTCCTTCATTGCCATCGCTCCCAGGTTTACTCTAACCCGGAATGGTAGCATCTAATAGTATCCTATCTATCAAAAAGAACTAAACTGTGTTCTGATGCTAAACTGAAGTGTTTGAAAAAATATGTATAAAAATGGAATAGATTTTTGATAATCGAGCTATTGGCCTTATGAGTAGAGTGTTCGCCAATGGTCCGGGAGAGCGATGTTTAATCCCAGGTCAAGTCATACCAAGCCCTCAAAAATGGTCCTTGATGCCGCTTTGCTTAACACTCAGCATTATAATGGTAAGGATCAAGGGTAAAATGGAGCAATCAAGGAAAGGAGTAAGGCCCTCTCCTACACCTCAGCGTAGTAGTTGCTGAAAAGGAAGCCTTTGGGTCACTCTCGACTAAGGTCGCCAACTTTACTTTACCTACAATAGCTGATATACCAAAAAACCAAGCCATGATAAATAATATTATTCGTATTGGACAGAAATACTAGAACCTATTTTACTGTGTGAAAAAATGAGCTTATTTAAATATTATATCAACAAAATCTGCTGACAAATCATATATTTGATATATATGTATAAACAAGATTTGGCAGTGGTGCCCGTGGTGTAATTGTTATCGTCGTAGGAAATGGTCACGGCCACTCGAGTTCAAATCCTGGAAGAGACTGATTGCATTTCACATAGCACTAATACCCTTGGGAAAGGTATGAATCCAATAATTCTCCCTCCAGCTATGGGTAAATAGTAGGACAGACTAGGTTCTTTAGCCTTGGTGAGGCAACTAGTCTAGGAGAAGGAAAACTCTGAATTCAAACCTGTCAAACTCCGCTTAAAAATTGACCTTGTGTCATATCCTGCCCAAGCGGAGGGGTTGGGTAAATAGTATTATAAACAAGATTTGGCATAAAATAACCTACAATGGTTGATGTGCCATAAAATCCAACCAAATTAAATCAAATCTCAGTCCATTTCAGGAAGTGAAGAAATTCAAATAAGAATTTTTTCTTTTCTCTACATCCATCTCTCAACAAAATTAACATTATTAGCACAATTTCAATATTTATCGCCATCTTGGTTATTACTTTTTTCTAAAGCGTACCGCATAGGGTAACATTTATCGTCATTGAAAACGGAATGGGCGACCCTGGTTCAAATCCACGATAAAGCTGCTTGTGTTTCACTTTTCGCTCATACCTTTGGAAAAGATATGAATCCATATTTTTATCTCCCGCTATGAGTAAATGGTGGGACTATTAGCGTAATTTAGGCTTAGTAAAGCAACCTACCTAGGAGAAGGAAAACTCTAAATCAAAACCACTAGTACTCCGCTTAAATATTCATTTCGTGTCACATCCTATTCGTTTGGTCTGGTTTCTTTGTTTAATGGCATATCAGCCTTTGAAGGTTATTCAAAGCTATCCTCGTAGAAGAACAATAGTGGTACAATCTAATGGTTGGTTGGTTGGTTGGTTGGTTGGATTTTTATGGCGTATCAACCGTTGTAGGTTATTTAACGCCAAATTCTGTCTATATGTATATTAGATAAACACCGGAGGAACAAGAAAAATACTGAGTAAGTGTGTGTGTGTGTGTGAGAGAGAGAGAGAGAGAGAGAGAGACTTAGAACCAGAATAAATGATAGTTAAAAACAGTGGAATGAAGATCGGTTAAAGTTAGAGAGAAAGAGAGAGACAGAGGGAGAGAGAGATACAGAGGGAGAGAAAGAGAGATAGAGGGAGAGAAAGAGAGAGAAGGAATTAATAGAGAAAGGGAGAGCGAGAGATAGAGAGGGAGAGAAAGATACAGCGAGAAAGATGAAGAGATTGAAAGAGGAAGATTTAGAGAGAGAGAGAGAGAGAGAGATTTCTGAAGGAATACTTAGTTGGTAAAATTTTCTATAGGCAGGATTTCATGTGATTGCATCTGATTGGTACAAACTAACTCACAGTTGTGGGTATTAGGTCGTTTCATACCATTTTCAAATATATTAGTCCGAAAGTGAAGATGATAACGAGGCTGGAGTTCGAACTCGCTCACTACGATGTTGCCGTCAAGCACGTTATTTACTTCACGACGCCGACTCCCCGTCCTCGTCCTCATGGTAGAGTGGTTAGATAAATACATCTTGTAGTTCCTATTAGGTCATCTTTGTTATTTCTTACACATAGACTTAACGATGCTTAACCTGGTGTTTTTAAGATGTCACCCCTCTAATCTCTGAGCCCGTTCCTCATTGCTTAACTCTCAACGAAAATGCAAACGAGGTTGTTGTTATTTACGCAGTATTCAAGTTGGTTTCAGAACCTGCAGTTCCTAAATTGTCATTTTAAGTTACGAACAAGATCCTTATTGCTTCGGGGTATCCTCGTGATATAATGGTTAAAGCTATGGACTGGGAAATCGTTGTAATTGACATTTTGTTTAGATGTAGCATTTTGCTTAGATGTAGGACATGGACTGGGAAATCGTTGTAATTAAAATTTTGCTTAGATGTACCATTTTGCTTGGATGTAGCATTTTGCTTAGATTTAGGACATGGACTAGGAAATCATTGTAATTAAAATTTTGCTTAGATGTAGCATTTTGCTTAGATGTAGCATTTTGCTTAGATGTAGCATTTTGCTTAGATGTAGGACATGGACTGGGAAATCATAGTAATTAAAATTTTGCTTAGATGTAGCATTTTGCTTAGATGTAGCATTTTGCTTAGATGTAGGATATGGACTGGGAAATCATTGTAATTAAAATTTTGCTTAGATGTAGTATTTTGCTTAGATGTAGCATTTTGCTTAGATGTAGGACATGGACTGGGAAATCATAGTAATTAAAATTTTGCTTAGATGTAGTATTTTCTTAGATGTAGCATTTTGCTTAGATGTAGGACATGGACTGGGAAATCATAGTAATTAAAATTTTGCTTAGATGTAGTATTTTGCTTAGATGTCGCATTTTGCTTAGATGTAGGACATGGACTGGGAAATCATTGTAATTAAAATTTTGCTTAGATGTAGTATTTTGCTTAGATGTAGCATTTTGCTTAGATGTAGGACATGGACTGGGAAATCATTGAAATTAAAATTTTGCTTAGATGTAGTATTTTGCGACTGCGGAATCGTCGTAAGCGAGTTCGAACTTTGGGATTAAATTATCTGTGAAGGTTGATAAGCCATTAAGCAAAAAGCCGAATCAAACCTTGAAATGGCTTTTTAAGATACGGTGTTGGCAACCTTTATATTGGCTTCATATGTTTTGTGTGCGTGGGTTTTTTTTTGGGGGGGGTTTGGCTTTGTTTTTCTTTTTTTGTTATTGGGTTTGTGCTCTTTATCAATGGCTGAGTCGGAGATGAGCACATATCATTGAGTCTGAGGGTAACGATGAATGAGATCAAGAATAAAGGAACAGAGAGTTAAAAGATATAGGATGATGTATTCATACACCACAGACGGTTTACATTTGGTGGCATACTGAAGGCATGAATCCCCAATCCCTCTCGCTTAAGCTCTCTCTCTCTCTCTTTAATTGAAAGTCTCTCTCTCTCTCTATATATATATATCTATCTTTCTATTTCTACATTCTCTGCTCCTCCACTTTTGTTCCTTATCCAAGTCTTTCTCTCTCTCTCTCTCTCTCTCTCTCTCTCTCTCTCTCTGTCTCTCTCACACACACACACACACACACATACACTTTCTTCTTTCTTTAACACACACACACACGTGCACACACACACACAAACTCTCTATCTCTCTCAGTTTCCATTCTCTCAGTTCTTCTCTCTAACTGCTTTTCTCTCTCTTTCTTCTTACTCTATTCCTCTCTCTCTCTCTCTCTCTCTCTCTCTCTCAAAATCTTCCTCTTTCAATCCCTTCATCTTTCTCGCTGAATCTCTCTCTCTCTCTCTCTATCTCTCTCCCTTTCTCTCTAACTTTAACCGATCTTAATTCCACTGTTTGTAATTGTTGTTTATTCTGGCTCTCGGTCTCTCTCTCTCTCTCTCTCTCTCTCTTTCTCTCTCTCTTTCTCTCACTCACTCACTATTTTTCCTGTTTCTCCAGTGTCTATCTCTCCACCACTTTTATTTTAGCTTTCTTTCTTTCTTTCTTTCTTTCTTTCTTTCTTTTTAATTTCTAGTGGAGGTGCCCGCGGTGTAATGGTTGTTGTCGTAGTAAATGGACACGGCGACTCGAGTTCAAAACCTGGACGAGGCTGATTGCATTTCTTATAACACTAATACCCTTGGGAAGGGTATGAATCCTATCATTCTCCCTCCAGCTATGGGTAAATAGTGGGGCAGACTGGGTTCTTCAGCCTTGGTGAGGCAACTAGTCTAGAAGAAGGAAAACTCTGAATTCAAACCTGTTAAACTTCGCTTAAAAATTGACCTTGTTTCATATCCTGCCCGAGCGGAGAGGTTGATAAATATGTATAACACACACACATACACACACACACACACACACACACACACACACACACATATTATATATATATATATATATATATATATATAACACAAGATTTTGCAATGAATAATCCACAAGGGTTGATGTGCCTTGACTAAACTAAACTCAGCCAAGTCGACTGAAGGTGTAGAATACAGTGACTCTGCCGCAGAGTACGACCCTGCTGCCAACTAGTCCACGATACTAAACAGTCAGATGGTGAGGTTCCTGTCGTGGAGATTTGATGAATATTAAATACCTCTTCATTGCCATTGCTCTCAGATCCACTCTGACCCAGAGTGGCAGCACTTGATAGGGGCCTCTTTATGGGTCAAATAGTAAGTTTTGACATTTAAACTGGGTGCAGACTTATGTAAAATTGAATTATTAGGAATTGAACTCTAACCATTTAACTGAGCGTAAACTGATGTTTAATTGACTCAGAAATACTTGGAACCATTTAACTGTAAGTAATAAATTGTATTCAAGGAATAATTAGTGTTAAATAGCAATACTTGTAACCACTTCACTGTCTGTAAACAAATAATTAATATTGAATAGAAGAATAGAATTATCAGTGTTCGATAATAACATTTGAAACCATTTTACCGTGTAGTGAGAATTGCAACACTAGTGTGCAAACAAATTAGTTGTAACTCATTTAAAAATGAAATTACCGACAAATAATTTACTTACAAATCATTTAAATGTGTGGAAACAAATGAATGATGTTAAATTATTATTGTTTGCTGGAGAAGCAAGGACGAACTCATCAGTGATGTACTCCTATGGACGCCCGTATATGGCCAAGCAAAAGCAGGACGACCAGCTCAAACAGCAGCTATGTGAGGATACGGGATGTAGTCCTGAAGACCTGCCAGAAGCTATGAATGATAGAGAGAAGTGGCGAGAGAGGGTCAGTGATATCCCTGCTTGCGGCACGACATGATGATGATGATGATGATATCGTATTACTCGAAAAGTAATGATTAAAAGTAAGTAGAATTATTTGTGGTTGATAGAAATACTTGAAACTGTTTAACTGTGTACAAGAAATAAAAGAAAGAAGAGCTCAAGCTTGTTTTAAAAACATATCAACAAAATGCCTTAACAAATCGTATATATTCAATCGATATGTATAAAGAGGATTTGGCATTACATAACCCTTCAAAAACCCAACCAAACGAAATCATATTCAATCGATATGTATAAAGAGGATTTGGCATTACATAACCCTTCAAAAACCCAAACAAACAAAATCATATTCAATCGATATGTATAAAGAGGATTTGGCATTACATAACCCTTCAAAAACCCAAACAAACGAAATCATATTCAATAGATATGTATAGACATGATTGGGTACTTGGTAACCTACAAGGGTTGCTGTGCCACAAAGCTAAACAGACCAAAAATTGTTTTTTTTCTAGGGAGTTTCATTCATCGACCCATTTAGACTTAATAAACACATTCATACAATCCCTTACAACGTACATACACCGAAATACCTCATGTTCTCAATGGGCAGCCTAACTTAAAACCCAATAAAAACAAAAACGAAAAAAAAACAACTACAAGCCCCCGCCCCCAACAAAACACAAGTTGCTTCAAATTGGGATGATGTGCTGTCTTAAAAAATTAGTATTCGAAATCCAGGGTTTTTGGCCGGGTTCGAAACCTGACCCCTGGCACCGGTAAGAAATACGTAACTGTGTCAGTCCTAGTGTCAATAGCGTTGCTTAAGGCAAATATTGCGCTATCTCTGGATCGAGTGTCTTTTCTGTTTGACACCCGGGATAACGGCTGTCAATTTCGATGGGGAAAAGGACAGAGATAGTGATCTTATAAATAGCCGGGTGCTTGTATATGTTAAGTAATTGACAGTGAAGAAAGCTAACAACGTGAAAGGACGGACAATTTGGTAAATGTGCTGAAATAGGAAGGAAGGAAGGAAGGAAGGAAGGAAAAGAAGAAGGAAGGAAGGAAAAAAGAAATAAATTAAAAAAAGAAACGGAGAAAGGAAGAAAAAGAAGGAAAGAAGGAAGGAAGGAAGGACAGAAAGGAAAGAAAGAAAGAAAGGAAAAGAAGAAAGAAAGATAAGTGATCAAAGAAAAAAGAAAGAAAAGAAAGGAAGGGAGGAAGAAAAGAAAGGAAGGAAGAAAGGAAGGAAGGAAGGAAGGAAGGAAAGAAACAAAAAAATAAAGGAAAAGAAGTGGGGATAATGAAAGAAATAAAAGAAAAGCGAGAAGAAAGAAAGAAAGAAAGAAAAAGAAAGGATGAAAGAAAGAAAGAAAAGGAAGAAAGAAAGAAATAAAAGAAAAGGAGGAAGGAAGAAAAAGAGAGAAGGGAGGAAGGAAAAAAGAATGTAAATAAAGGAAGGGAGGAAATAAATAAATAAACAAAAAAGGGAGGAAGGACGAAAAAAAAAAGAAAGAAAAAAGGAAGGAAGGATGACAGGAAGAAAGGATGTAACGAATGAAGAAAAAGAATGAATGCATGAAGTAAAATAAGGAAGGAAGGAAAGGGGAAAGGAGGGAAGAAAAGGAAAGAAAGAAAAGGAAAAAAAGAAGGAAAAAAGAAAGGAAAGAAGGAAAGGAATTGAAGAAAGAACGGAAGGAAGAATAGAAAGAAAAGAAGGAATGGGAGAATAAAAGGAAAGAATGAAGGAAAAGAAAAATAAAGGAAGACGAGCATGAAAGAAAGAAGGAAGAAAGAAAGAAAGAAAGAAAAGGAAGGAAAGAAGGAAGAAAGAAAGAAAGAAAAGGAAGGAAAGAAGGAAGAAAGAAAGAAAGAAAGAAAGAAAAGGAAAGAAAGAAGGAAGAAAGAAATAAACGAAGCTCGGAAAAAAAGAAAAGGAAGAAAAGAAGGAAGAAAAGGAAAGAACGGAGGAAGAAAAGGAAGGAAAGAAGGAAAGTATTGAATGAATCAATCAACGAAAAGAAGGAAATTATATAAAAAAAGGAAAAGAAAGAAGGAAAGAGAAGAAAAAGAAAGAAAGTAAAAAAGAAAGGAAGGAAAGAGAGGAAGAAAGGAAGGAAAGAAAGAAGTAAGTAATAGAAACTGAAAGAAAGAAAAAGAGGAAAAAGAGGAAGGAAAGAGGAGGAGAAAATATCGGAAAGAAAAAGGAAGGAAATCGGAGTGAAAGAAGAAAGAACGAAAAACAATAGAAAGCAGGAAAAAGTGAAGAAGGAAAGGAAAGAAAAGAGAAAAAATGCGGAAAGAAGGAAAGAGATTTGGTTGGTTGGTTGGTTGGTTGGTTGGGTTTTATGTCGTATCAACCTTTGTCGGTTATTTAACGCCAAATCCATTTTTATGTTAATTAACAGTTCTATTCAAAACAATTTAGTTTAGCATGAGTACAAACTATTCAGTTTATTCAAACAGTTATACATAACAATTCAGTTTAGTGTAAGTACAGTTTCAATGTCAAAAACTGTTCAATTTCAGACAATTCAATTTAGCATAACCACGCAGTTTAAATGTAAGTACAGTTTAATTGTCAAAAACACTTCTATTTCTAGCTATTCAGTTTAGTCTAGCAGTTCTAATTCATCTAATTCAGTGTAGTAGAAGTACAGCTTTTGCTTACACACAGTTAAATGTCAAAACAGTTCTATTTCAAACAAATCACTTTAGCGTGAGTACTGTTTCAATGTCAAAAATTGTTTCATTTTAAACAATTAAGTTTAGCATAAACACGCAGTTTAAAGGTAAGTATGGTTTAATTGTCAAAAACATTTCTATTTCAAGCTATTCAGTTTAATCAAGCAATTCAGTTCAGCATAAGTATGCCGTTAGTTCTATTTAACCCATAGATAGGACCCTATCAGGCGCTCCCACGCCGGGACAGAGTGGACCTGGGGGCAATGGCAATGAAGGGGTGCTCCGTATTCCCCAAGCCACAGCATTACTGGGACCTCACCATTAGACTGTTTTAATGTCAAATCCAGGACACTCATTTGAGGGTGTCTTATCCCCCTGCAGTTTATTCTACAGCCCCAGCCGACTGGGCAATACACAGAGTTAAATGTCAAAGTTTTACTCCAGATAATTCAGTTTAGCATAAGTACACATTTTAGATGTCAAAACAATTCTATTTCGAGCAATTCAGTTTAGCATTAGTATGCTGTTAAAATGTCAAAACCGTTCCATGTTAAACAATTCAGTTTAGCATAAATACACAGTTTGAATGCAAAAATCAGTATAGTGAAAGAAGAACAGTTTAGTTCTATTTAACCCATAAATAGGTCCCTTATCAGGTGCTACCACTCCGGGTCAAAGGGGACCAGGGAGCGATGGCAATGAAGGGGTACTCTGCATTCCCCAAAGCTCAAGCATCACTGGAACCACACCATCAGATTGCTTAGTGTCATATCCAGGACACTCGTTGGTTGGGCGTCTTATTCCTCTGCAGAGGTGCAGTCGGTGTATTCTACACCCCCATCCGACTGGGCTAGAAGGAAAATGAAAAATATAGGAAAGTAAGATGAGTTAGACAGGGAAAATGAAAAAAAGCGTTGAAAGAAGGAAGGAAGGGAGGGAGAGAGATAGGGGGGGAATGAGAATAAGAAAAATAGAGAGAAAAATAAGAAAAGAAAGAAGAAAATAACGAAGGAAAAAATAAAAGAAAGAAGAACCAAAAGAAAGAATGGAAATTGGAAGGAAAGAAAAGAGAAAGATGGACGAAAAGAAAGAATAGAAGTTGAAAGGAAAGAAAGAAGAAAAAGAGGAAAGAAATAAAAGAAAAAAAATGAGAAGAGAGGGTGAGTTAAGTGAGAGGGAATGAACAAGATAGACGTTAATAAAAAATGAAGAATTTGAAGCATAGACCAAAACAAAAGAAAAGACGAAAAAAAAACCACAAAAACGAAGGAATAATTTAAAACATCTTAATATTTGGGGTCCTTGCTTTGTAAATTCGAAAATCTTTTAAAAAAGAGATGAAGAGAGACTCATCACTGGCTTAAATAGTACCACTACAATTCTACAGAGATTGCTTTGGCATTCGATAACCCATGAAGGTTGACACCCATTAAAAAACCCAAAAAGTAATTTAGATATTTCAACTTGGAAATTTAAATTGAAACTGCAGATCATTTTTTGTAATTAACTCTTTTATCCAGTTAGGTATGATTGGAGGCAGGTGGTCCATCAGTTATTGTCTTAAAAAGCAATTTCAAGCAGTGGAGTTCAAATCCTGAACGAGGTTGTTCGCGTTTTATTTCTAAATCAAAATCTTCTGCAGAACTGTGGGTGCATTGAAGAAAGTGGGTCGAGATGAAGAGATAAAGACAAGATCTAGTTATTGATATCAGAAAATGGAAAATCAGATATAGGGCCACAAACTCCTCCCCCACTTTCTTAATTGTCGATGCTATAACTTCCTTCTGAACCGGTCTCAAAAAACAAGTGTATGAGAATTGGTATTTTCATGACAATCAAAAATCACGTCTTTCACAAAACGCTGCTGAGCCCAAACCAGCAGCTTCAGTGAACTTTACAATTTAGGTCATTCCTTGTCGCTCTACCGGTAACTAACTGTCTCTTCACGTGTTTGACCGTCTATCGCACCCACAGTAACGTTTCTCTTAATGCACTTGTTAAAGTCGGTCACAGAGCTGAGTACTAGATACACTAGTGCTGGTGGGTGGCCATAGCATAATAATTTTGAAATGGCATGAACCCGTCTGTTTACCAATTACCTATTGTTTAATAGTAGGATGGATTGGGTTCTTTAACCTTAGTAAAGCAACCAATTTAGGAGAAAGGAAACTCAGAATTCGAACCAGCTGTATTTTGTTTTAAAAAATTGACCTTATATCACAAACTGCAATAAAAGTCATGTCTTTTCGGAGGCTGGTCTTGTGGTTACATTTTTACGATAGATACAGCCACAACTCAGTATGCTATCGTGCGTATAGCACCAGAGTGCCACGAAGCAAAAGATGGGAATCACGACATTATTTACATGTGCAACAGTTTGGATTTAATATTTTTTTGATGTTTATGTTGAAAGATTTTTCAAATACATTTTCTCATTTATTCGGAAAAATAAATTTTCTTAAAAACCCAACATACCACAATTTTATTTTCCGTCAAAACGCATGTCATTAATCTATCTACCTATATATATCTATCTAAAAGTATGTATCTATGTATGTATGTATACAAATATTATAACAATAAAAGTTTAATGCTAAAATCATTTTTAATCTCTAAAATTTTTATGGTGCACAATGCACAAAAATGCAAAGTAATACATATATATATATATATATATATATATATATATATATATATATATATATAATTATCGAAGTATACATCATCATTATCATCAAGTCGTGCCGTCAGCAAGGATTTCCCTGACTCCTTTCTTCATTCGTCCCTATCACGTATACTCTCGGCAGATTTTCCTGACTATATCCAGCGTTAACATAAGTAAGTTCTTGTTAGTCGGCAAACACTGGCATGTCCATATGAATGGGGTCCATTGAAGAACGTCACTTAGGAGTTCCACCTTTCTTCTTCAGCACTGCCCCCGCATACCTTGTTCATCTTATTTAGATAGTTTAAGAGATGGAAGGGAAGTGGCAGTACAGCTACTGTCTCATATATATATATATATATATATATATATATATATATATATATATACGAGGATCATTAAATCAGTTTCCTGACTTTTTTCGTATGGGCACATTCATTGATAGTATAAACATGGAACTCTAGTCCTCTTCAAAGTAATCTCCTCCGGTTGCAATGTACTTGTTGTACCGTTCGAACTATTTCTGAAAGGCCCCATGGAAGTCCTCGTGTGTGAGCGTGTCAATGACCTTCGTCACAGCCTCTTTCACCTCCTCAATTCTCTCATAACGATAGCCACTGAGCTTAGGGAATAGCCAAAAGTCACAGGGAGCAAGGTCTGGACTATAGGGAGGCTGAGGAAGTGTCTTGATCTTATTTACCCAACCACTCCGCACGGGCAGGATATGACACAAGGTCAATTTTTTTAAGCGGAGTTTAAGAGGTTTGAATTCAGATTTTTCCTTCTCCTAGACTAGTTGCCTCACCAAGGCTGAAGAACCTAGTCTGCCCTACTATTTATCCATAGCTGGAGGGAGAATAATTGGATTCATACCTTTCCCAAGGGTATTAGTGCTATGTGAAATGCAATCAGTCTTGTCCAGGAATTGAACTCGTATCGCCGTGTCCATATCCTGTGACGATAACCATTACACCACGGTGTCTTGATGCCCATCTTGGTCAAATAGTCTGTGACAAGGATGGAGTTGTGGACTGGTGTATTGTCCTAGTGGAAATGCCACTGACCCGATTTCAAGAGTGCTGGCCACTTCCGACGGAATCTCTTCCTGAACACCCTTAAAGCCTCAACATAGTTACCCTAACCCTAACCCTTTGGCCAATCAACTCTGGTCTATTGTCTTCCTTACTCCTCCCACACCTCTCATAATCCCTCACAGACTATCTGCCTTCCTTAAATCTCGTATGCCACTCAAAAACTGAGGCTCGATTCAGGCAATAAGGTCGAAAAGCAGTCTGATGTATTCCATACGTTTCTGTGGCATTTTTTCCAAGTTTAAAACACAATTTTATTGCATATCGTTCTTCCTCACGTCCAGATTGCATTTTTGAAATGCACCGGCTGTAACAATCAGGCTTTAGTTGGGTGCATTCCAACTCATGCTGTAACAGTTCATTTAAATGTGAAATCATAAAAATTGGTCAATCATCTCATAAGATGTATAACAACCTAGTGAATTTTCAAGAGTCTACGACAATTTTAAATGCCCGTACAAAAAAAAAAAGGCTGGAAACCTATTGAAGGCACCACGTATATATATATAATATATATATATGCTTATAATATATATAAATTGTTATCCATAGATAGACTGTTTCGTTGTATCACAATTCTTTAGTGTGGCTAGACACGTAGAATGCTTGAAGCTGGGATCGAAACCCGTCCAAGTTTACGTTAGACTTAGTATAATATCTCTCAGCCAACAAGCGAATCACGTCATCTTGGGAATTACAAGGCTTTATGTAGTAGCTTTCGTTTGTTTACATTTTTATATATATATATATATATATATATATATATATATATATATATATATATATATATATATATATATATATATATATATATATATATCATGCATAAATATATAAGCTGTAAGATAATGCTAATAAAGCAAGAGAAAAACTCATAATCTAGAGTTTCACGTTATCGACCCTCATTTGAGCTATTATTGAGTACGTCTGAATACCAAAAGGGTTGAATACTAGCTCACCCTTGTGGTGAGGTTTTGTTCTATTTTATTCGTCGCAACTTATTTATTTCTCCAAATATATTGTGATATTGTTAAGCATTTTTGTGCAAAGGCCACTGTACACATTTTACGCGTTATGGGTAAATTTTAATGATATTATATATATATATATATATATATATGTGTGTGTGTGTGTGTGTGTGTGTGAAATAGAAGAAGAAGAGACAAGGAGAAAGAGAAAGTGAATTTCTGTGATGTTGATATAATTTGATTGGGATGTCTAACATGATGAAAGTCTTTAAAAGTTGGGTTCGTGGGGATTTTGTTTTTTTGTCGTTTTTTTTTGTTTTTTTTTTTTTTTGCTGGGTGGGGGTTGTTGCAGGATTATCTACTTCCGTTGAAGCCTTGCTTGTAAATCTTGCTAAATCTGGGCGTTTCTAGTCGGGAAATCCGTCAGGCAAATTTCATCGGCTGTTGACACAATCTGAAGCTTGGCTGTCAAAGGCGCTGGTTAAACGGTTTTGGCAACTGTCGACGAAAAAGGGACGAAGAAATATTTTGTCCGCGCCAGAAAAACAGAGAATGAAAAAAAAAAAAAAAGAAAGAAAGAAAGAAAAATAAGAACGAATGAAAAATGAAGGAAGGAAGAAAGGAGGAAGCAAAGCAAAACATCGAGGAAAAAACATGAAAGAGGAAATCAACGAAGTGAGGTTTAAAAAAGTAAGTAAAATTGGTGACCGTAGACGAGGGCGACCGGAAGGCTTCCTTTTCAATAGCTACTACACCAATGTGTAGGGCAGGGCGCTACTCCTTTCCATGGATTGCTCCACTTTACCCTTGATACGTAACTTATATTGCTGAGTGTTAAGCAAAGAGGTATCAAGTACCGTTTTTTAAAGTCTTTGGTATGACGCGAAATGGGATTGAACCCAGGTCTCCCGGGCCATTGGCGAACACTACTCACTGGGCCAATGACCTGGTTGAATAATTGATTGATTTTAACGGCATGTAAACACATCTAGGGTTATTTTCTGCCTAGAGGTTATAAAATTGCATTCATTACGCGTTCATATTTTGATTGGTTGTTTAGTTGTCTTTTAATAGATTTTTGGGGGGTGCTAAGTTGGTTTCAAGTATTAATATCTAATACTAATAATTATTCCATTTCGTGTAATTATTTCTATTTAATAATAGTCATTTATTTGAACAGGGTTATAATCAGGTTTATGGTAACTAGTAATCATCATCATCATGTCGTGCCGCTAGCACGGATATCTCTGACCCTCTCTCGCCAGTTCTCCCTATCATTCATCGCCTCTGGCAGGTCGTCAGGGCTACATCCCGTATCCTCACATAGCTGCTGTATGTATGTTCGAGCTGGTCGTCCTGCTTTTGCTCGGCTATATGCGGGGCTCCATAGGAGTACATCACTTATGAGCTCGTCTCTGCTTCTCCAGCAGTGTCCTGCACGTCTGTTTCGTCTAGCTTGGATCGTTTTCGTGATGAGAGGCAGGTGGCGGTATAGTTGGTGCCTTGTGGGGTGTTACCACCAGGACTTGTTCAATATTGCTCGCAACATTCGTGTGTAATTTCGTCTAGCTTTTTCTCCAGCCGTTTAGTTAGTGTCCAAGTAGTGCATCCCTATAGCAGTATCGATACGACCGCTGCTTGGAAGAAACTGCGTTTCATTTTATCGGTCAGGTCTGATTTCCATATGATCGATAGCCAATCGATAGCTGTCCATGCCTTCGTTAAAGGATTGTAGTTTATATTAATTAGAAATAATTCAAATAATTAATAGTTATATGGCGTCAAGTATTCCTATAGAAAACTAATAATTTTTAAAACAGTTCTATTGGATCATTAGATGGAATCGTAATAGGTACTATTGCTCCAGGGCGGAATGGACCTGGGTGTAATAATAATAATGAATTGGTGACACCATGTTTCTCAGAGTTCGAGCTTCACCACAGGCTGCTTTTGGGTGTCAAATGTAAAATGTAGGACATATATTCTTGAGTGAGTATTATCTTTTTGAAAAGGTTACAGTCATTAAGGAAGGAAAGAAAAACAGAAAAAATAAGAAAAGTTTGAAAGAGAGAGAGAGAGAGAGAGAGAGAGAGAGAGACGTAAGAGTTGGGGGGAAAGTGACATGGGAACTCCACAAGCACACACTTTGAAGCAGTACCCCACAAAAAAAGCAGTTGTACAGCCACTTGCCGCTCTTCGATGAAACCGTTTTAATAAGACTAACAAGATTTTATAGGCACTACCGAAAACCGATAAGTAACGTTCTCCAGTGAACACATGGACACACCAGTGTTGGCCGAACAGCACAAACACTTCTTAGCAGCGCTGGATGAAGTCTAGAGAACCTGCCAGGAAAGATGGAATATGGGAACGGATGCCAAGAAAGATTCAATGGAATCCATAACATCAACTAGAGTTAATGATATACATACATATATATAAATATATATATATATATGTATGATATTTGTCGCTGCCTCCCACCAGACTGGACTTGACATAAGGTCAAAAGCCCGAAGGCCGATTAAAGTAGGAATAAAGGGGAGGGGAAGGTCGGGAACGAGCCGAGACTCGAACCCTGCTGGTCTGTGCTGCTCATCGACCCACTAAGTGCAGTGTGGGTCTTATGAGCCAAGCAGTTTCACGAACCCAAATCTGGATCCGGGCACGTATGGCGGGCTATAGCTTGAACTAGACATAGGAGACAGAGTTTGCAGCTCGCCCACCCGAAGGTGGCCCAACCGAAACTGGAGGCCTTTCGGCCTCGAATCTGCCATTGATTTCGATATCCCAAAAAAAGCCGGAGAAGAATGTATGTATGTATGTATGTATTCCCTACTCTCTTCGCACGGGCAGGTATTTGTCACACCTCCCACGAAACAGGCGACTGTGGCATAATACCTTTTTCGGTGGGTTTGGACACAGGATAATTACCAAGACACGCCTGGCATTCCCAAAAATGCCTTGGGGTCCGGCGGCATTCCCCAAAAATGATTTTGAATATATTTATATATGCATAGGAAAATCACCGACCGCTATTAACCGGGTGTTTATCCTATGGAAATCTGGAGGTGCCCGTGGTGTAATGGTTACCGTCCTAGGAAATGGACACGGCGACACGAGACTAATTGCATTTCACATAGCACTAATACCCTTGGGAAAGGTATGAATCCAATTATTCTCCCTCCAGCTATGGGTAAACAGTAGGGCAGACTAGGCTCTTCAGCTTTGGTGAGGCAACTAGTCAAGGAGAAGGAAAACTCTGAATTCAAACCTGTTAAACTTCGCTTAAAAAATGACCTTGTGTCACATCCTGCCCGAGCGGAGGGGTTGGTAAATATGATCATATGGAAATCTGATGTCTTTGATAAAATAAAACGGGGTTTCTTTCGAACCTCTTTCGAAAGGACATATTGTTGGCTAACCAGCAAAGACGTGCATATTTCAGCTCTTGTTATTATTCCCGTTTAAAGCGATCAAAGGAATTATATTTCCATGTGTTTGATAAGCAGTCTCCAGCTCTCTTTGTTGTTTCTAAGCGTAAGATGACAACACTTTCAGTAGATGTAATGTTGCTTCCGAGTTAGGTATACTGGTCAACTAATTTTAGAAGCTTGTCATGAATTAAAATACTTACAAAAATTGTATTATTAGGTTGTTATCATGTACGGATTATCACCACATTCGGTACTTGAATTGGGGGATGTGTCAGACACATCAATCCTAATGCAATCAAACTCGGTATTATTATGTTTGATTTATTGTCTAACTTCGGTATTGAAATCTTTAAAAAAAACGGAATTTGTAGCAGTCGAAAGCTAAATCCTTACTTATATACACAGGATGCAGTCTAGAGGACCTCCCTGGAACTATGGTCCATAGAGATGGATGGAGAGAGAGTGAGAGAGAGAGAGAAAGACAGAGGTAAAGAGAGAGAGAGTCAGGGAATTCCTTACTTTCAACACGACATGATTATATATATATATATATATATATATAGTATTATTCAGTCCAGTTAAACCGGAGTTAGGAGTAATTCCATCAGGACAAAAAACCATTCAACAGTGACCGGTTTTTGTTCTTTCTTAAAGCAAGTATATATATATATATATAATGGTTTTTTCATCGCATTGATTGTTTTTTATTGTTGTTTTTTTTAGTCAGCCCCTTTTTTCTGACGAAAGACGAAAAAATGAAGTAGCGTTGAGTTCACGACACGGCTGTCAGCACAGTCACCGTGATAAAAGGATCTGCATAAAAAGAGTCGTGGTACTGCCATTTCGTGATTAAGGCCAACTAGGGCCCCTATTTCCTCATCTTTGACTTTTTCCCTTTAAATTTTATTTCGGGAACTATAATTTACACTGACCCCATTTTACCTCGAACTCATTTTTGATACTGCCTTAAACAAGGTCGTTACCATTTGTTCTATGTGTGTTTTAACAGTAAGTTCGTATAACACCGGAACAATACTGTGGAGCATCCTTTGAATAGAGGACTCAGCACAAAACATAATAACAGCCTTGTCGACAGGGCTTAGAATATATTGAATGTATCCTCAACAGGAAAAAAAGGTGTGTCTGGGTATAACCCTAAATTTCAGTCAGTATTTATTTGGGTTTTATGGCATATCAACTTTTGTAGGCTATTTAATGCTAAATCCATTTTTATACAAATGAACAGTTCTATTTCAAACAATTCAGTTTAGCATAAGTACGCAGTTTAATTGTTAAAACATTTCTATTTCAAACTATTCAGTTTAGTCTAACAGTTCTAATTCGAACAATTCAGTTTAGTATAAGTATAGTTTTTTTACACACAGTTGAATGTCAAAACAGTTCTATTTCAAACAATTCAGTTTAGCATACAAAAACAATTCCATTTCAAACAATTCAGTTTAGGATAAGTACTTAGTTTAAATGCCAAAACAGTTCTGTTTCAAGCAATTAAGTTTAGCATAAGTACTCAGATTATTTCTATTTGACCCATTGATAGGACACTATTGGGTGCTACCACTCCAGGACAGAGTGGACCTGGGGGTGATGTCAATGAAAGGGTACTCTGCATTCCCCAAAGTTCCAGCATTACTGGAACCTCACCATCAGATTGTTTAGTGTCATATCCAGGCCACTTTTTGTTACTAGAGACTATATAACTGTATGCTAACGAATGACTATTATTTGATATAAATAATAATTTGAAGCCATATACAGGGTGAAACTATAAATTGTCGTTTTAAAGAAAACAATACTACAGCTTTATTTCAAAACCTTTTTTGAAAAAATCAATTCAGCTAACTTGATTATGTAGTAGAGTTATTCAATGTAGCCGCCTTCAGCCTCGATCACCGCCTTGATACGGATCCGGAACTGGGAGCATGCCTTTTTACTTCAAGTCCTCCTTCAAACATGCATTCACAGTTGTGTGTTAGACGCCTAAATCCCTGACAATCTGCCGAATAGGCCGCTGGGGAGTTTCATGAATGATTGACTGGACCTTTTCGATGAGCTCCTTGGTCCAGGTCTTCCTCGCTGTGTCTTTCCGCTCCACCACCTCCAAAGGGTCGTCCGATGCGTTGAGCTGTGCCCTCAAGCGTTGAACCGTCCGGATTTGCATTTTGAGGGTGCTGGCAATGGTCCTGTTGTCATAACTTGGATCGGTAGAGTGCATGAGTTGTATAGCGGCGCATCTCCGATCTCGCTCGTTGAACATTGTGTCACTTTCAGACATGATAGAAGGCTCCTATCGCTCTTGTGATTTGTACACAACTGGCCAAATAGTAGATGGTCTGCAACAAAAAAGAATAAATAAATAAAAATGGAAAACCGGTTTTCATTAAACGGAAATAGAATCATGTCGTCTTTTCTAGGGCGACTATTTTATCGTTCCACCCTGTAATTATTAGAATTAGATAGGAATACTTGAAACCATACAACAACGCGCATATTATTTGTATTACATAGAAATACTTGATAACATATGAAGAAGTGGAAAAAGTGGAAAAGAACTCTTGAAAAATAGCTGAAACAAGAAATGTAAATAGACGGGAATAATGAATGCAATTCCCTAACTTATAGTCATAAAATAACCCGAGACGTGTTGATATCATATTTACCAACCCCTCCGCTCGGGCAGGATGTGACACAAGGTCAATTTTTAAGCGAAGTTTAACAGGTTTGAATTCAGAGTTTTCCTTCTCCTAGACTAGTTGCCTCACCAAGGCTGAAGAACCTAGTCTGCCTTACTATTTACCCATAGCTGGAGGGAGAATGATTGGATTCATACCTTTGCCAAGGGTATTAGTGCTATGTGAAATGCAATTAGTCTCGGCCAGGATTTGAACTCGTGTCGCCGTGTCCACTTTCTGCGACGATAACCATTACACCACGAGCACCTCCAAACCAAGCCATATATATGTAATACATATGTATAAAGAGGATTTGGCATTAAATATCCTACAATGCTTTATATGCCACAGAACCATTACACCACGGGCCCCGAGACGTGTTGATATGCCATTAAAGTTTACCAGGGAACCTGTCGTAAGGCCAAACTGTACATGAGGTCTAGAATACACCGACTGGATTCCTTGCTGAAAGGTAAATGCCTTAAAATATGTCCTGAGTATAATACTAATCGCTTTCTGGTTTTGAGGCTCAACTGCTGAAAATCTAGCAAATGTGCAATGACTTTTTTGTTCGTATTGCTTCCTGGCCCACCCTAACCTTAGGTTGTTATTGTTGAAAGAGTTTCATTTGCTAATCAGATTCAATTGAAAAAAATTAATATTAAAAAAGATTACTTGAAACCATATAACTATGTTCAAATAATTTTTTTTATAAAAATAGTTACTTGAGGCTAGTGACTTGGTTGGGTTTATGGCATATCAACTTTTCTTGGTTATTTAATGCCAAATTCTCTTTTTACATTCATCATATAATTTTTAAGCGTATTTTATACACAGATGGTTTCAGGTATTTCTATATAACACAAAAATATGTCAACTATTAATCATTTGTTTGCACACAGTTAAATGGTTCCAAGTATTGCTATGTATCGCTAACAATTCCATTAAACATCAGTCATTTGTTTACACAGAGTTAAATGATCAAACAGTCTTATCTCTAACAATTCAATTTAGCATAAGTCAATAAAATTAAATCGTTTCAAGTATTGCTATGTATCACAAACAATTCAGTTAAACATCGGTCATTTGTTTACACTCAGTTAAATTATCGAACAGTTCTATTTCAAGAATTCAATTTTTTCAATATTTGCTTCGGGCCAGAACGGACCTGGGAGCAATGGCAATTCTCAAAAGCCCCAGCATCACTTGAACCTCACCATCATATTGTTTAGTGTCATATATAGGACACTCATTTGGGATGGGGGAGGTCTTACCCCTCTGTTGAGGTATTCCTGTTATATAGAAATACTTGAAACCAAACAAATGTGTACAAATGAATCTACAAAATGCTTTTACAAATTATTTTGATATATGAAAAAAACAGTCATTTCTTTGCACACATTTTAAATGTCAAACAGTTCTATTTGACCCAATCAGATGCTACGACTCCGGGTCAGTGTGGGCTTGAGAGCCTTTGCAATGAAGGGTTACTCTGCATTATCCAGAGCTCCACGACTTGTCATCAGATTGTTTAGTGTCGTATCCAGAACACTCGTCTAGAAACTTTTACCCAGCGTACAAAAGAATGAGATTAAGCTCATTTAAAAATAGATCTACAAAACGAGCTTAAAAATCATTTAATAATGATTTGGCATCAAATGACCAACTATGGTTGATATGCCATAAACCCCCAAAAAGAGACTGTTTACAAGCTGATTTACCAGTGATCATCAAGTATGAGGTCAAGGTTTGTATCACTGACAAGGTGAGGTTGACAAATAAATGTTAAAAATTTCAGCAAGGTAGAAATAGGGACACACACACACACACACACACACACACACATATATATATATATAAGTACTGAGATAGATAGATGCACACATAGGTATGAACGACAACAGATGAATTGATATGGAAGGACTACGATAGACATTGAGATAGATAGATAGATAGATAGATAGATAGGGAAGACTGAAGAAACGACAGACAGACAGACAGACAGACAGTAGATAGGAATAAAAAGAGTAAGATAGATGTACAGATATACAATAAAACTAAGATAGAAGGATAGATAGAGAGATAGATCCTATTTACCCAACCCCTCCGCTCGGGCAGGATATAACATAAGGTCAATTTTTTAAGCGGAGTTTAACAGGTTTGAATTCAGAGTTTTCCTTCTCCTAGACTAGTTGCCTCACCAAGGCTGAAGAACCTAGATAGATAGATAGATAGATAGATAGATATGGAAGACTGAGGAAACAGACAGACAGACAGACAGACAGTAGATAGGAATAAAAAGAGTAAGATAGATATACAGATATACAATAAAACTAAGATAGATAGATAGATAGATCCTATTTACCCAACCCCTCCGCTCGGGCAGGATATGACACAAGGTCAATTTTTTAAGCGGAGTTTAACAGGTTTGAATTCAGAGTTTTCCTTCTCCTAGACTAGTTGCCTTACCAAGGCTGAAGAACCTAGATAGATAGATAGATAGATAGATATGGAAGACTGAGGAGACAGACAGACAGACAGACAGTAGATAGGAATAAAAAGAGTAAGATAGATATACAGATATACAATAAAACTAAGATAGATAGATAGATAGATCCTATTCACCCAACCCCTCCGCTCGGGCAGGATATGACACAAGGTCAATTTTTTAAGCGGAGTTTAACAGGTTTGAATTCAGAGTTTTCCTTCTCCTAGACTAGTTGCCTCACCAAGGCTGAAGAACCTAGATAGATAGATAGATAGATATGGAAGACTGAGGAGACAGACAGACAGACCGTCAGACAGAAGATAGGAATAAAAAGAGTAAGATAGATATACAGATATACAATAAACTAAGATAGATAGATAGATAGATAGATAATGAACACATGACAATAGATAGATAAGAGTGAAATAAAATTGACCGAAACAGGCTGACCACATCTCGCATAATAATGAAAGCATAGTCTGGAAATAGAAAAGGGAATTAAGACACTCAATGAGAATTAAAGAGTTAACCACTCGGTGAGGATCGAACTCTCCGTAGAAATGCTCTGTGAGGCTAGCTTGCTATTCATGGTTTTTCAGCTAAATGTTACTCTACAATAGATAGACAGATAGAAATGGAATTGCTGATATCTATATATCTATCTATCTGTAAGTATGAAATAAATGATATATAGAGAGAGAGACAGAGAGAAAGTGAAAGAGAGAGAAAGAGAGAGAGATAGAGAGAGAGGCCTAGTGAGGAAAGATATGAACTGACCGAGATAGATAGATAGATAGATTTAACTTAGTATGGCACAAGATCAAAGAAATGTTACAGTGTGATGATCAAAAGAGTATGCCACTCGGTAAGGATTGAACACCCTACAGCAATACTCCTCCCGACTAACTCGCTAGCCATCGTTATTCTGCTATTCGTCGGTATGTATCTGACTCCCAAAAAGCCAGAATTCGGCACAAAGCCATGATATGATGGGGAGCCACGCACGAATCGGGTGGTTCAGCCTATCTTTACAAGAAATTTCTAATTTAGTCTCGTGGTGGGGCCTAGGGTAGTGCTCAGCATGGGGATGGATTCCCTCAACTTTCGTATCGGTCGACGAGATTTGCTTGTTAACCATCTTCTCGCTATGGGCGACAATTTTGCAATGATTATATCGTTATGTTTGGAATTAATTAGTGTTCTTAGGGGTTGGCATGTAGAACCTTGGCATTTGCAGTAGTTCATTTTTTCAGTAAATGTTATTTTGAATAATGACCCTATAATAGACTTATTGTAGACTGCCTAAGGGCAAAAAAGGGGCGATTCTAGCTGGCAAACATTTATTTCTTCTGTTTTTTTTTCTAGTCTGCATTTTATATTGTATTACGTTACCCTGTTTTTTTAGGGGGGGTAATTATTATCATTATTTTTGTGTGGGGTAATTATTATCATTATTTTACTCCTTGAGAGTTTTTCATAAGAGCTGATGGTTTTTTATTAGAGTCTGAGTGACAACAAGTCTCTTCAAGTCACCAGGACTCCCCTCAGTATTCTTTCCGATCTTAATAATATTGTAGTCTAGATGGTCTCCACTTGTCCTCTGATTTCTTTGCCTTCCACTCCTTTACCAAGACTTTGGGGATTGTTCCAAACGCACTAAATACAATTAGAACCACCGTCACCTTCATGTTCCATAGTTTATTGTTATCATTATTTACTCATTAGAGCTTTTCACCTTAGCGTAAGCTGATGGTCTTTCACTGGAGTTTGAGTGACAGCAAGTCTCCTCAAGTCTCCAGGACTCGTCTCAGAATTCTGGCCGTTCTCAATAATGTTGTAGTTTGGATGCCCTCCACTCGTCCGCCAAGTTCCAAGTCCTCCAGTCCTTTTAATAATCCTTTAGTTACTGTTCCAAACGCACCAATTACAATTGGTATAATTGTCACCTGCATGTTCCATAGTTTTTTTCAATTACCAAGATGGTTCGAGGGATTTATCCTTCTTTGCACATTCTTTCAGTTTTATTGTGTTCAGCCGGGACAGCAAAGTTGTCTTTTTTCTTGTTGATTAGTCAAGCTAGACGAAACAGACATGCCGGACACTGGTGGAGAATCAAGGACGAGATCGTAAGTGATGTACTCCTGTGGACCCCCGCATATGGCCAATCAAAAGTAGGACGACCAGCTCGAACATACTTACAGCAGCTATGTGATGATACGGGATGTAACCCTGAAGACCTGTCGGAGGCGATGAATGATAGGGAGACGTGGAGAGAGAGGGTTAGGGATATCCGTGATAGCCGCACGACATGATGATGATGATGATGATGAGTATTAAGTCTACCGGTTCATTGGGTAGAGTGTTTGCCAATGGTCCGGGAGACCTGGGTTCAATCCCAGGTGGCGTCATACCAAAAACTTTAAAATGGTACTTGATACCTCCCTGCTTAACACCCTGCAATATAAGGTATGTATCAAGGGTAAAGTGGAGCAATCCAGGAAAAGGAGTTACGCCCTCCCCTATACTTCGGTGTAGAACCAATTGAAAAGGGAGCCTTGGCGTCGCCCTTGATTACGGTCGGCAATTTACTTATAATTAGGTCTGGTCTTCTGGACGAGATTAGGTGATCCGTGTGTATGTCAAAGTCCAATAGCTGTTTATGTGTGTTATTTTCTAGGACAGGTGCTGGGTTGTGCATATATCATTTGTTCGTATGGTCAAATCTAAATTTCTTGCACATCTCCCAGTGGATCACCTTGCTGACCCAGTCGTGTCTACTCTTATATTCCTTCTGCGCTAATTTGCTGCATACGCTTATGTGATTGATAGTTTCATCACTGTCACCGTATTTTCTCATTTGAGAGTTTTTCACACCAGCGTTAGCTGATGTTTTTCCACTGGAGGTTGGATGACAGCAACTCTTCTCAAGTCTCCAGGACTCTCCTCGGTATTCTGGCCGTTTTCAGAATTGCTGTAGTTTAAATGGTCTCGATTTGTCCTCCGATTGTCAGCTTTTCCGTTGCTCAGTACGCTGGGGCTGTAGAATACACTGACTGCACCCCTGCAGAGGGGTAAGACCCCCCCAATGAGTGTCCTGTATATGACACTAAACAGTCTGATGGGGAGGTCCCAGTAATGCTGGGGCCTTGGGGAATATGGAGCACCCATTCATTGCCATTGCTCCCAGGTCCACTCTGGCCCAGCGTGGTAACACCTGATAGGGTCCTATCTATGGGTTGAATAGAACTAACGGCATACTTATGCTAAACTGAATTGTTTGATTAAACGAAACAGCTTAAAATAGAAATTTGTTCTTGACAATTAAACCGTACTTACATTTAAACTGCGTGCTTATGCTCAGCTGAATTATTCTAAATGGGACTGTTTTTTGACATTCAAACTGTTCTTACACTAAACTGAATTGTTATATATAACTGCTTGAATAAACTGAATAGTTTGAAATAGAAATGTTTTTGAGAAACTGAGTACTCATGCTAAACTGATTTTTTAAAAAATAGAACTGATTATTTACATAAAAATGGATTTGGCGTTAAATAAACTACAAAGCTTGATATGCCATAAAACCACACCAAATCAAACCAAATCAGCTCTTCCAGCCTCCTTTCCAAGCCTTTGACGACCGCTCCAAACGAACTATTTTCAGTTGGTATCAATGTTACTCTATGACTTTATAGCTTCCATATCTCTCTGGCAAGGTCTAAGTATTTGTCTCTCATCTCGTTTCTTTGATTTTCACTCTGTGGTTCGTTGGGACAGCAAAATCCACTAGATGACACGTTCTTTTTTATCTGATTACTTTATCTGTTCGAGCTGGGATCATTTTTCAGGGCGGATTTTGGTTTGTACATGTAACATTTGGTTGTATGATCAAATTTCGATTTATTGCACAATTCCCTGTTGATCATCTTCCCCCTACCATGTTGTGTGTAGTCTTATCGTCCTTTTGCGCTAGTTCGCTTATTAATTGCTTCGTTTCTATCACCATATACTCTACATTTGTTCAATTGTGTATTATCATTTTAGCTTTAATATCATCATCATCATCATGTCGTGCCACTAGTACGGATATCCCTGACCCTCTCTCGCCACTTCTCCCCATCATTCATCGGCTCTGGCAGGTCTTCAGGGCTACATCCCGTATCCTCACATAGCTGCTGTATGTATGTTCGAGCTGGTCGTCCTGCTTTTGCTTGGCCATATGCAGGGGTCCATAGGAGTAGTGCATCCATATAGCAGTATCGACACGACCGCTGCCTGGAAGAAACTGCGTTTCATTTTATCGGTTAGGTGTGATTTCCATATGATCGATAGCCTATAGATAGTTGTCCATGCCTTCGTTAGCCGTGTGTCGATGTCTTTTTCGGTTGATGAGACGCTGCTTCCTAGGTAGGTGAATTTGTCTACCAGTTTCAGAGAGGTTCCGTCTTGTGTGAAATGTTGCCTGTTTGGTTGTAGCACATATATTCAGTTTTGTGTGCATTGACATGGAGGCTAATGCCAGCAGCGGCTCGTTCCAAACTATGCAATAGTGTTTCGGCTTGGTTGGGTGTATTCGCCAGTAACGCTATGTCATCGGCGTAGTCGGCGTCGGTAATTGTTTTTTGCGGCGTACCTTCACTTGTGTCGCTATTAGAAAAGATTCCGTTTCACTCTTGCCCATGTCTTCACGAGTGAGATTTCATCAATGCGTCGCTTTATCCTTTCTTTCCGTGACCATTTCACAGATACGACCTTGTATTAATCTAAGAAAGAAAAATGATCAGTGGGTCACATATGATTTTACTCGAAATGCAACGTTCATCTTTCATACCTTAAATGTAGACGCGTACTGGCAACTTAGCGGTTGTGTTTTTGTTCTAACAGAAGATATTCTACTCTGGAAAGGGCGATGAATCGATTGATTGAAATAAACCCGTCTGATCTATCTTAGACACAGAACTATGTAATCGCTTTTATTGGACATTACAATGAACTCTAACAAAACGGCTGGAGAAGAAGCTAGACGGCAATTACACAAGAATGCTGCGAGCAATATTGAACAAGTCCTGGCGGCAACACCCCACAAGACACCAACTGTACGACCACCTGCCTCCTATCTCGAAAACTATTCAAGTTAGACGAGTCAGACATGCAGGACACTGCTGGAGAAGCAGAGACGAACTCATAAGTGATGTACTCTTATGGACCCCCACACATGGCCGTGGAAAAGCAGGACGACCAGCACGAACATACATTCAGCAACTATGTGAGGATACGGGATGTTGTCCAGAAGACCTGCCTGAGGCGATGAACGATAGGGAAAAGTGTCGAGAGAGGGTCAGGGATATCTGTGCTACCAGCACGACATGATGATGATGATGATGACTATGTACGTCTTCTCTGTAGTTCAATATTAAATTATTTTTGTTTTTATTTTTTTATTTTCTTATTTTTTGTATACAGTTACATGATATCAAATATTTCAGTCTAATAAAAAAATGGTATTCAGACAGTCGTAGTGCTTTTAGTATTTCTGCGTAATTTTCTGATAGTTGGATGGTTTCAAGTATTCTTATCTAATACAAATATAATATGGTTTCAAGTATTCTTATCTAATACTGATAATTATATGCTTTCAAGAAACTATTTCTATTCGCTAATAGTCCTTTATTTGAACACTTATTGATTCAAATAATTTATAAAATTAGGGGTATTATATATATATATTGTCATCCACACACAAACTTTTTCGTTATATCACAACTCTTCAGTGTGACTAGACACGTAGGACGCTTGAAGCTGGGATCGAAACCTGCCCAACTTTACGTTAGACTTAGTATCAGACCACTCAGCCAACAAGCGTACCACGTCAGCTAGGGAATTATTAGGTATTAAGTAGTAGCGTTCGTTTGTTTACATTTTATACCTTACCGGATACCAGAGTGCTTAATTCGTTCGATGAGCGGCAGCCGAAAATTCTTTCGCCAGGATTCAGAAAAATTGATATAATTTCTTAATCTAATAACTTGACCAATTCTCGTTCAAATGATCTCAAATTTTAACATCGTGTGATAAAAAAACTCTAATTTCTAAATTTGATTTTTTTTTCCCAGATAAGTTCAGCAGATAAAGAAAAGGTGTTTAAACATTAAACATAGTATCTTGATATGTTTTTACACCTGCTATTAAAAATTGATGGTTGGTTGGTTGGTTGGTTGGTTGGTTGGTTGGTTTTACGGCATATCAACCCTTATGGGGCCATTTAACGCCGAATTAAATTTCAAATAATCAAAGTTGGTATGAGTATAGTTTTTGTTTACAAACAGTTAAATTTCAAAAATAGTCCAATTTCAATCAATTCAATTTACCATAAGTTCATAGTTTGAATGTCAAAAACAGTTCTATTTCAAACAATTCAGTATATCATAAGTACACAGTTTAGTTCTATTTAAGAGCAGTGCTATTTCAAACAGTTCAATTTTGCATAAGTACGCAGTTTCAATGTCAAAACAGTCCTATTTCAAGCAATTCAGTTGACCATAAGTACACTACTTCCATTTGACCCAAAAATAAGATTCTATCAGGTGGTACCACTCCAGGCCAGAGTGGACCTGGGAGCGATAGTAATAAATAGGTACCCTGCATTCTCCAAAGTTCTATTATTACTGGAACATCACCATCAGATTGTTTAGTGTCATATCCAGGTCACTCGTTGGGGCGGAGGGCCTTAACCTCTGCAGAGAAGCAGTCGGTGTATTTTACAGCTCCAGCCGATTGGACAAATTATAAATTGAGAATTTTGGAACGGAAATTGATCAAGGTATTTGATTACAAAATTTTTATCAATTTTTCTTAAACACTCTACATCTCAGATGTTATCATTTAAAAAAAAAAAAAAAACATCCTGTATAGAGAGATAGATTAATTGATAGATCTCGGACCGAGGGAAGTTGATGTTCAGGAAAGAAAGAGTCCAGGAGCGAATTCGGGTAGAGGATGCTGACAAATATAGCAGAGTTAAATAAAAAATAAAAGCTTCCGTTGAGTTGCTTAATAAGGTGTTAACGAGGTGTACAATATAAAACAAGCCCGACCACATCTGAAGAGCTAGATCTAGTTTATGGCAAAACATGTCTCCGCCTCGACTTTATGAAATAGACGATGGGAGGCGCACCGAACAGGCTGAGATAGTCTAATCAAAAAATAGCGGCAAATGAAGCAAACTTATCAGCCATTTTGTCTATCTATCTTAATCTGCTTATATCTACACTCAAGTAGAAAAGTGTTTCGATACCTGAAATATCATCATCATCATCATGTCGTGCTGCAAGCACGGATATCCCTGACCCTCTCTCGCCACTTCTCCCTATCGTTCATCGGCTCTGGCAAGTCTTCAGGGCTACATCCCGTATCCTCACATAGCTGCTGTCTGTATGTTCAAGCTGGTCGTCCTGCTTTTGCTCCGCCATATGTGGGGGTCCATAGGAGTACATCACTTATGAGCTCGTCCTTGATTCTCCAGCAGTGTCCTACATGTCTGGTTCGTCTAGCTTGGATAGTTTTCGTGATGGGAGGCAGGTGGTCGTATAGTTGGTGCCTTGTGGGGTGTTGCCGCCAGGACTTGTTCAATATTGCTCGCAACACTCTTGTGTAATTGTCGTCTAGCTTCTTTTCCTCTCGTTTAGTTAGCGTCCAAGTAGTGCATCCATATAGCAGTATCGACACGACCGCTGCCTGGAAGAAATTGTGTTTCATTTTATCAGTTAGGTCGGATTTCCATATGATCAATAGGCTATCAATTGCTTTCCATGCCTTCGTTAGCCGTGTGTCGATGTCTTTTTCGGTTGATGAGATACTGCTTCCTAGGTAGGTGAATTTGTCAATCAGTTTCAGAGAGGTTCCGTCTTGTGTGGAAATGTCGCCTCTTTGATTATAGCACATATATTCAGTTTTGTGTGCATTGACATGGAGGCCAATGCCAGCGGCGGCTCGTTCCAAACTATGCAGTAGTGTTTCGGCTTGGCTGGGTGTGTTTGCCAGAATCGCTATGTCATCGGCGTTGTCGGCGTCGGTAATTGTTTTTGCGGGGTACCTTCTGCTTCTTTTCTTTGTCAGCTCGAAGCCGTTAAATACCTTTAATCTAGTTCCACTTCGACTTGGAGTTGTAGTACCTATTAGAGTCCCTTCCATGAGTCAAATAGATTTATTTAAAGGTTATTTGTATTATCAATACTTGGTGCTATATAACTATGAACAGATTATTTGTATAAAGGATAATTACTTGAACCTCCAATTGTTTATCAATGATTTATATGATAATTCTGCTTATTCGTCTCCTTGTTTACTTGTTACACTCATTCACATAACCTTCCTGTAGCCAAATGGGATATTTTTCCACCCTACTTCTTCTTCAATTGAGATATTCTTCTATATAGGTTTGATTTGGTTTGGTGTCTTTGTTAGATGTCATTTTGACCTTCATGGGTAATTTAATCATAAAGCCACCCTTGTAAACGAAGAGTGGTGTTGCTATTTAATCCATAGCTTGGGGGTGGATAAGAAGGTTCATGATTTGTCCAAAGTATAAAAAACAAAACCATCATTACGTTAGTAGAAATACTGCTTTGAAGTAAGCGCAAATATCAGGTAACGTGCTGGGATATTTGAGTCTTTATCTGCCGTAGGGAGGTACAGTTGG
The DNA here is from genome assembly GCA_963585895.1 of Sepioteuthis lessoniana. Taxonomy (NCBI): domain Eukaryota; kingdom Metazoa; phylum Mollusca; class Cephalopoda; order Myopsida; family Loliginidae; genus Sepioteuthis; species Sepioteuthis lessoniana. Next base: position 61,249,049 of record OY757935.1, on the reverse strand, counting down.
GGAAATGGATCGCTGGTGAGAACTACGACGCAAGCTATAGGGATAATTTAGAAAAATATCTATGCAGTTATGTCATTAATTAGTCCCAAAAGCCGTGACGTGATGTTTTTATTTCATAAACCGTACAAAATAATTAAAAAGGAGAACAAGCACCATAAGACTCGAGTAAATAACTCGCGAAAATTATAACTATCGCTAACCCTAAAAAAAACAGAAACAACGACACGACAAAAACAACTCACGAAAACCACATTTTAATTATATATGTTTTAAGAATCCTAAACGACACAGTTAATATTTCACACAGTGCTTAAGTAGGTATGAATCCAACTATTCTCCTTACAGCTCTGGTTAAATAAAAGGGCAGGCTAGGCTCTTTTACCTTGGTATGGCAGCCAGTCAAAGAGAAGGAAAACAGTTAAACTACGCTTAAAAGTTAGACCCTTTGTTGCATTCTGCTCGGACATAGAGGTATATATATATATATATATATGTGTGTGTGTGTGTGTGTGTGTCACACAAGAGGGGGCTTCTATTGACTGGTTAACAGCCATACTGAAATCAGATCTTCCTTTTTGAATAAAAAAGTTACTCTTCAATGCTGTAGCTATGTCAGTACTTCTGTATATTTGCACCACATGGACTCTAACGAAACGTCCGAGAAAAAAGTTTGATGGCAACTATACAAGGATACTGGATGCTGTTTTGAACGTATCCTGGAAGTTAAAACCGTAGCTGTATGGCCATTTAACTCTCATCTCACAAACTATCACAAATAAAGATGAGCATGATAAACCGGACACTGCTGGGAAAGTAAGGCGAAACTCATAAGCGACATTCTTTTATGGACTCCTACACATAGACATACCAGTGTTGTTCGACCAGAACGAACTTACATTCATGAGTTCTGGGAATGGTATGAATCCAATAATTCTCCCTCTAGTTACGGGTAAAATATAAGGACAGATTGGGCTCTTTAGCTTTGGTTGGTTGGCTGGTTGTTTGGGTTTTACGGTATATCAACCTTTGTAGGGTATTTAACAACAAATTCATTTTTATTTAAAAAATCAGTTCTATTTTAAACTATTCAGTTTATTATGAGTACACAGTTTAAATGTAAAAAAATATTCCTACTTCTAGCTATACAGTTTATCAAACAGTTCTATTTCAAACAATTCATTTTAGTATCAGTGTAGCTTTTGTCCAACTACAACAAAATGTCAAAACAGTTCTATTTCAAGCAATTTAGTTTAGCATAAGTTCGCTGTTTAGTTCTATTTGACCCATAGATAGGACCCTATCAGGTAAATCTACCCTGGGCCTGAGTGGACCTGGGAGCGATGGCAATAAAGAGGTACTCCACATTACCCAAAGCTCCAGCATTACTGGAACTGCACCATCAGATTATTTTGTGTCATAATCAGGACATTGGGCGGGGAGATCTTACCCCTCTGCAAAGATTTAGTCGGTGTATTCTACACCCACAGCCGACGAGGTTCATTTAGGTCCTGTATGGCAACCAGTCTAGGAGAAGAAAAAATCTGAAATCAAACCTGTTAAACCTCGCTTAAAAAACTGATATCATGTCATATCTAGTTCGTGCGGAGTAGGGTAGATACATGCATTTATTTGTTCGGAGAAGACAGCGGATGCCGTCAAGACTAATTATACCGTAGGATAGGGATTGATAGCCAGAGAGATTCGAAAGAATCTATGCGGACGGCACGCCTTGATGATGTTGATGATGATGATAACTGAAAACCAGAAAAGTATGTTATTTACCTTGTGATTTGCTCTTTAAAATGCTTGAAGTATGACGACGAATACCTTACAATTAGAGTAAGCTACACGCTGAGGAATTTAGCTCACCCAAAGTTTGTTTAGAATTTAAAGAATGTTTTAGCCCTAATTTGTAAAGAATAATACATAATGTCAATAAAGACGTCTGGCCCAGTTGACTGGGGCTGTAGAACACATCAAATGCTTCTCTGTAGTGGGGTAAGACTACCCAAACAAGTGTCCAAGATATGACACTAAACAATCTGACGGTGAGACTGGGGCTTTGGGGAATGTGGAGTTACCATCGCTCCCAGCTCCATTCTTTCCCGGAGTGCTAGCATCTGAAAGGGTCCAATCTATAGGTCAAATAAAACTAAACTGTGTACTTATGTTAAACTGAACTGTTTGATATAAACTGTTTTTACATTTAACTGTCTGTAAACCAAAGTGTACTTATGCTGAACGGATTTGTTTGAAATAGAACTGTTCGATCATTTGGCTGTGTGTAAACAAATTACTGATATCAAATTGAATTGTTAGTGATACAGAGCTATACGTGGAATCATTTAACTTTGTTGACATGCTACACTGAATTGTTTGAAATAGAACTGTTTTTACATTTAACGGTGTGTATACAAAGAACTGTATATATGATAACTTCAAAATATGTTGAGAAATCATATATTTAATATGTGTATAAAAAGGATTCGGTGTTGAATGATCTACAATGTTCGACATGCCATAAAACCAAACCAACCCAAACCCAATAATAGTAAAGTAAAAGTAAAGTTGTCTCCCTTTAGTCGAGGTTGACCCGAAGGCTCCCTTTTCGATAGCTACTACACCAAGGTGTAGGGGAGGACGCTACTCCTTTCCTAGGATTTCTCCACTTTACTCTTGATCCGTACCTTATAATGCTGAGTGTTAAGCAAGGAGGCATCAAGTACCATTTTTAAAGTCTTTGGTATGACTCGACCTGGAATTGAACCCAGGTCTCCCGGGCCATTGGAGAACACTCTAACCATTACACCAATGTCCGGTTATGTATCAAGAGGGTTTGCCATTAAATAACCTCCCGTGGTTGATATGACATAAAACCAAAGCAAATAAAAACCCCGGCACTATTAATGACACCAAACTAAGCGTCTTGAACAACTAACTAAAATAACCTCACTAATTATAGGTTTGGTTTCTTTGTTTAATTGCATATCAACCTTTGTAGTTTATTTAATGCCCAAGCCATTCTCCTCGAAGAACAGTAGTGGTACTATTTAACCCATAGCTGGGAGGATAAGGGGGTTCATACCTTTCCCAAGGGTACTTGCCCGAAAGTAAACGTAATAGCGCGACTGGAGTACGAACTCGCTTACTACGATTCCTCAGTCCATCGCTTTAACTGTAATATAATGGCAGAGGGATTTCGTTTTATATATCTTGCCTTTGGGTTTAGTTAGGCTGAGAACCTTTCGGCTCAGTGGGGTGGGTTAGTTAGGTGCAAACTTGAGCGCAGGTGTTGACGCGCGTGCGAGGAAGATGTGTCGTTTTGGGGGGGGGAGATTTGAGAAAAGTCAGCTAGTTGAGTTTTGCCACAGAGGAAGAAGATTGATTTTTGCTCGCTCGCCGAGACCTTGTGGCAGGTGTCGCACGTGGTTTGGGAGAGATGGAAAAGTCAGCATAGAAAGATGGTATCTCTCTCCGTATGTCGAAAAACCTTTAAACTCAAAGGTGATAAAAAGTTTCGTACCTGAACTAAGAAGTCGTAAGTGTTTTTCGTGTTTCGGGATTCCTATGTTCTGTGTTATCTATGTGCGTTATGGACATTAGGAACGTTTTGCGTAACGGTATGAATATGTACATTTCTCATATCCGTATCTGTCTATGGTATATAACCATTACACAACGACGATATCCCCTTACCGATTATAAACCTTTTCACCAAGATATCTCACTATCAAACAAAACAAAACAAAAAACAAAAAACAATACCTACAAAAAATTCCCTTGCAGACAATCAATTTCATTTTTAACGTACAGATGTTTAACAACAAGGAATAATTGTTAACAAAATTTATTTTGGGGCATGTAACCCGCCAGACAATCAATGGATATAATCCAAAAAACTTGAGAGCAGAATTTTGGGCAACTTCTATCTCCATTGGTCGCTGATTTAAAGAAACTGGAGAGGAAAGCTGAAGAAAAACCATAAAATCTTATAAAATGACGAAATTTACTTATAGTTTTTCTATGTAAATAATTTATTTTACTGTGCATACATTTTTTATATGTTTTTATTCTATTATCGTATATCTAACACTTAATTACTGCCAAATCATCTTTATACATATCTATCAATTATATATGATTGGGTTTGGTTGGTTTTTTATGGTACGTGATGATTTCAATAAGTTTCCAGACTTTTTTGTACAAGCATTTAAAATTGTCGTAGACACTTGAAAATTCACTATGTTATTGCTATACATCTTATGAGATGACTGACCAATTTTTATGAGTTCAGTTTCAAATGAACAGCTACAGCAGCAATTGGAATACACCCTACTAAAACCTGATTGTCACAGTTGGTGAATTTCAAAAATGCAATCTGACACTTTAGAAGAACGATTTGCAATAAAATTGTGTTTTAAACTTAAAAATTCCATAGAAAAAAATGGAATGCTTCAGACTACTTTTGGAGCATCTTGCGCGAATCGAGCATCAGTTTTTGAGTAGCATAAGGAAGGCTGGGAGTCTGTGAGCGATGATGATAGGTGTGGCAGGAGTAAGGAAGTCACTACACCAGAGTTGATTGGCCAAAGGGGTTAAGGTTAGGTTATTATGTTGAAGTTTTAAGGGAGTTCAGGAAGAGAGTCCGTCGGAAGAGGCCAGCACTCTTCAAATCGGGTCAGTGGCATTTCTACCAGGACAATGCGCCAGTCCACAACTCCATCCTTGTCACAGACGATTTGACCAAGATGGGCATAAAGACAGTTCCTCACCGTCCCTGTAGTCCAGACCTTCTCCCTGTGACTTTTGGTTATTCCCTAAGCTCAGAGGCTGTCGTTATGAGACAATTGAGAAGATGAAAGAGGCTATGACAAAAGTCATTGACACGGTCACACAAAAGGAGTTCCATGGGGCCTTCTCTGGTCTCCTGGACTATTGGCGAACTCTCTACCCACTAGACCAATGAGCTGGTAAAACATATGAGTTGATGTGGTTGGGTTTTATGGTATATCAACCATTGTAGGTTATTTAATGCCAAATTCTCTTTATACTAATATATTAAATATATATGATTTAGTTTGGTTGGGTTATTTTGGCATATCAACCATTGTAGGTTATTTAATGCCATATCCTCTTTATACTTATATATTAAATATATATGATTTAGTTTGGTTTGGTTTTATGGCATATCAACCATTGTTGGTTATTTAATGCCAAATCCTCTTTATACATATATATTAAGTATATATGAATTGAACGGAAGACTGAAAATTCTGCTGTTCATGCAAGCTTGTCCCGTCGTTGCCCCGTGTGCGTTGTCTCAGCCATCGTCTACTTACATCGAAGAGTCCAAGCCTCATAGACGAATGATTCTAATACCTCTCCTGATTGCTCCTACTTCACACAATCGTCCGTAGAGAAAATAAATATATATTTTTATATAAAGTACCTGTTGTCGTTTGTTTGGCCAGAGCGAAACGTAACACGGCCGCCTTGGTACGTTCACAGGCAAATACTCATGGGAAAAGTGTGAATTCCCCAGCTATTGGTTAAAAGATGCCACAAAAAGGATGGCTTTAGAATTAAATTACTGTTGTATCGTGGTAAGGAAAAGGTATACAGTGAAATAGAGTTAATTGTTCATTCACTTAAGTGTTATATTCTCATATGCAGTATCATCACGACACAATAATAAAGACGCAGGAAGACTTCTTTAGAAAAATATTTGTACCTCTGACTTTATTTGTAAGGGTTCGAAAAGGTTATTCAAGGTTTGCGTGTGAGAGGGAGTTGGAGACCGAAAAGAAACTGCAATATTTTGACCCCCACTCTTATGGCCATCAACGTTGTGTCTTTCTCGTTCTTAAGATGCTCAACCGGAGGCCCAGAGGCCAACTCTGCTGGGTAATGGCTTTCTTTACTGCATCTTATCAGCAACTTCTCTGGTCCCCAAACTCCATCGGGGTTCCCGAGGGCCCCTTCGGCCGGGTGTGGCTTTCCCTTCCACATCTCGTCTATAACTCCGTCCGATCTCTAACTGTCTCCAACTGTAACTCATCAGGGGCTCCAAGAGCCCCTTCGGCCTGATGTGGCTTTCCCTACTACATCTTATCTATAACTCCGTCCGATCTCTAACTGCAACTCTGACTTCTGTCTTGACTGAGTTATATAATAGTTCAACGCCCACTCAATCGCCTACTCGATCTTTGGAATGGCATGATTGATCGTCATCCAACGGAAATAACTGTCATGCAGTTCACCGGTGCATCAGTTTAAGAGTGTACCATGGGAATTTTTTTTACCTCGTCCCATTTCATCCGCCAATTTCCGCCCACACGATTTCCTCTCATAACTGCCATTAGAATGTGTCACTTCCTTCCGGTGTATCACTCTGAATGGAATTTTTGGCCGGGTCGAAGGTCAAAATACCACATTCAGTGGTACAGTTCGACTAGTATTATAAGTCTCTCGCTGTTGGTGTAACATCCAAAGTTAGTCTTACTACTGACCGACGTCCTTCGGATCTATCTTTCTGCTTCTCTTTCTGCTTCTGCTTCCCAAGAGACACGGCGTCTTTTATACTTCCACGATACTGGATGTTTCGTGGTACAAGCCGCTATGCAACAATTACCAACGAAGGTTGAAATGCCATTAAATACAAAACTCCAACCAAACAATAATTTGTACACAGTTATATTGTTTCAAGTATTCTTGTCAAATACGAATATTTTGTATACAGGTGTGTTTGACTCATCGACTGAATACTGTTATAACCACTAAGCTTCTGAGTGGACCTGAGAGTAATGGCAATAGAGAAGATACTACACACTCCCTACAACTCCTGTAAATACTCATCACAGTGTGGTACATAAGATCTTTGTATGATACCCTAACTACTCATAACAGAGCTACTGATAATAATCAGTTTGCTGGTAACCAATACAGCAAATAAGGTAGTCCCAATTTTGCCGACGTATCAGATATACATTCATCAACTGAACCACCACTTAAGGTCGATTTTTAGCTGGTTAGAATTCAGGTTTTTCTTCTCCAGTATTAGTTGCCAAATCGAGGCCAAAGAACCAAGTTTTCCCCCAGCTGATTGAGAAAAGAGAAGCCAAATCAAGCCTAAAAAACCAAGTCTTCCCCTAGCTGATAGGGAAAAGAGAAGAAGCCAAATCAAGCCTAAAGAACCAAGTGTTCCCCTAGCTGTTAGGGAAAAGAGAAGAAGCCAAATAAAGCCTAAAGAACCAAGTCTTCCCCTAGCTGATAAGGAAAAGAACAGAACTTATAGATTTGTCAGGGACATAAGCAATACAAGCAGCCTTGTTCAGGATTTGAACCCAAACCCCGTTATGCCAAGCGTGCGTGCTTTCTAAGCTGAAGGTGAGCAGAAGTGGATATTGAAGTCGGTACGTCTGCCCCATTTCTAACTTTAGAGGCTGTAAATCAAACTTTTTGCCGTGCTTGCGAAGTAGCTGGGTTATTGTGTTTTGAATTGAAAGAAAGAAAAAAGAAGAGTTCTTTTTTTTTCTTTTTCTTTTTCTCTTCTTTCCCCCACCATTTTTTTTTTTTTTGTTCAAGAAAGAAAACATTTTCTCTATTCATTTATCTTGACGTAAGTTAGAAGCCATCGATACCTTTTGTCCCATCGAACTTTAAATGTACTCACTCAACCATTCTCTGCCTGAAGACCTTTAGTACCTTTAATGGTGCACGTGACTCTGGACTTGTTTATCAGGATTACTGAGCCATAACAGAAAGTTTGGGAAATATGAAAGACAGGTGAAAATTGGAGAAGGAGAAGAAAGAGTTCACCTCTTTCTTCTCCTTCTCCAAATTTCACCTGTTTAGGTACTGGAATTATACTCACCATTCTAAGTCTGAGATGAGATATTGTGATTATTGCGCGCGTAATTAAGTATAATTTCCTCTTCCTAGCTCTTTTTTTTATTCGTTTTGGTTGATTACCTTATTTTGTGACCTTAAGCCAGACTTAGCCAAACTCAGTACAGGATAAATTGTAAAACCTCAATAAAGATAAGCAATCGTATCTTGCAGACAGATTCACTCGTCAATTTGGGGTAATTGTTCCTTCGACACTTAAATGTAGAGAGCTTGTGGCAGACTAAGATCAGTTCAGTAAATGAAAAGTTGGAAGCCCACGGTAGGGTAATGTTTAACAAGCTTTTTTAACTGATCCCTTTACTAGTGGAGAGAGTTTGATCGGCACAGGGTCCCCAATACAGTAGCCCCGGGCTGATACGAGGTGCATACAATAAGTTTCCAGACTTTTTTCGTATGGGCATTTAAAATTGGCGCAGACTCTTGAAAATTCACTCTCTTATTGCTATACATCTTATAAGATGACTGATTAATTTTTATGATTTCATGTTCCAATGAACAGCTACAGCAGCAATTGGAATACGCCCTACTAAAACAGGATTGTCACAGCTGGTGAATTTCAAAAATGCAATCTGACACTTTAGAAGAACTAAGAAGAAATTCTGTTTTAAACTTGGAAAAAATGCTGCAGAAACGTATGGAATTCTTCAAACTGCTTTTAAAGCATCTTGCATGAATTGAGCATCAGATTTTGAGTGACATAAGAGATTCAAGGAAGTCAGGGAATCTGTGAGGAATGATGAGAGGTGTGGGAGGAGTAAGGAAGTCAATACACCAGAGTTTATTGGCCAAAGGGTTAGGGTTAGGGTTACTATGTTGAGGTTTTAAGGGAGTTCAGGAAGAGAGTCCGTCGGAGGAGGCCAACACTCTTCAAATCGGGTCAGTGGCATTTCCACCAGGACAATGCACCAGTCTACAACTCCATCCTTGTCACAGACTATTTGAGCAAGATGAGCATCAAGACAGTTCCTCACCATCCCTATAGTCGAGACCTTGCTCCCTGTGACCTTTGGTTATTCCCTAAGCTCAGAGGCTGTCGTTATGAGAGAATTGAGGATATAAAAGAGGCTGTGGCGAAGTTTATTGACACGCTCACACAAGAGGACTTCTATTGGGCCTTCCAGAACGATACAAGTGCATTGCAGCTGTTGGAGATTATTTCGAAGGGGACTGGAGTTTCCTGTGTGTACTATCAATAAAAGTGCCCATACGAAAAAAGTCTGGAAACTTATCGTATACACCTCGTATATTGCAACCGGCCATAGAGCAATGTTTAGCAAGCTTTTGGAGGGAATTTGATCGCACAGCGTGACCCAGTATAGGACTATGGTGCTATCATGACCCACTTAATGAATGAAGAAAATAAGGAATAATTTTTGATATTACTGATGTTTTAGTTTAGCTGATTCAACGGCACATCAACTTCTGATAAGTTATTTAAAGCCGAAATCTTTTTTATTTCTAAGTGTTTGGTTGTAATCATAATCATATTTTAAATGTCCAATTGCTTTTTTTTTCATTGTAAATCTTTTTGGCAATATTTATTTGTTCGCAAACAAATTTATGACCAAGTATTCCAATAGAAAGTATTCCAGTAGAAAGTATTCCTATATAAAGTAATGAGCATGTAGTAAAATGAATTATTTGAATTAGAATTGTTTGACTAAACTGAATAGCTTGAAATAGAAATGTTTTTGACAATGAAACTGTAATTACATTTAAACTGCGTACTTATGCTAAGATGAATTGTTTGAAATGGAACTATTTTTGACATTGAAACTGTACTCTCATTGAACTGAATTGTTTGAAATAGAACTGATTATTTGTATAAAAATAGATTTGGCATTATATAACCTTCAAAGGTTGATATGCCTTAAAAATCAACCAACCAACCAAACAAACAAACGAACAAATGTCTCCTGCTTGCTATTTTACTCTTTTTTGAGCTCTCTACGTGTTTACACATATACATACATACCTACATACATGTTAGTGCGTGTATATATATATATATATACATGCATGTTAGTTCGTGTGTGTGTGTAAGTAAGTATGTAAACATATATATATATATAAACAACCAACCAACCAAATAAATCTCTCTAGCTCACTTTCTTTATTTATTTTGAGCTCTCTATGTGTTTACGATGTATTTCACATTTCTAATCATCCATCGTTAACTTAAAATTATTAATATCACCCCTCATGGTCCTGATGATGATTCAGTAGAACCGAAACGCTATAGTGTCGACCCGTTAATAAATCATTCCTTCCACTGTGATTGTTGTTATCAGTTTTTCTACATATATATATATATAATGACTGACACATCTTTCAGATGATAGCTGTCTTTACTACGTAATTTAAAATTCAAACATTCTGAGAATTAATTTTTATTTATTGCGGACTTTTCCCCCTCATCTTGGTAGTTTTTGTGTTGTTTCTTCTTTCACTACGTTTCGGCCAAATTTCACCTCTGGCCTTCTTCATGTGATTTACCGCGGCCCCGGATAGGAATGCTGAGTCTTTTAACTGTATCCCCAGTAATTACTGCCTTCCATAGTTGTTATCTATCGCACCACGTTTTTGACCAAGTAAACCTCTGGCCGGCTTGGGTAGGATTTGAAACCGCTATCTTCTGACAATGCTCATCTGGAACCGAAGAGACTCAACGCCTCTATCCGCTGCGCCACGGGCCCCGAAGAGGCGATCCAGGATGGATTTTTTGGTCTTATAAATCGAGAGTTGGGTCCGTACCGAATTTTTTGTACTTGTCTTTAATTGGAATCTGAGGCTTTTAATCTGAAAATTAATTCTCAGATTAAAAGCCTCATCTCAAAATGATTCCAATCAAAGACAAGTTCAAACATTCTGTTTAATAACTTATTCAACTAGGGAGAAATATCCAAGATACGTTAGGTGATAAGGTAGTTAGACATCTGGATGTCGTTGAACTATGGTGACCTCTACTTGCGAAACGATTATACCACTCTCTAAGTGTACATAGTGACAAGCATAGTAAGATGCAAGCTACAGTGTGCTTGTATGTGCATATGTGTATGTATATATGTGTGTGTCTGTGTGCGTATCTGTGTGATTTCATATCTCTCTATGGTTTACATTATCGTAGAGAGTGCGATCATCACCGAGTGGCTTACCCTTTTGATTCTTGCTGAAAGTCCTTATTCTTTTGTCTTGTGCCAGACTAGACTAAACATAATATTTGTCTAATTCTCTTTCTGTCTCGCCCTATCCCTCTCACTCGTTTTCACTCTCTCTCTCTCTCTCTCTCTCTCTCTCTCTCTCTCTCTTTATGTATATATAAATTTTAACTTAATTTGCTAAAAAAACTACACTGATTTGGGGACCGTGTAAGGAGTCACTGAGTTCTTGACGTATTGAGAAATGAGTTTTCATATCAGTCTTCAGTCTTGCCCAGTCGGCTTGGGCTGTAGAATACACCAACTGCTTCTTTGCAGAGGGGTAAGAACCGTCACCCACCGAATGTCCGGAATATATGACACTACACAATTTGATGGCGAGGTTCCAGTAATGCTAGAAGTACCTCTTCATTGCCATCGCTAGCCCGGAGTTGTAGCATCTTTTAAGGGTCCTATAATGGGTTAAATAGAACTAAACCGTGGTTACTTCACTTTACTGTTTTCTGCATTTAAACTGCGTATTTATGAAAAACTGAATTGTTTAAAATAGAACTGTTCTGACATTTAAACTGTGTACTTTTGCAAAACTGAATTCCTCGAAATAGAACCGTTTTGATATTTAAACTGTGTACTTATGCTAAACTGAATTATCTGAAATAAAACTGTTTTGACATTAACTCCGTGTATTGTCCAGTCGGCTGGGGCTGTAGAATACATCGGCTGTACTTATGTAGACGGGTAAGACCCACCCTCAACGAGTGTCCTGTATATGACACAAAACATCTGATGGTGCGTTTCGAGTGATGCTGAAACTTTAAGGAATGTGGACCATCCCTTCATTGCCATTGCTCCCAGGTCCACTCTGACCCGGAATGGTGACACATGACAGGGCCCTATCTGTGGGTTAGATAGAACTAACAGCATACTTATACTAAACTGAATTGTCTCAATTAAAACTGTTAGACTAAACTGAATAGCTTGAAATAGAAATGTTTTCGACAATAAAACTGTACTTACACTAAACTGCGTACTAATGCAAAACTGAATTGTCTGAAGTGGAACTGTTTTTTTTACCATGAAACCATACTTGCACTAAATTGAATTGTTTAATATAGAACTGTTTTGACATTTACCTGTGAGTAAACAAAATCTGTGCCTTTACTAAACTGAATTATTTGAATAGGAACTGTTTGACTAAATTGAATTGCTTGAAATAGAAATGTTTTTGTCAATTAAACTGTGTACTCATTCTAAACTGAATTGTTTGAAATGGTTTAGTTTCTTTGTTTAATGGTATATCAACCTTGAAATAGAACAGATTATTTGTTTAAAAATGGATTTGGCATTGAATAACCTACAAAAGTTGGTATGCCATAAACCCCAAACAACATACCAACCAGTCTGCAGTCATCGGAGTCCTCAAATTATTTGATAGTTCTCTCAACCGATTTAAGAATAAAATTGCATTTATTTTTTCCAAATCTTTTCTTCAACACATTTCTACTCTATTTTCTGCTCTCTCTCTCTCTCTCTCTCTCTCTCTCTCTCCTTCTTTCTTTCTTTCTTTCTTTCTAATTATTTTCTCTTTCTAAATAGACAATTTTCAAATGACCGAAATATCCGGAAGTTAGAATCAACTTCCGCTGTTCGTCATAACAATCAGCCATCTTGTTTTTCGCTGATTTCTTTTTCGGCTTTTATTATTTTTTTCTTTTTTGGTTCGGTCTTTTCTTATAAATTGCCATTTCCTCAAGATTCTTTGTACATTTCTTCCTGCCAACCCATTTTTACTGTTTTTGTTTTGTCTTCTGATTCTTAAGTCTTCAGGATTTGAAATCCTTTTTTTTTTTTTTTTTTTGCTTTTTTGTTTTGCTTTGTTTTGTTTATTCGCTAAAATGCGACTAGTACTTCCCACCTCTTAATCCATAGCTTTCCATATGGAGTACATCTGGGTCGACTTACCAAAACACTTCCCCACAAAACACTGATTGGGGTAAGTGAAAACATCGAAAAAATAATATCTTTACGAAGTACATTTAAGCATTTGAAGTATATATATATATATATATATATATATATAATTTGCATATATATATATATTCATTGGTTTGTTTGTTCGTTTAATGGCATATCAACCTCCTTCGGTTTTTCCATGCCAAATCCATCCTTTTAGAAGAACAGTAGTGGTATAATTTAGCCCATAGCTGGGGGGATAAGGGGGTTCATATCTTTCTCGAGAAAGTGAACGTAATAGTGAACTCGCTTACTACGATTCTGCAGTCCAGTGGTTTAACCATTACACCACGAGGACACCCCTATATATATTTATATTGGGTCGAGTCATAAATAATTACGCATTTCAAATTTCGGAGGTTTTAAACGCAACTGAAAATTATCAGATTAAACAGTGGCTTCATCGGTAATTCTTATTTCAAGAGTGAAAGAGTGTTAATCAAAATTTAATTTAATATCTCACGCCTTTTAAATGAGGGAACTGAAAGTGCGTATTCGACATGTAATGACGTGAGAATTTTGTTGCATACTCATATGCAGATGCATGCAGAAATATATTCAACACAATAAGGACGAGCGGACTCAGTTCTTTAGAAAAATATACTTCTCATTTTATTCTAAAGGGTTACGAAAGGTATTATCTGTGAGAGGTGAGTTGGAGATGAACAGAACTGCCACATATTGACCCCACCCAACTCTTCTGGCTATAACAGCATTTCTTTCCTGTTCTCCTGGGCTGCTCAACCGGGGTCCTGGCGGCCCAGCCTCGGCTGGGACATGGTTCTCATTCCAGCATCTTCTCTCCAACTGACTCTAACTTCCTGTGGCACCGAGTTATATAATTGTTTGACGTCCACCAACTTCAGTGAGCGTCGCATCTGCACTCAATTCAACCCGTCCACAGTTAAGGTTATTCCCTGATATCTTCGACTGGATGCACAGGTGAATTTCTTATTTTGACAGCTCGGCCGGGGGGTCAATATGCAACAATTTAAGAATAACAAAAAACGCTACAGAAAAAGCCAAGAGAATTTCTAATGTTTAGAGCCAATGTGTCATGACTGACCCCCAAGTCCGAAACCGTTTTTTCAAGTTACGTTCTGGCGATACGCTATTGAAAGATGAATCTAGACCAAGGCTCACATCAGACCTCGATCAAGATGCTTTAAGAGAATTGGTGTAATGCAATCCCCGCAAAAGTACTCGAAAATTAACACAAAACAAACCCCAATCTGCACTACTTGAAAAAGACAGGAAGAAAGAGTAAGCTGGGTGTTTGGGTTGCTCATATTCTTAGAGAGCAGAATAAAGTAAATGGCATATCCATTGCAAAAAAAGTCTTCTCTCAAAGCAGAGAAATGAACTGTTTCTTAAAAAAATATTCTTGCATGTGAAGAAAAATCGGTCTTTTATGACAATGTTCAACACAGAACCAGTGGATCGACAAAGATGAAACTCTGTAGCCTATCCAAAAGGCAAAGCATCGTTGGGGGAGGTATGAACCCCACTTAATCCTCCCTGCTATGGTTTAAATAGCATAACTGTTGTTCTTCAAGAGGGGTGGCTTTGGCATTAAATAACCCACGATGGTTGATATGCCATTAAACAAAAAAAAAAAATAAAAACAAAAACAAAGAAACCAAACAAAAAAAAACAACAAAGCTCCATGGATGAAAAGTTAGATTGTATATATTATATATTGTTTTTAAATCGAAATTATACACTTTATGTAGACTTATTCTCTGCTCTAAACAACTGGTCTACAATGAGTAGAGTGTTCGCCAATGGTCCGGGGGACCGGGGTTCAATCCCAGGTCGAGTTATACTAGACTCAAAAAATGCTACTTGATACTGTCTTGCTTAGCACTCGGCACCAGAAGGCGAGGATCAGGGGTAAAGTGGAGCAATCCTGGGAGTGGAGTATAACTTGGTGTAGTAGCTATTGAAAAGGGAGCCTTCGGGTCGCCCTCGACTAAGGTTGCCAACTTTACTTACTTATTTATTTATGCTCCAAATAGCTGCAAGTTATGTGTGCATGAAAATCTTTAAAGAAAACGCACAGGACTGATCGGTAGAAGTGTTGTGCTTCTCACTAATAACACAAGGCCACATTCAACAAGTATCACCCAAGAAAAAAATAATGCGTTCCTCGTGGCCGAGGGATTTCGTTTTATATATCTTGCCTTTCGGTTTAGATTGGCTGAGAACCTTTCGGCTCAATGCATGGGTTAGTTAGGTGCAAACATGAGAGCGGGTGTTCACACGCGCGCGCGGGGAGGATGCCTCATCCACAGATGTCAAAATAAAACTCCAGATAGGAAATGTGACCAGGTGGAGTGAATGACGTCATGCACCGGAAGCGTGTGCGAAGGATTTTTGAGGATTTGAGAAAAGTCAGTTAGTTGAGTTTTAGTGTCTGAAGATGTTTGACTTTCGGAGCTCGCCGAGGCCTTGCGGTGGGTGTCGCACGTGGTGAGGGCAGATGGAAAAGTCAGCATTGAAAGATTGTGTATCTCTCTCCTTATGTCGAAAAACCTTTTAACTCAAGGGTAATAAAAAGTTTCGTACCTGAACTAAGAAATGGCAAGTGCTTTTGTGTTTCGGGATTCCTATGTTCTAATGCAGAGTGTTAAGCAAGATGGCATCAAGTACCATTTTTTGAATCTTAGGTATGACTCGACGTGGGATTGAACCCAAGTATCCGGGGCCATTTGCAGACACTCTAATGTCCGGTATATATATATATATATATATATCATCAAGTCTCAATGGCAGTAGAGTTTTTTTTGACACACAAACTCTGTCTCTGCCTCTGTCTATCCTTCTGTTTCTGTCTACCTGTCTGTCTCCATTCGTCCATATCATCCATCGTTCCCGTCTGGTCTTCCAAACAACATCCTGTGTCCGAACAAAACTATTTTAGGAAAGTTCTTGTTGGTCGGCCAATACTGGCACATCCATATGAAGGATTCTTTTAGAGATGGGAGGAAGGTTGCTATACAGCTGATGTTTCGTTGGGTGTTATTTCTCTGATTTGTTCAATATAGATCGCAGTATTCTCGTGAAGACCCATCTTCCTTTTTCACAATGCATTTTGTCATCGTCCACGTGGTGCTTCGATACAGTAGTCTTGACACCAATGCTACTTGAAAGAAATCCCATATCATTTCATCCGATAGGTCAGTCTTGCATTTGATCAGACTTGTATATGATCGATAGCAGTCCACTCTTTCGCACGCACGCACACACACACACACACACACACACACACACACATATGTCAGTGCGAGGGTGAATATATCGATAAAATCGTCCAAAAACTAGAAGTGAGAATTTCTCAAGATGTTCCCAGTTCCATACGGAAACACACTGGAGTATGCCTGTCTGTATGCATACGTGGTGCATTCAATAGGTTTCCAGACTTTTTTGTACAGACATTTAAAATTGTCGTAGACTCTTGAAAATTCACTATGTTATTGCTATACATCTTATGACATGACTGGGCAATTTTTTTTATGATTTCAGCTTCAAATGAACAACTACAATTCGAATACACCCTACTAAAGCCTGATTGTCACAGCTGGTGAATTTCAAAAATGCATTCTGGACGTGAACACACTTTAGAAGAACGATATGCAATAAAATTCTGTTTTAAACTTGGAAAAAATGCTACAGGAACCTACGGAATGCTTCAGACTGCTTTTGGAGCATAATGCATGAATCGAGCATGAGTTTTTGAGTGGTATAAGAAATTCAAGGAAGGCAGGAAGTCTGTGAGGGATGATGAGAGGTGTGGTAGGAGTAAGGAAGTCAATACACCAGGGTTGATTGGCCAGAGGGTTAGGGTTAAGGTTACTATGTTTAAGTTTTAAGGGAGTTCAGCGAGAGATAACGTCGGAGGGGACCAGCACTCTTCAAATCGGGTCAGTGGCATTTTCACCAGGAGGCTCTGACGAAGGTCATTGACACGCTCACACAAGAGGATTTCCATGGGGCCTTCCAGAAGTTGTTGGAACGGTACAACAAGTGCATTGCAGCCGGAGGAGATTTCTTTGAACTGGACTAGAGTTTCATCTCTGTACTATCTATAAAAGTGCCCATACGAAAAAGTTAGGAAACTTATTTAATCCTATTTGCCAACCCCTCCGCTCGTGCGGGATATGACACAAGGTCAATCTTTAAGCGGAGTTTAACAGGTTTAAATTCAGAGTTTTCCTTCTCCTAGACTAGTTGCCTCATTGAGGCCGAAGAACTCAGTCTGCCCTACTATTTACCCATAGCTGGAGGGAGAATAATTGGATGCATACCTTTCCCAAGGGTATTCGTGCTATGTGAAAATGCAATCAGTCTCGTCCAGGATTTGAACTCGTGTCGCCGTGTTCATCTCCTACGACGATACTTATTTAATGATCCTCGTATCTTCATAACTATGCCATTAGGGCCATAAATTTGGGTTTTTTTTTTCAACTGTATACCAACCTTCAAGGATCATTTAAATTCAAATCCATTCTCGTAGAAAGACAGTCGTGATACTGTTTAACTCATAGCTCGAAGGGATGAGAGGGTTCATAACTTTCGCACTATCGTTTGGTTTGCTTTGTTTTGGCTTCATTGTTTGATGGCATTTCAATCTACGTGGTTATAGTTAATTCATCCTTGTAAAAAAAAAGTTATGGCTGTATTTAACCCATAGCTTGGCAGGCTAAGGGGGTTCATGCCTTTTCCAAAATTATTCGTCCGAAAATGAACGTAATAGCGCTACTGGAGTTCGAACTCAAATACAGCAATGTTTCAGTCCAGTACATTAACAACTACAACATCGGGACTCCTCTTTATTAAGATTCTAGTGATGAACATTGTTTTCTATCTTGTAGATTAAAAAAAAACACATCTTAACATTTGAAAAGCTGTCGTAATAATACACAGCATCTCATCTTTTGTAGGCAGAGAATTCACCCAGCCGGCTGAGGCTGTAGAATACACGGATTGTTTCTCTGTAGAGTGATTAAGACTCCCCTAATGAGTGTCCTGTTTATGACCCTAAATAATCTGATAGTGAGGCGTCAGTAATGCAAGAGCTATGGGCAATGCAGAGTACCCCTTTGTTGTCATCGCTCACAGGTCCACTCTGGCCCTGAGTGGTCGCACCTGATTGGATCCTATCAGTGACCGAGACGCCAGTTTTAAAACGCACGATGTTCTCTTGTGTACGCCATAATTGGCAATGAAAATAGCATGGCAACTTCTCTGCTAATAGAGGTTTCTCCCAGCTACTCATCGCCAGTAGCATGTTCCTGGCGGTTATTTTAAGACAGGGATATCACTATTCCGGACCCAGTATATATTGAGGAACAAGAATATGTCGGTGATAGTAGTTGTAGTTAGCTCCCTTGGAACAGTCTCCAAAGGCGTAGAAGATAGACTAAGACAACTGGAGATCAGAGGAACAATCGAGACGAAAGTGCTTTGTAGATCAGTTTGAATACTAAGAAGAGTTCTGAAGATTCGAGGTGACGAGTTCTCGCTCAGACGTCAATAAGATAAATAAATAAATAAACAGCTGTTAAAGGTTGGTGATATTTCAAAACTGCGGATCAGTGATCTAAAATAAAATGGTAAAAATCGATCTGCAGGATTTTTTTTTTCTTTTGCTTTAGTTCAGAACAACGTCTGAATTGTAAGTATTTGGTTGCGGTTCGATACCTTGTGCTAGTAATCTCTCGCGAAATAAGTTTTATTGCGAGCATACTGAACCCATCAATGTCTCTGACTTGTCTTTTATTTTATAACGTAGATAAAAACAAAGTTTCGTGAAGACATCTGTGAGTCCATATGGCCGAGTGCAGACACGTAGAACTGTAAGGAAACTCTTTGATAAGAACTGCTTTTTATGAAGCTGTATTCGTTTATAAAAACGCTATCAGTGTTTATATAAAACATGGGGCATATCTTATGACACTACATTAATGTTAGCTAGCAAACTCTTCTGCCCCATGAAATCGAAGTCAGCGGGAGAAAAAAGAAAGACGAATTATATATATATATATAATGTTGATGAAAATAGGATGAAGTACTTTAACCTCGGACTATGTCGAAAAAGTAACTATAGACTTCTGTCTTCTATGGAGTGGGGAGAGTTTCAGTTCTTGATAACAATGTCTGCCAGACAAACGAAATGGCTTTCGGATTTAAGAGGTTATTTTCGTTGGTGTGGACGTGTGGGGGTCGTAAAGGATAATAGCCTGGAGAATGGTAACAGAGAATCAAGTTCAAAGTCAACCCGATACATGACTGTTTTACAGATTTTAACGGTATGCCAATCTGTCTTGGGTTATTTTATGCCAAGAGGTTATGGAATTGCGCTCATTGTACATGTATATGTTGTTGTTTCGTAAGGGTCTTTGTTGTTTGTACATAGCTATGAGATATTAAATTTTCCAATCAAATACAAATAATTTTCCCACAGTTTCAAGGTGTCAATTGATTCGGCTGGGTTTTATGGCATATTAACCCTTTTAGGTTATTTAATGCCAAATCCTGTTGATATATATATATATATATATATGTCAAGTTGGCGACTGTAGTCGAGGGTGACCCGAAAATTCCCTTTTCAATAGCTACTACAACGAGGTGTAAGGGAGGGCGCAACTTCTTTCACTGGATTGCTCCACTTTATCCTTGACATGTATCTTGTAATGATGAGTGTTAATCAAAGAGGCATCAAGTACCATTTTTAAAGTCTTTGGTATGATTAGACCTGGGATTGAAACCCAGTTTCCCGGGCCATTAGCAAACACTTTATAAATGATTTGTTAATATATTTTTGTTAATAGCATTTTTAAATGACACAGAGCTGTTTTTTGTTTGCACACAGTTAAATGGTTTTAAGTATTTTTCTCTAATACGAATAATTTTATTCAACATTTCTATTATTTTATGCCAAGAGGTTATGGAATTGCGATCATTGTACATGTACATGAAGGGGTTTCGTACATAGTTATGAGATATCAAGTTTTCCTATCAAATACATATAATTTTCACACAATTTCAAGGTTTTAATTGGTTCGGCTGGGTTTTATGGCATATCAAACCTTTTAGGTTAACTAATGCCAAATCCTGTTGATATATATATATATATATATATATATAAATGATTTGTTAACACATTTTGTTAATAGCATTTTTAAATGACTCAGAGCTGTTTTTTGTTTGCACACAATTAAATGGTTTTAAGTATTTTTCTTTAATACAAATAATTTTATTCAACATTTCTCATTCATTTGCAAACATTTAAATGGTTTCAAGTATTCCTATAAAAGAGTAACAATTTAAAATCAGTCATTTGTTTGCACACATTTAAATGGATATCCATATAGGATTGGTAAGGGACTAGTATGTAGGTAACTTCATTTTTAAATGAGTAAGAACTAATTTGTTTGCACACAATCATTGCTACTGTATCATACCCATGATACGGATATGTGAAACGTACATAGAATGTTCATAACATATATACATAGAACATAGGAATACCGAATCACGAAAAATACTTACGACTTCTTAGTTCAGGTACGAAACTTTTTATTACCTTTGGGTTTAAAGGTTCTTCGACATAAGGAAGAGAGATGCAAAATCTTTCTATGATGACTTTTCCATCCGTCCCCCACCACGTGCGCACCCGCCACAAGACCACTGGCCTGGCTTCGGCGAGCTAACGAAAGTCAACCGTCTTCTTCCGAGCCAGGAACTCAACTAACTGACTTTTTTCAAAATCTCCAAAATCCTCCGCGCGCGCTTCCTGTGCATGACGTCATTCACATCCCCAAGTCCTATCTGGGATTTTTATTTTGACATATCTGTGAACGACACATCCTCCCCGTGCGCGCGTCAACACCTGTGAACAAGTTTGCACCTAACTAACCCATGTACTGAGCCGTAAGGTTCTCAGCCTAACTAAACCTAAAGGCAATATATATAAAACGAAATCCCTCGGCCATTATATTACACTACTATTTTACAGAGTTAAGTGGTTTCAATTTTTGCTATTCTATTCGATATAAATCATTTATTCGAAGACACTGACGTGGTTATAAGTATTACTATTCAACACTAATAATTACTTTCAATATTACTCATTACTTTGTACACAGTTAAATGGTTCCAAGTATTTTTATGTGCAACTAATAGTTCAAGGTGATGTCCACGTGGTGTAGTGGTTAAAATGCTGAACTGCAGAATCGTAATAAGCGAGTTCGAACTCCAGTCGCTCTATTACGTTCACTTTCTGGATAAATCCCCTTGGGAAAGGTGGGGGTGTCCTCGTGGTGTAATGGTTAAAGCGATGGACTGAGGAATCGTAGTACGCGAGTTCGTACTCCAGTCGTGCTATTACGTTCACTTTCGGGCAAATACCCTTGGGAAATGTATGAACCCCCTTATCCTCCCAGCTATGGGTTAAATAGTACCACTACTGTTCTTCTAGGAGAATGGCTTTGGCATTAAATAACCTAAAAAGAGTTGATATGCCATTAAACAAAGAAACCAACCAACTTGGGAAAAGTATGAACCCCTTTATCCTCCCAGCTATTGGTTGAATAGTACCATTACTGCTCTCCTGAAAAAAAGTCTTAGACATTAAATAATCTACAAAGGTTGATATGCCTAAGAAACCGAATCTAACAATTCGGTTAAACATCAGTCATTTTTTACTTGCAGTTAGAAGTCAAACAGTTCTATTTCTAACAATTCAATTTAACATGAGTCCTTTGTTTGCAGACAATATAAATTTCAAACAGTTATATTTGACCCATAGATTATACCCTATCAGGTGCTACCACTCAATGCCAGAGTGGACCTGGGAGCGTTGGCAATCAATGGGTACTCAACATTCCCCAAACCCTCCTGACTGGATCCTCACCAGTTTGGTGTCTCTCCCTCTGCACAGGTATAGTCGGTGTATTCTACAACCCCCAACTAACCGGGATTCAAAGTTTCAATTATTCCTATCTAATACTAATAATTATATGGTTTCAAGTATTTTTATCTAATACTAATAATTATATGGTTTAAAATAATTATTTAGTAATAGTCATTTTTATCATTAAGGGTTTTGGGACAATTATCTTCATCTATACTGTTATTTCCACAACGTTTCGGCCTTCTTCAGGTGTTTGTCGAACTCGGTAACCTACACGGAACTTCGAACTACGTCCTTTATTGTATCCACTGGGGTTCGCCTGTTCTGTTTCCGGGTATAAGTGTTAAGTATTCCTGTACTGTTACTCACCTGTAGTCAGGAATGAACCAACAACCACTAGATGATTGTCTCCTTAAAAACTTACGGAACCAACGTCTATAACCGTTACGGTATGTGTCCTGCTGGACAGTTTACAGTGAATTTGTGGGACTTATAAACCTAATGTTCTTACTTGACGATGATTACTACTATTATGTGTGATTTTTTACCTATGCTCATATTCAGGTGACTAACAATAGAGGAATACTTAACACTTGTACCCGGTTATGGCTAACGGAATCAGATCAGGCAACCCCCATGGATTTAATAAAGGACGTAATTCGAAGTTCCGTGTACGTTCCCGTGTTCAAACAACACCTGAAGAAGGCCAGAGGACATACTTGCCGAAACGTTGTGAAAATCACAATAAAGATGAAGACTATAGTCCGAAAACCCTTAATGATAAAAATTATCAAGCTTCATCTAAGAAATTTAGATAATAAACAGTAAACAATTATAACCTCAGGTACTTATTTAATAGAAATAATTTACATTAATTTGGTTTCAAGCAATCATATCTATTCTAGATAATTTTGTCAGCTTTCAAGTATTCTTATAACATCCAAATAATTTTAAAACAAATCTTCCGCTTATTGCAGACCTGGGAGTAATGGCAGTGAATGTGTACTCCACACTCCCCAGATCTCCTGAACTAGGTCGTCGCCATCAGATGCAGTCTAGTGTTATATCCATTTACGAAGGCTACAGTCAGCATATTTTAAGCTGCATCGATGAAGCGAGATTTGAATTTTCTATCAAGGTGGCCAACCTGAAAAATATTCGAAAAATCTGTCTCGTTACTTTTTAGACTTCACTTCGTATTCTCTGGATTGATGGTTGTTTTTTTTTTAAGATGAATCCCGACTAACAGACAGACAATAGCTATTTTTCTTTTTTTTTTTAAGAAATCTTTTTTTTTTTTTTTTTAGCGGTTAGTGGCTATCAGTTTACTCGACTGTCATTCCATTTCACCGCTTTCTTTCAGACGCCATCTTTGTGCCATCTCAAATTTCAAACTCTCGTAATGAACGCTAAACGACGTTATTAGGTCTTGACGTTAAAATTCGTGATTGGCAAAGAAGGCGAATGGTTTCTAGGGTAACGAGAGGACTAGGAAAAAAAATGGCGGGAATATTAGAGGGAAAATGATGGAAGACTCAAGATGGGGATATGACGACAGTTCAAAATTATTAGCCATAAAATGATGCGATCCCTACCTATCCCATTCAATTCCCTCAGCATTTTTATCAGTCCATTACTGGCTATCTCAAAGATCTTTGAGACATGGAGAATAATGCACCTTAATATGCCAAGATGACTCATGATATACTAGCTGTGGGTTTAAATTATTTTTTCTTTCTCTTACATCGGTTGCCCTATCAGGGTTAGAGGGCTCGGCTGCTCTTTGTCCATAGCTTGGGAAAACGTGTACACGTTTACTAGAAGTGAACATGTTATAGACTTGGCCAGTGTTTGAGTTCGTTTTGCCGATTCCATTTTTTGCGCCGATAATCTTCATGCTCCCCCTGTTTCTTCCTCTAGTAATTCATAATGAGATCAACAAAACAAGAAAAAGATATACGGAGAAGAAGTGATCCTCCAGGAGTTGAGACAGGGGCAGTTAATTTCTACATACCATGGATACTCGTCAAATTCGAAGTAGGAAAATCACGATTTCAAATCGGCACGTCGATTCCATTTCCTTCTATAAAGAGACCCGTTATAAGGTCAATTTTATAAGATAAGTACAGCTGGTCTGAACCCCCCAATTTTTTTCCTTTAGGCTGGTTACCCAACTGAAGCTAAAAATTCCAGTTGTACCATACCCATGATACGGATATGTGAAATGTACATAGAATGTTCATAACATATATACATCGAACATAGGAATACCGAAACACGAAAAACACTTACGACTTCTTAGTACAGGTACGAAACTTTTTATTACCTTTGAGTTTAAAGGTTCTTCGACTTAAGGTAGAGAGATGCCCAATCTTTCTATGACGACTTTTCCATCCATCCGCCACCATGTGCCCACCCGCCACAAGGCCACTGGCCTGGCTTCGGCGAGCTAACGAAAGTCAACCGTCTTCTTCCGAGCCAGGAACTCAACTAACTGACTTTTTTCAAAATCTCCAAAATCCTCCGCGCGCGCTTCCTGTGCATGACGTCATTCACATCCCCAAGTCCTATCTGGGATTTTTATTTTGAAATATCTGTGAACGACACATCCTCCTCGCACGCGCGTCAACACCTGTACTCAAGTTTGCACCTAACTAATCCATGCACTAATGACTTCTTAGTTCAGGTACGAAACCTTTTATTACCTTTGAGTTAAAGGTTTCGACATAAGGAAGAGAGATGCACAATCTTTCTATGATGACTTTTCCCTCTGCCCACCATCATGTTCGGCGCCCGTAGCGTACAAATTCGTCTGGCCTCAGCGAGCCCCGAAAGTCGACCCTTCCCGTTCGGATTCTAGTTCTCAACTAACTGACTTTTTTCAAATCCCTCAAAATCTTCCGTGCACGCTTCCGGTGCATAACGTCATTCACATCCCCAAGTCACAATTTTCTATCTGGGATTTTTATTTTGACATCTGTGAACGACACATCTTCCCCCTGCGCGCGTCAACACCTGCGCTCAAGTTTGCACCTAACTAACAAATGCACTGAGCCGAAAGGTTCTTAGCCTAACTAAACCGAAAGGCAAGATATATAAAACGAAATCCCTCGGCCATTATATTACAGAGTCTGTCCAACTATTTACTCATAGCTTGGTGGAGAAGTAGATATGTTTTGTAAGATAAAAATTTAGATAACACACGAAAGACTAGGAGCAAACCATATCTTTAAGAATTAATGATTTTGGAACCTTAAATCAGTTTGATTAATTTCAACCACAGCAATAAATCTTTTGACCCAAAACTTGGTGGGTAAGATCCTCCCAAATAGTGTCCCGGATGTGACATTAAAAAATCTAATGACGAGGCTCCCGTTTTAGAGATTTGGGGAATGTAGAGAAGCTTTTCATTGCCATTGCTCCAAGGTCCACTTGGACCCGGAGTGGCAGCCCCTGATAGGGTCCTATATATGACTCAAATAGAACTGTTTGACATTTAAACTGTGAGCAAATAAATAGATGATTAATAGCAAATACAATTATTCACATTAGATAACAATGTAATATAAATAGGTCCAAAAATTCGACCAAGATTCGGATATGTGAATTGTACATAAGGAATCCCGAAATATACGAAATTGGTTCAGGTAAGAAACTTTTGTACTTGTCTTTAATTGGAATCATCTTGAGATGAGGCTTCTTAATCTGAGAATTAATTTTTATTTATTGCGGACTTTTTGTCCTCAAAAAAAAAAACCAAAAAAAAAAAAACCAACCAAGATGAGGACAAAAAGTCCGCAATAAATAAAAATTAATTCTCAGATTAAGAAGCCTCATCTCAAAATGATTCCAATTAAAGACAAGTACAAAAATTCGGTAAGGTCCCGACTCTGGAAGACCAGATAAGGATTTATAAGATCAAAAAATCACACAAAACGACTTCCATGGGGCCTTCCAGAAGTTGTTGGAACGGTAGAACAAATGCATTGCAGCCGGGGGAGATTACTTTCAATTGGACTAGAGTTTCATGTGTGCACTGTCAATAAAAGTGCCCATACGAAAAAAGTCTGGATCTTATTTTCATGATCCTCGTATATGTATCAAAAGGATTTGGCATTAAATAAGAATCAATTCTTGATATGCCATCAAACCCAACCGAACTAAACCAAACCAAAGCTAGGAATGGGAGAGATGAATTTGTGCGTTTCCCAATGACTTTATCATGAAGTCAAGCACAAACAGCCTTGTCCAAGTTGATTTTAGCCGCAGCAACACATCCAGGTTTATTTTATGGCAATAAGTTAGAGAATCGCCTTCATAGTGTATGTATGAAGGGTGTAATTATCTTTTACGGCTACATGCTTATATTTTTTGCTATCAAAAAGTCAGTGCAGTTAAGTCATCAATAATACCTAATAATATCCGTTTTTATTGTATAATATTCCACTAGAAATGATAAAATACTGTTATTCTTAGTTTTAAAAAAAGTAAATTTTTATGTAGATAATGAAGAGGTATACTTTTTATGAGCGATATACGGTTTAATTTGGTTTGGTTTTATGGCATATCAAACCTTGTATGTTATTTAAAGCTAAATCCGCTTTATATACATATTAAATATATGATTGATTTTTGGTTTGGTTTGTTTGGTTTTATGGCATATCAACCTTTGTAGGTTATTTAACGTCAAATCCATTTTTATGTAAATGATCCGTTCTATTGAAAACAGTTCAGTTTAGCATAAGTACACAGTTTAATTGTCAAAAACATTTCCATTTCAAACTATTCAAGCAGTTATGTGTAATAATTCAGTTAAGTGTAAATACAGTTTTAATGTCGAAAAACAGTTCTATTTGAAATAATTCAGTTAAGCATAAGCACGCAGTTTAAGTGTAAGTACGGTTTAATTGTCAAAAACGTTTCTATTTCAAGCTATTCAGTTTATTCAATTCATTTTAGCATAAGTATGCTGTTAGTTCTATTTAACCCATCGATAGGGCCCTATCAGGTGCTACCACTCCGGGCCAGAGTGGACCTAGGAGCGATGGCAATGAAGGGGTACTCCACATTCCCCAAAGCTCCAGCACTGCTGGAACCTCACCATCAGATTGTTTAGTGTCATATCCAGGACACTCGTTAGGGGGGTCTTACTGGGCAACGATTGATTTTTAAATGAATCTGAGCACACTTTTTCACGCAATTAACTGGCTTCACTTATTTCTATCTTATATGAATTCACAGTCAAAGGAACAAACAATTCTACTTCAAACAATTCAATTTAGCATAAGTACACAGTTTTTTGTATATACATTGTTAATCAATTATTCAAATACAGTTTTTGTTTAAACACAGTTAAACGTAAAAACAGTTCTATTTCAAACAATTCAGTTTCGCATAAGTAGTGTTTTTGTTTACACGCAGTTGAATGTAAAAAAGCAGTTCTATCTTAAACAATTCTGTTTATCAGAAGTACACAGTTTCAATGTTAAACAATTCTATTCGACCTATAGATACGACCCTATCAGGTGGTACCACCACGAACATGAGTGGACTTGGAACCGATAGCGATACGAGTTCAAATCCTGGACGAGACTGATTGCATTTCACATAGCACTAATACCCGTGGGAAAGGTATGAATCAAATTATTCTCCCTCCAGCTATGGGTAAATAGTAAGGCAGACTGGTGCTTCAGCCTCGGTGAGGCAACTAGTCTAGGAGAAGGAAAACTCTGAATTCAAACTTTTTAAACTCCGCTTAAAAATTGACCGTGTGTCATATCCTGCCCGAGCGGAGGGGTTGGTAAATATGTACATATATAAATTTTAAGGCGTACACAGTTTTTTTCATCATACAACGTGTGAAAGCACGTGCGATACTCTGTACTCATCAGCCGTCAACCAGGGGTGATAACATAGTTTCGGTAGCTCAAGGCAGTACTGCCACTCCTGGAGCTACAAAGTAGCTTTTGCCACCGGACAGGGTATTTAAAAGAATTATATTCTCCAGAGCTCAAGCATCACTAGATCCTTACCATCAGATTGTTTAATGTCATGTTCAGGACATTGGGTGGGGTCTAACCCTTCTGCAGAGATGCAGTCGGTGTATTCTACAGCCTCAGTCGAGTAAGCCAGCGATAGACTGTGATTGGTCGATAGATTGATTGATATTAAAGGCATGTCTAGAGGTTAAGAAATCACCTTCATTGTACGTTTATATGGTACTATTTACCAACCCCTCCGCTCGGGCAGGATAAAACACAAGGTCAATTTTTAAGCGAGGTTTAACAGGTTTGAATTCAGAGTTTTCCTTCTCCTAGACTAGTTGCCTCAACAAGGCTGAAGAACCTAGTCCGTCCTACTATTTATCCATAGCTGGAGGGAGAATAAGGGGGTTCCTACCTTTCCCAAGGGTATTTGCCCGAAAGTGAACGTAATAGCGCGACTAGAGTACGAACTCGCGTACTACGATTCTGCAGTTCATCGCTTTAACCATTACACCACGAGGATACGTTTATATGGTAATTTGTGTAAAATTGTTTCTTAAGGTTTTTTTTAAAATATGGTCCTATCTAATACAAATAACCTTTAAACAGATCTATATATATATATATATTGGACATTTATCTTCATTTTTAGTGCGCATTTTGTGATTTTTTAAAAAAACGCGGCCGTTGATGTTATTTATTTTTTTTGATTATATCTATCTATCTATCTATATATATATATATATATATATCCCGAATCAATTTAGAGCAGAGATTAAATTGGACGTTTATCTTCATTTTTAGTGTACCTTTTGTGATTTTTTAAAAAAACGCGGCCGTTGATGTTATTTCTTGAATTATATATATATATATATATATATATATATATATATATATATATATATATATACCCGGAATCAATTAAGAGCAGATATTACTTTCAGCCGTTGATATTATTACGTGTTTACAGTAACCGTTTCTTTATGTTACGTAATCATACATGAATAAGTGGGCATTTTCATGGAGCTGTGGCTAACTCGCTAGACTACGACATCGTAGCAAGTGAGTTCGAACTCCAGTCGCACTATTTCCAACGTGATGCACATGTCTATGGCTCGTTAGTGGATATTTGCTAACTTGCCCAAACCTGACCCAGTGACAGTTGTAAGGTACCCTCTAACAACTGAATTCTGTTCAGAGGTAAGGATCGGCTAAAATCTGCTCAACTGTCTAAACAAAAACATGGTGTCGGGAGAAAGGATGATTTATTTCCTTTCCCAGGAACATTAACTCGAAGTAAAGTGCGAACAGCCTCGTCCAGGTTTCGAACTTGGTCCGCTGATTTCATTTTCTATTGTGGTATCCGTTACGTTAAGCGTACCCTCTATAAAGAGATTTCACTCAATCTCAATTATTGAGTGGAGTACAAGTTGTCTCCCTTTAGTCG
>OY757935.1:61197122-61214622 GCA_963585895.1 Sepioteuthis lessoniana | reverse complement strand
TAAATTGAAATGTTTGAAATAGAACTGTTTGATCATTTAACTGTGTGTACCTACAAAATGTGTTTACAAATTATATATTCAGTGTATATGTAAAAACAGGATCTGGCATTAAATAACCAGCAATGGTTGATATGTCATAAAACCAAACAAAATCAAACCAAGCTAATCTGAACAGGTAGTATATATTAAGGTGTCATCAATTGGTGAAATAGGTTTGAGATAACATTCTAAATATTTTGATATCTATTAATGCATTTCTAAGAAGGTTCATATAGTGTTACTGTGATCGTGGTGGGACATGGAATCGGTGATCCGAGTTCAAATCCTAGAAGAGGCTATTTGGATTTCCGTGGGCGTTAATTCCATTTGGAAAAGGTATGAATTTACTTCATCTTCCCTCAACCATGGGGAAAAATTGGTGAGTGAACTGGGACCTTGGTTGCGCAATCAGTCTTGAAGGAAAACTTATAACTCAAACCAGCTGTACTCCGCTTCAAACGGGACCTTTTGTCGAATCCTGCCTGTCGAGGGGTCGTTGAATGAATATATTTACTCTCCTGGACTCAGTCTGGCACAAGTTAACAAGAGTGAGGTTCGGAGTGATTATGGGAGCAGGGGTTTGTATTTTTGGAATTCTATTTAGAAGTGACTTTAGGGGGTGGAGAAAGTCAAAGATGACGGAATGGATTTACAGAGAAAAAAAAAAAAAGATGGAATGTCTTTTACTTTGTGTGGTTAATGGGGGTTTTTTTTAACGCTGGGGTAAATGTTGCACATTCTTGTGTTTGTTTTGACATGAGAAAAGATTGAGCGAAAAAAAAAAAAAAAAACGGGAAGAAGAATTATGTTGGAGAAGAAATGCTGCAAGTAACAGAAAGAAGCGGATATCTATTTAGTCTGGTACAAGGTCACAAAAGAAGAGCGTTTAATGAAGGACAAGATCTACTAACTGGCAATTGTCAAGTGAAACAAAGCACACACACACACACACACACACACACACATATATATATATATATATATATATATATATATATATTTCTTTAACCAGTCACATAAAGATTATAAATTTATTTCCATCCTGTTATATGTTTTTGATATAAATCAAAAACACGAAAAAAAAATGAACATGACTTCTTTAGATCTTATGGATAAAATAATTCAGAATAGACACTGGAAAGACGGTGGGAGAGGATATAAGACGGGGAAGAGTATTTTCCTCATTTAGCCCACTTCCGGTTTCTTTATTTTATTGCCGGTTGGAATTATAGTAAATTAATTTTTTATTTTTTAAAACTCTAATTAATTTTCGACTTAAAACTCCAGATTTAATACTAATTTAGATAAAATAACTTTATTTGATAACTTTACATAAGGATACAGTAATACTTATATTAAATTAAATTCAAGATTTAAAATTAGAATAAAAATCTTTTAATTTCAATTTTATTTTCGAGCTTATTAATTCAGTTACCCTTTTATTGAATCGTACGTATATTTGATATGGTTTCTTCACATTTTTTAAATTTTATTTTATTTTTATTCATTTACTTCAAATCTGTTGAAATTTTTTTTTTTTTTTTTTTTTTTTTTTTTTTGTCCGGATGGAATTACTCCCGACTCCGGTTTAACTGGACCGAACCGGCTCATTGGCCCAGTGGGTAGAGTGTTCGCCAATGATCCCAGGTCGCGTTATACCAAAAACTTTAAAAGATGGTACTTGATACCTCCACTCAGCATTATAAGGAACGTATCGAGGATAACGTAGAGCAATCCTGGGAAAGGAGTAGCGCCCTCCTCTACACCTCAGTGTAGTAGCTAACGAAAAGGTAGCCTTCTGGTCACCCTTGATTAATGTCGCCAACTTTACTTATATATATATATATATATATATACTTACAAAGTCTCAATAATATCTGTTTTCGCCGCATAGTTATCCAATATAAATAGTGCACTCCTGGTATCTTTAGTTTAGAAGAAAATTAACTTTTTATATCTTTTCCAATCAGCCATTGTGTCAATTCTACTATATGGCTGCACCACATGAACCCTGACTAAGAGTACAGAGAAAAAGCTTGACGGCAATTGCACAAGAATACTACGAACTATATTTAACAAATCCTGGAAGCAACATTCCACTTTTGTGCAGCAGGTGTACGGCCACTAACTTCCCATCTCTTAAACTATCACGATGAGACGGACAAGACACCGCTAGAGAAGTTAGGACGAACTCATAAGAGACATTCTCCAATGGACCCCTTCGCATAACTGAGCAAGTGTTGGCCGACTAATTAGAATTTATCTACAATAACTCTTTACGGACACAGGGTGTAGTCAAGAAGACCTAGCGGAAGAGATGGTTGAAAGAGAATGGCGAGTGAGATACAGGAAAATCTGTGTTAATGGCACGACATGATATATATATATATATAGGAAGATTGTATCTCTGATAATAATAATATATATGTTGGTTTAACCTCAACTACCCTGTCGAGGAGACTTACAATGCACCTTTCAGACACAAGTTCAATAGCTCAGCATTTTAAAAAAAAATTCATGCCCAACAACACAACTACGGAAAATTCTCACCGACAACACAACAATATTAGAACATCAAAATAATAAACAAAAACTTCAGATTCTCGAAGCATTACATATCAGAAACCTGCAGCCGACACTTAATAGAATTAATTTTCAAACCAGTGCTAATGTACTTAAATGTCTTTAGCTACTGGCACTAAATATAGAATCACATTAAAAAACAAACGCCAAAACCTTCAACGGCAAAGACGCCCTTACACAGTAGTAATATGCTAAAACAAAAGTTACATCACTTTTGTAGTAGATCCTCCCCTGATGATGGCCCAAAGTCGGGCAGAAAGAACTAGGGATACATGCAACTATGGACAATACATAAATCAATTCCCCCAGAATACAATAAAAGTAATACGGGAATTCGAACGAATCCAAAAGAAAATATGTAGACATAAAATGTCTATTATGTTTAATGAAATTTGCATATATATATATATATATATATATAGAGAGAGAGAGAGAGAGAGATAGAAATTGATAACAAGGTAATCCAAGTGGAAGGAGAGATTTATTGAGAAGTCCACTCAATAGCGTTTCCGTTCTACTGAAGCATCATCAGGACGATGAGGGGTGATATTAGCGATGTTAAGTCAACGATATATGTTTAAAAATGCAAAATACAAAAACCTTGGGAAAATTTGTATAACAATAAAAAGTTGGCCGTTTAATTAGTGAATCAGCGTTTGTGGTTTTACATTACGTCATTTGACTTATTAGGTATATTGTATAGAATTTATGTTACGTTTGTTTATCGAGAAAGATTTCGAATCAAAAGGAAGAAAAAGAAAGAAAAAGAAAAAGAAAAACAGAAAGCATAAAAATTATGATATATGTAGAAAATATTAACTAAAGATGGAATATATTGTAGCTATTTAAAATGGATTTGCTCAAATAAGGAGAAATATTATAAAAGCCATGATTAGTATTTAGAGAATTAACGAGTGAGATAGCAGCGGCTTCGAAAATTCGTCTTAGACTTTTATTATGGATGTAAATGAGCATCTAAGCGGAATTAAAGTCGAAGTTGTGATTAGATTGAGGAATGTGTAGGAATAATGCATTGTTTGAGTTGCCAATTCTTATGTCTCTTTTGTGTTCTTTCAAGTGAACGTGAAGGTTCCGAGATGTTTCACCGATGTATTTAAGTTTACAATTTTTACAAGGGATACAATAAACACCGGCGTCTGAAAATATTTAATGTTGAGGGCTAGAATGTACTGATTCGCGGATCGTTTCCGAAGGTAAAGAAGTTGTTTTGATATTGAGTTTATTTAAGTTGTTTATTATGTTGTGGGAGGAAGAATTGTTTGGCAAAGTTATGTTTCTATAGGGGAAATAGTTTTATCAGATATTGAGTGGACATTAGTTTGAGGTTGATTCTAATTGTGGATTTTGTGGTATTTAGATTTAGCAAAGTATATAAAGGATTTGGGGTACTGAAGGTTATGGAAGGAGTTTTCTATGTGGATGAATTCATCATTTAAATATTTCGAAGAACAAATACGTAGAGCTCTGAGGTAAAAACCTATGATGATACCTCTTTTAGTATTGTTGTTGTGGAGTGAATAAAAGTGAATGTGGTCGTTTTTATTGGTGGGTTTACGATAAACCTTGAATTCTAGTTTATTAATATTCCTAATGAGAGAAATTTATTGCATGCATTTATTTAGAATTCTTGGAATCTGGCCTCTTTAAATATATTATACCCAACACTGCACATTATTTCAGATAAATCGACGACACACTACTTATCTATCCACAAGATCTATATTTACATAGCATCACTGACAGATTGAACAATGTCGAATCTTCTATAAAGTTCACACATGAACTTGAATACTACAGCACCCTAACTTTTCTGGGACATATTACTTATTCATTGCCATTACTCCTTGGTCAACTCTGACCTGGATTGGTTGTAGCTGTTAGGGCCCCATCTATGGATCAAATAGAACTGTCCAAGCATTTACAAAGGATTATTATTTTTTGTTATTTGCAACCACACGGCTGCACACGAATTATTAATACTTGGGAAATAGAAATTTCTAATGTGAAATAGGAATACTTGAAACTATTTAACTGTGTGCAAACAAATGATTTATAAGAAATAGAATCATTTGTGTTAGATAGGATTACTTGAAACCATTTAACTGTGTACAAACAATGACCTCTAATTACTCGTTTAAAAACTTACCTACGAACTATTCGCTTACAAATCATATAGGAGGAGTATCCGTGGTTTAGTTGCTTACGTACTAGACTGAAACATCACAGTAAGCGAGTTCGAACCCCACTCATGCCATTACATTCCTTATTCTCCTCAGCTTTAAGTTAAATAGTATCACTACAATTCATGATTTATAGCATATCGACCATTGTTGGTTATTTAATGCCAAATCCATTTTTTCATCGAAACAGTTCTATTTCAAGCAATTCAGTTTAGCATTGGTATACAATTTAAATGTCAAAACAGTTCTATTTGACCCCAAAGTATGACTTTTTCAGGTGCAATCACTCCGGGACAGAGTGGACATTGGAGTGATAGCAATAAAGGAGAACTCCGCATTCCCCAAAGCTCCAGCATTACTGGAGTTTCATCATTAGATTACTTAATGTTATATTCGGGACACTCGTTGAAGTGGGGATTCTTACCAGCCTGGGAAGATGAGTATTGGGTTAAGGGTGAAAATCTGGTTAAAAATTAACATATAATATAATGGCCGAGGGATTTCGTTTTATATATCTTGCCTTTCGGTTTAGTTAGGCTGAGAACCTTTCGCTTAGCGCATGTGTTAGATTGGTGCAATATCAGCGCAGGTGTTCACGCGTACGTGGGGAGGATGTGTCATTCAGAGATGTCAAAATAAAAATCCCAGAGAGTAATGTGACTGGGGGATGTGAATGAAGTCATTCACCGGAAGCGTGCGCGGAAGATTTGGGGGATTTGAGAAAAGTCAGTAAGTTGAGTTTTGGCGTTCGAAGAAGACGGTTGATTTTCGGAGCTCGCCGAGGCCTTGCGGCGGGTGCTGCACGTGGTGGTGGAGGGGAGGCAGATGGAAAAGTTGTCATAACAAGATTGTGTCTCTCTCTTCCTTATGTCGAAAAACCTTTTAACTCAAAGGTAATAAAAAGTTTTGTGCATGAACTAAGAAGTCGTCAAATGTTTTTCGTGTTTCGGGATTCCTATGTTATCTATATATGAGTTAGGAACTTTCTATGTACATTTCACATATCCATATCTTGGGTATGTTACAATCAAACCATTATAGCTCGAGTTGACACAAGAGATTTGAAACATAACTGAATAAAATTGCATTCATTTTTGGACTAACGCCCTTGTAAAGGTCGAAGTGCCTTATCTCTCCAGTTATGGGTTAAATAGTATCACTACTGCTCTTGTAATAGGATGGATTTGGTATGAAATAAACTACGAAGGTTGATTTGCTATTAAACACAGAAAACAAATCAAACCAATATGAATAATGTTAAGGACACAAGAGATTTGAAACATAACTGAATAAAATTGCATTCATTTTTAGACTAACGCCCTTCTAAAATGTCGAAGTGCCTTATCTCTCCAGCTATGGGTTAAATAGTATCACTACTGCTCTTGTAAAAGGATGGCCTTAGTATGAAATAAACTACGAAGGTTGATTTGCTATTAAACACAGAAAGCAAATCAAACCAATATGAATAATGTTAAGGACACAAGAGATTTCAAACATAAATAATGAAAATAAACTTTAATTCTTCAATCTTTTTTTTTTTAATCAGTTTTGTATGTGTGCCATTCTTGTTCCATCATGTGTGGCATTTCAAGTCCTACATAAATTATTAACCTTGAGAAAAAAATTGTTTATTTTTCATTTTGAGAGCAATTAGCTTGTTTTAATTTAAAGTATTGGGTGCGGGGAAGATAACTGAACACTCATTCGACAACAAGAACACGTACTAGGATGAGTCAAAAGTTTTGCAATATTTTGGTAGTAAGTGATGCACAATTCGGTAACTTTTGATGCATTTACCGAGGTCGAGAATGTAACGATCCTCACTGGACTGTGAAGTACCAAGCTCACCTGATACTCTCCGTGTACTTCTCGACAGATTTGCTTCAATGTCTTCGAGCACTGCTTTGGAATAAACAGTTTTAGACCTAGCTGATCTTGCCAGATCTTTGTGTTTTTGCAACCAAAGCAAAATTTCTTCAACCATCCATTTTCTGTACGGTTGTTGCATAGTCCTATTTACCAACCCCTCCGCTCGGGCAGGATATGACACAAGGTCAATTTTTAAGCGGAGTTTAACAGGTTTGAATTCAGAGTTTTCCTTCTCCTAGACTAGTCGCCTCACCAAGGCTGAAGAACCTAGTCTGTCCTACTATTTACCCATAGCTGGAGGGAGAATGATTGGATTCATACCTTTCCCGAGGGTATTAGTGCTATGTGAAATGCAATCAGTCTCGTCCAGGATTTGAACTCGTGTCGCCGTGTCCATATCCTGCGACGGTAACCATTACACCACGGGCACCTCCACGGTTGTTGCATAGTCATATGCAGATTCATCCAGAACACAACGACACAATGATAATGAGGACAAGGCAATGAAGACGAGCGACACAGTTCTTTGAAAAATATACCTCTCACTTTATTTGAAAGGTTTGACAGGGTTATTCAAGGTTTTACGGTGAGAGGGAGTTGGAGACCGAACAGAATTGCAACATATTGACCCCCACTCTTATGGCCATCAGCGTTGTGTCTTTCTTGTTCTCCAGGGCTGCTCAACCGGAGGCCCGGGGGCCCACTCTGCCGGGTGCGGGCTTTCTCTACCGCATCTTGTCAACAACGGGTCTCCAAACTCACTGACTTCCTGTCTTCAACGAGTTATATAATAGTTCATTCATTGGAATGGCAAGTTTGATCGTCATCAAGCGGAAATAACTGTCATGCAGTTCACAGGACACTCTCTTCCGGTGCATCAGTCTATGACTGTAGCATGAGAGTTTTACCTCGTCCTACATTGTCAGCCAAGCCCGCCTACGCGATTTCTTCCCATAACTGCCATCGGGATGTGTCACTTCCGCCGTCTTTGGAATGGCATGTTTGGCCGGATCGAAGGTCAATATACAACACGGTGATCAACCACTTCTTTACCTTTCATGCAACAAATGCTTCTGGTTTCTTCAATGGCGTGATGGCCCGGTTCGAACTTGTAAAGTTAAACTTCACAATATTATTTATTCATCTGTACAGCTTTTAAATCACACAGAGATTCAAACGATGCACTAAGTGTCAGCGCACCAACAACCAGGATACTAATAAGCACAGCGGTTATCTGGTACGGCTTGAACAACTTCTGTCACGTGATATAGACGCCATAAATTAGCACCTACCAAAATATTTCACAACTTTTGATTCAACCTTTTACACACACACACACGAATTACACACACACACAAACTTACATACGTACATACATATATGGAGACGTTCATGGTGTAATGATTACAGTCGTAGGAATTGGAAACGGGGACCCGAGTACAAATCCTGGACGAGACTGTTTGCATTTCACATAGCACTAATACCGTTGAAAAAAGGTATGAATCTAATCGTTCTTCCTCTAGCAGTGAATAAATAGTAGGGCAGGCTGAGATCTTTAACCAAGGTTTTGCATATATATATATATATATGTAATTTGTCATTAGTATCTGATCAAACAGGCACTTTTCTTCAAATTGCAGGGTGTTGAAAGTTAAGATGGAGGAACATTACACAAAAAGAAGCAAATTTGTCTAGAATCAACATTTTTCAGCAAGGTAGCGATAAGAAATGACAGTTGGTTTTTACGAAAAAACTGAATCCCGGCTGATCAGTTAGTTGCGTTGCTGATCCTCTTCTTTTGGTATGTATTTAC
The DNA here is from genome assembly GCA_963585895.1 of Sepioteuthis lessoniana. NCBI lineage: Eukaryota > Metazoa > Mollusca > Cephalopoda > Myopsida > Loliginidae > Sepioteuthis > Sepioteuthis lessoniana. Next base: position 61,206,117 of record OY757935.1, on the reverse strand, counting down.
CCAACCCAGGATATGACACAAGGTCAATTTTTAAGAGAAGTACAGCTGGTTTAATCCCAGAGTTTTCATTCTTCTTGAACGGTTGCGACAGCAATGCTAAAGAACCCCGTCTGCCCTTATATTACGTTGTTATATTTTGTTATACCTAAAATTGATTTTTAAAAAAGGGTTTATAATAAAGTTAAAGAAAGCGGGTTTTTTTTTTCTTTTTTTCTTTTAGAATCTTCTCTCGAATCGTTCCAGAAATTTGAAAAGTTGATTTTTAAAAAATTCCAGCACACACAAACACAAACACACACACACACACACACACACACACACACACACACATATATATATATATATATATATATATATATATATATGTATATATGACTCAAATCAAAATGTTTATCTTTACCATTGGAGGTGCCCGTGGTGTAGTCGTTATCGCCGTAGGAAATGAACACGGCGATACGAGTTCAAATCCTGGACGATACTGATTGCATTTCACATAGGAAAGGTATGAATCCAATTATTCTCCCTCCAGCTATGGGTAAATAGTAGGACAGACTAGGTTCTTTAGATTTGATTAGGCATCTAGTCTAGGAGAAGGAAAAACTCTGAATTCAAACCTGTTAAACTTCGCTTAAAATATTGACCTTGTGTTATATCCTGCCCGAGCGGAGGGGTTGGTAAATAGTATCTTTACCATAAACATAAAATAACATAGGCGTCCGAAGGACATGAAATAAAATAAATCTTATACTTATGTTTTAAATTAAGTAATAGTAAAAACAAAACTCTCTTTAAATTTCTTTCGATAATAACAGAAGCGAACTAGAGAAATCTGAAACCTATACTAAAAACGATTCGTTCTCAAACAGTTTGAAATCGGTCTCCAGTGTGGGCTCTTAGCTACCTGCAATGGGAAAGCTTTTGGTTAAAAAAAAATCGCCAGGGATTAGGTTCATATAATTCAAAGGAAAAGGATCAGCAACGCAACCAAGTGACCAGCCGGGTAGTCACCTACCATTTCTAATCACAACATTACGGTAAAATCATTTCTATTAGATAGGAATACTTGAACCCTTACAAGTGTGTGCAAATTATTTGTATTAGATAGGAATACTTGATATTGTAAGTGTCTACCAAAAAAAAAAAAAAAAACTCTTAAAAACAACTACACAAAAAGATGTAAATATGGAACTTACAATAAATCCGATTCCTGAAATTCTAGACATTAAATAACACTTGACGGGTTGACATGCCCTTAAAGCCAATCAGTGTTATTCCTCATGACCTTGGGCAATGCATGAATCCATTTGTTTTTCTCCCGGTTATAAATAGATATAAGGGCAGATGGGGGTTCTTTATCGTTGCTGCTGCAACCGTTCAAGAAGAATGAAAACTCTGGGACTTAACCAGCTGTACTCCACTTGAAAATTGACCTTGTGTGGAGGGGTTGGGTAAATACATACCAAAAGAAGAGAATCAGCAACGTGACTAACTGACCAGCCGGGATTCAGTTTTTTTTATAAAAACCACCTGTCATTTCTTATCGCTACATTCCCGGAAAATTTACGACCGTTTCTTCCTTTTTCTTTTTCTCTTCAAATCGCGATAATATACTTGTGATTAATATGTTTTAGCTAGTATCTCCTACCATAGATTAAAGGATAGAATCGAGGACTTTTTCACATCTAATGTCAGAGCCAATAACCTGTCATGCAGGTTCCAAATCATATTTCACAATGTCAGGTTTATTTGACAAGAAGTTGCCAGCTGAAGTGTATGGCGTATGGATTTCAATTGAAAAAAAAACAACAAAACAAACTTACTTGCTTCATTCGGAAAATACTTAGCACTTGAGCTGATTCAGTATGAATCCAAATTGTAGAAAGCCGTTTTTACTCACACCCTTGATTACATCAGCTGGTGACTCTCACCAGAGGTTCAAGTGATAACAAGTCTCTAAAACTTTTAAGGGCTCTCCTTAGTATTCTAACCGATTGCAACTGTGACGTGCTTCCTACTGTCTCGGATTTCTAGTGACCCTAGTCACTTTTTCGCATCTAATGTCAGAGTTCCAAATCCTATTTCCGAATGACCGGTTTATTTGACAAGAATTTGCCAGCTGAAGTGTCTGGCGTATGGATTTTAATTGAAAAAAACCCCCAAAAAACTTACTTGCTTCATTCGGAAAATGCTTAGCACTTGAGCTTATTCCGTATGAATCCAAATTGTAGAAAGCCGCTTTTACTCACATCCTTGTTTACACCAGCTGGTGTCTCTCACCTGAAGTTCAAGTCTCTAAAACTCTCAAGGACTCTCCTTAGTATTCTAACCGATCTCAAGAGTGACGTGCTTCCTACTGTCTTAGATTTCTAGAGACCATAATAACTTTTTCGCATCTAATGTCAGAGTTCCAAATCATATTTCACAATGTCGGGTTTACTTGACTAGAAGTTGCTTGCGAAAGTGTCATTATGTATCGATTTGGATGGGAAAAAATGTTTGACAGGGACTTCTCATTGGGTCAGTCATTTTGCTCTACTTCGGCCCTCAGATCCATTCCCTCTCCGAGGGCCACGTGCTGTTTTGCTGTTTTTACACGGAGACATTTCTTCTTGGGATGAGGAACAAATACGAAAACATCTTTTCTAGAGTGCACACATCACTTTATTTCATCTTAAATTACGGACCACAGAGGAAGGAAACGATGTCTTGTCCCTGTTAACTGATTAGCTTATCCAATTATTTTCCGAGTGCCGTCTGATCACATGACATCTTAATCCAGTCATACCCATCGACTTAAATGACCTTGGTTCTCGTGTACAACACTCATACATTTGGTCAATGTTTTTCCATTTAGTTTGGTTTGGTTTTATGGTATATTAACCAATGTATGTTTGGAGGTGCTCGTGGTGTAATGGTTATCGTCGTAGGAAATGGACACGGTGATGTGAGTTCAAATCCTGGACGAGACTGATTGCATTTCACATAGCACTAATACCTTTGGGAAAGGTATGAATTCAATTATTCTCCCTCCAGCTATGGATAAATAGTAGGACAGACTGTGTGAGTCAAGTAGTCTTGGAGAAGGAAAACTCTGAATTCAAACCTGTTACAGTCCGCTTAAAAATTGACCTTGTGTCATATCCTGCCCGAGCGGAGGGGTTGGTTAATAGGATTAACCAATGTATGCTAAAATTTTTTTCATCATACAACATGGGAAAGCACGTGTGAAGCCCTGCCCTCATCAGCCGCCAACCAGGATGATAACACAGTTTCGGTAGCTCAAGGCGGTACTGCCACTCCTGGCATTACCAAGCAGCTTTGGTATAAACCAATGTATGTTATTTAATACCGAATGATCTTTATACGTATATATTAAATATATATGATTTGATTTGGTTTGGTTTTATGGCATATCAACCATTATAGGTTATTTAATGCCAAATTCTCTTTTTACATAAAGATTAAATATATATGATTTGATTTGGTTTGGTTTGGTTTGGTTTTATGGTATATCAACTAATGTATGTCATTTAATACCAAATCCTCTTTATACATATATATTAAATATATATGATTTGTAAAAAGTTTCCTTAATCTTAAACGAACCAGAGCTCTTTTTTGCACACGATTAAATATTTTCAAGTTTTGCAGTGTGACCGTAATAATTTAACATCAATCATTGGTTTTAAAACAACTAAATAGATATAGGAGGTGCATACGATAAGTTTTCAGACTTTTTTTATATGGGCATTTAAAATTGTTATTGCTCTACATCTTATGAGATAACTGACCCATTTTTATGGTTTCAGGTTCAAATGAACAGCTACAGTAGCAATTGGAATACACCCTACTAAAGCGTGATTGTCACAGCTGGTGAATTTCAAAAATGCAATCTGACACTTTAGAGGAACGATATGCAATATAATTTTGTTTTAAACTTGGAAAAAATACCACAGAAACGTATGGAATGCTTCAGACTGCTTTTGGTTCATCTTGCATGAATCGAGCATCAGTTTTTGAGTGGTATAAGAGATTCAAGGCGTAAGGAGGAGTAAGGAAGTCAATACACCAGAGTTGATTGGCCAAAGGGTTAGATTTAGGCTTAGGGTTACTATTTTGAGATTTTAAGGGAGTTCAGGAAGAGATTCCGTCGGTAGAGGCTAGCACTCTTCAAATCGGGTCAGTGGTATTTCCACCAGGACAATGCTCCAGTCCACAACTCCATCCTTGTCACAGACTATTTGACCAAGATAGACATCAAGACAGTTCTTCACCCTCTCTATAGTTCAGACCTTGCTCCCTGTGACTTTTGCTTATTCCCTAAGCTCAGAGGGTGCTGTTATGAGAGAAGTGAGGAGATGAAAGAGGCTGTGACGAAGGTCATTGACATGCTCACTGAAGAGAACTTCCATGGGGCCTTCCAGAAGTTTTGGGAACGGTACAACAAGTGGATTGCAGCAGGAGGAGATTACTTCGAAGGGGACTAGAGTTTCATGTGTGTACTATCAATAAAAGTGCCCATACGAAAAAAGTCTGGAGACTTATCATATGCACCTCGTACATGACATGTAAGTGATTAGTTTGTAGGTAATTTCATTTTTAAATAAGTGAAAACTAATTTGTTTGAACACCAGTGTTGCCATTTTCCCTACATGTTTTCAGCTATTGCTAATATTGATAATTCTATTAAATGTGGTTCATTTGTTTGCAGAAAAAATTGTTTGAAGTAGTTCTAAGTATTACTTTGTATGACTAACAATTCAGTTAAACATCAGTCATTTGTTTACACACCATTAAATGATCAAACAGTTCTATTCCAAAAAAGTCAATTCAACATAAGTCATTCGTTTGCAATCAATTTAAATCTAAAACAGGTCTATTTGATCCATAGATATGACCCTATCAGGTGCTGCACTCCAAGCCCGAGTGAACCTGGGAGTGATGGCAATGAAGTGGTACTCTGCATTACCCAAAGCTCCAGTATTAGTGGAGCCTCACCATCAGCTGGTTTAGTGTCGTATACTCATTGGGGTGGGGTCTTACTCCTCTGCAGAGATGCAGTCGGTGTATCCTACCGCTCTAGCAGACTGGGACTTGTTGGAAGTGTTTTAACCCTCTGCAGAGATGCTGTCGGTGTGTACAACCGCCTTAGCAGTATGGGGCTTATTGGGAGTGTCTTACCCCTCTGTGGAGATGCAGTCAGTGAATCCTACCGCTCAAGCAGCATGGGGCTTATTGGGAGTGTCTTACCCCTCTGCAGAGATGCAGTCAGTGTATTCTACAGCCATAGCAGACTGGGTTTGATTTTTTCCAAGTCATTTTAACGGTTATAATATAATTTTAATGCTACACTTCCGGTCAATTATAGATTCCACCATTCTATCATGTTAAAAAATGATAGCTTGCTTCAGTTTAATTGATTTTCTATGAATCCAAATTGTAGAAAGTCGCTTTTATGCGGGTGTGTCTTCGTGGTGTAATGTTTAAAACAATGGATTGTGAAATCATAGCAAGCGAGTTCGAACTCCAGTCACCCTGTTACGTTTACTTTCGGACAAATACCATTGGGAAACTTATGAACCCCCTTACCATCCCATCTATAAGTTAAATAGTACCGATACTGTTCTTCTTCAAGGATGGCTTTGGCGTTAAATACCCTACGACGGTATATATGCCATTAAACTAAAAAAAAACATCTTTTACTTATATCATCTATCATGTCATTCGATAGCAACTCTCCTCAGCTTTTCAGGACTCTTAGGATTCAAAAATCTGCGAAATTGCAAGATTTCTTAAAATCCTTTAGAATTTTAAGTAACTCATTTTTAGAGCAGATACTAGCAAGGGCATATACTCTCTTGTAGTATAGTCAAAATTCAGTCTCTTGCACAGTACTCAGTGGATTACTTTACCTACCCAGTCATGTCTGCTCTTGTATTACTCTTGTTCTAGCTTTCTGTATTCGCTTACTATGTGATTAACTTTCATTTTTTACTCTGCATAATTTTCACTAGCTATTCTTGGGTGCATTTTCTATTTTTTTGTTTGGCAATCCTCAGGAATGTCTTCCACTGCCAAATCAAAAGATTGAACCAACAATTTCAGTTTAATCTGGAAATCAAGAATCTTTTGTACACTAGCTCCATATTTAGAGCAATCCAGATCTGGAAATTTCAGTTCCTGGTCACAAGACACATGAAATGGTGTTGTATAGTCATATACTACAACTATACACATATACATGCAGAATAAATATTGACGCAATGAATAAAGACGAGCGACACAGTTCTTAGAAAAATATACCTCTCACTTTATAGTAAGGTTTGCATGTGAGAGGGAGTTGGAGATCGAACAGAACTGCAATATATTGACCCCCCACTCTTATGGCCATCAGCGTTGTGTCTTTCTCGTTCTCCTGGACTGCTGCTCAACCGGAGGCCCAAGGGCCCAGCTTTCTACTGAGTGCTGTTCTCTCTACCGCATCTTGTCTCTAACTCCATCGGGAGTCCCGAGGGCCCCTTCTGCTGGTTGGTGGCTTTCTCTACCACATCTTGTCTCCAACTTCTCTGGTCCCCAACTAACTGACTTCCTGTCCTCACCGAGTTATGTAATAGTTCAATCGCCCGCTCAATATCTTTGGAATGGCATGTTTGATCGTCATCAAGCGGAAATAACTGTCATGCAGTTCACAGGTCATTCTCTTCCGGTGCATCAGTCTATGAGTGTACCATGGGATTTTTATCTTCTCCCATTTTTTCAGCCAAGCCCGCCTACGCAATTTCTTCTCATAACTGCCATCGGAATGTGTCACTCCCTTCCGGTGCATCACATTGGAATGGCATGTTTGGCCGGGTCGAAGGTCAATATGCAACTATGGGTCAATGTTGCTCTACTCAACTGAACCTGGAAAAGTTCCAATTTCTTCTCAAATGCACAATTATGCTCAAACAGCTTATTCACAAGCTGACTTTTCCCTTGTAGTCTTAAATTCTGATCAGACAGATGCTGTGTAATGTCTGTGAGGAATGCTAAGTCATTCAACAAGTTTTCATTACTCAAGAAGGCCAAATTCTGATGTTTACTTTCCATAGAGAACTTAATTTCCAGTGGCAGATTCCAGAACCTCTTTCAAGTGGCATCTCTACGTACAGCAGAGAAGTACATGTTGTCAAGATACTCAATGTCAAGTTCATCTAGAAAAGCTTTAAATTGCCAATGATTTAATCCTCGTGCTTGAAATGTAATTTAAGCGCTGGACAACATTTCTCATGACTTTTGCAAAATTCAAAACTTTGGTGCAAAAGTTCTCTTGGCGAATAATTCAGTGGCTGACAACTACGTTCTGTGCTCCAAAATTTTGCGGTGAATACATTTATCCTCAGAATTATTTTTTTTATTTATTGCGGACTTTTTGTCCTCATCTTGGTAGTTTTTGTGTTGTTTCTTCTTCACTACATTTCGGCCAAATTTCACCTCTGACCTTCTTCAGGTGATTTTACCGCGACCTCGGATAGGAATGCTGAGTCTTGTAACCGTATCCCCAGTAATTACTGCCTTCCATAGTTGTTGTCTATCGCACCACGTCCGCAATAAATAAAAAAATATTACTCAGATAAAGAAGCCTCATCTCAAAATGATTCTAATTAAAGACAATTACAAAAATTCGGAACGAACCCGACTATGGAAGAACAGATAAGGAGAACAAATAATTGCATTTATAAGACCAACCTTGATCGCCCTTCGAGGCCAGTGGCGCAGCGGATGGAGGCGTTGAGTGTCTACGGTTCCAGATGAGCATTGTCAGAGGATAGCGGTTTCAATTCCTACCCAAGCCAGCCAGAGGTTTACTTGGTCAAAAACGTGGTGCGATATACAACAACTATCACCGTCACTTTTATGTTTTGGAGTTTTTTTTAAGTTCCCTAACAAGGTCCATGTTTATCTCTCTTTTCGCTTTCTTTTAATTTTACCCTGTGGTCAGCCGGAAAGGCTCTCTCTTTTTTTTTTAGTTGAGAATCATTAAGTTTGGTCGTCTGGCCGAGATTAGATGATCTGTTTGTATCTCAAAATCCCTGGGAAATTTATGCATCTCATTCTGGGTTATCATGGTTATCTTTCGATGGCTGTTTTATTCTCTTCTATAGAAGCTTCCTCTTAATTATCCATATTTACCCAACCCCTCCGCTCGGGCAGGATATGAAAAAAGGTCAATTTTTAAGCGGAGTTTAACAGGTTTGAATTCAGAGTTTTCCTTCTCCTAGACTGGTTGCCTCACCAAGGCTGAAGAACCCCGTCTGCTCTACTATTTACCTATAGCTGGAGGGAAAATAATTGGATTCATACCTTTCCCAAGGGTATTAGTGCTATGTGAAATGCAATGAGTCTCGTCGAGGATTTGAACTCGTATCGCCGTGTCCATTTCTTAGGACGATAACAATTACACCACATTATCTGTTTGTTTTGCCTCATTTTTAATCTTTTCTCACAGAAACCTTTTAAAAAGCATGTCTCCTTCTCTGGCTCATGTTTCAATCAAGCCGGGGATTTAACTATTTCATAATTTTTTTCTTAAATACAGATATGCCCAGATATTTGGGGAAAAGTGTTCTCTTCTTGATGATTATAATAATAACATCATCATCATCAGCATCATCATGTCGTGCCGCTAGCATCGATATCCCTGACCCTCTCTCGCCACTTCTCCCTATCGTTCATCGCCTCTGGCAGGTCTTCAGGGCTACATCCCGTATCCTCACATAGCTGCTGTATGTATGTTCGAGCTGGTCGTCTTGCTTTTGCTCGGCCATATGCGGGGGTCCATCGGAGTACGTCACTTATGAGCTCGTCCCTGCTTCTCCAGCAGTGTCCTGCGTGTCTGAGTCGTCTCACTTGGATAGTTTTCGTGATGGGAGGTAGGTGGCCGTATAGTTGGTGCCTTGTGGGGTGTTGCCGCCAGGAGTTGTTCAATATTGCTCGCAACATTCTTGTGTAATTG
>OY757935.1:61132122-61192122 GCA_963585895.1 Sepioteuthis lessoniana | reverse complement strand
ATTACGTTCAGTTTCGGATGAATTCCTTTGGGAAACGTATGAACCCTCGTTATCCTCTTAGATATCGGTTAAATAGTACTCTACTGTTCTTCTAAAAGGATGGATTTGGCATCCAGTAATAAAAGTTAAATAAGTATTTATCCAACTGCACCCTATGAGATCAATTTTTATGCGGAGTTTAAAAGGTTTCAACACAGAGTTGTCTTTCTCCTAGACCGTTTGCAATAACATTGATAAAGAGTCAAAACCCAGGAAGAATAGTTGGATTCATTCCTTTCCAAAGAGTATTAGTCCCATACAGGTTTTGAACTAGGCTCAGCACGACCATTTCCAATAGTAATAACTTTTACAGCAGGAGAACCTCAGTGGTGCAGTCTGGTAGGTAACTTTCTTAAGTACGCAGTAGGGAGAGTCCTCATCGTGTAATGGTTAAAGTTCTGATCTGCGGCTTTGAAGTAAACGAGTTCGAACTCCAGTCGGGCTACTAAATTCACTTTCGGACTGATACCATTGGGAAAGGTAAGAATCTCCATAGCCTCCCATTAAATAATGTCACAGATGTTCTTGTACAAGGATGTCTTTGGCATTACATATCCCACGAAGGTTCATATGAATAAACAAACAAAACCAAATCACGTACGTGGGAGGCCCAATTTCAATAGATTATGGGTCGAATGCTCAAGTTTTTACGTTAAAAAGTTGTATACAATTATACTTAGATTATGGTATATATATATATATATATATATATATATATATATATGTGTGTGTGTGTGTGTGTGTGTGTGGAAAGTATTGACAATGTACATCTATGAATTGACGTAAGAAGATTGAATAAACAAATAAATAAATAAATATATATATATATATATATATATATATATCAAATATGTATATAAGCGTATATTCGGCCCTGTGTATACGCTAGTCGCCTCTTGAGTATTTACAAGCTTTGATCTTTCGTTTTTATAGAGGGTTGAGAAATGTTAGATCAAAACTGACGTTGTTCAAAGTCAACAGAAGCGGATGTTGGTTTATTTTTCAATAATTCCGGTTCAAGGCCTCCCAAAACATTAGACTTGTTTTCTTTACTGCTTTTGTAACTCTCTTGTACTCTACAACGGATTATATATATATATATATATATATATATATATATATATACATATGTATCGAGTGGAATTCATCTTTAGTAATATCAATAAGGACTGATAATATATATATATATATATATATATATATATATATATATATGCGTACATATGGGAGTGTCTATGAGTTGGTACGAGTAAATACACAAACACACACACACATACACACACACAAGCAAACACGCATACACATACACGCGCGCGCATGCACACAAACACACACACACACACACACACACATATATATATATATATGTATATATATATATATATATATATATATGTATATATATGCATATATTGCATACAAACATGTCTATTAGGTAAACATTACATTTACTAATATACATAAATTTATTTTATACATATACATGTATATGTTTGTAAATATGTATGATATTTTATGTGTACATATATGTGTCCGTAAATATATGTGCGCTTAAGGTCCAAAAAATATACACACATGCACTATATATATATATATATATATATACTATCGGGTTGATTTTATCTTTATTTATTTTAGGACAGCTGACATATAACTGTATGAACATTTAATAACCCACAATAGTTGATATGCCATAAAACTCAACCCACTAACATTTGTGTAGACTCCATGCAGAAGGATAAATACCTCGACCTTGCTGGGGAATTTAAAAAACTATGGAACATGAAGGTGACAATTATACCAATCGCGATTGGAGCTTTTGGTACAGTTACCAAAGGATTATTAAAGGGACTGGAGGACTTGGAAGTTGGCGGATGAGAGGAGACCATACAAACTACTACATTATTGAGAACGGCTAGAATACAGAGAAGCATCTTGGGTACTTTAGGAGTCTTGCTGTCACTCAAACTTCAGAGAAAGACCATCAGCTAAACCTGATAAGAAAAAAATCTCAAGTACTAAATAATAATAATAATAATAATAAAAGAACAGTATGGACATTTTAAGCGACAAAGAAGCGATATCTCACTAAACAACTCTTGGACATGGCCATAAAAGGGAAACCTTAAGAGAAAAACAGAATCTCTCCTAATACGAGGATCATTAAATAAATTTCCAGACTTTTTTCGTATGGGCACTTTTATTGATAGTATACGCATGAAACTCTCGTTCACTTCGAAGTAATCTCCTCCGGCTGCAATGTACTTGTTCTACCCTTCCAACAACTTCTGGAAGGCCCCATGGAAGTCCTCTTGTGTGAGCGTGTCCGTGGTCTTCGTCACAGCCTCTTTCATCTCCTCAATTCTCTCATAACGACAGTCTCTGAGTTTTGGGAATAAGCAAAAGTCACAGGGACCAAGGTCTGGACTATAGGGAGGCTGAGGAACTGTCTTGATGCCCATCTTCGTCAAATAGTGTGTGACAAGGATGGAGTTGTGGACTGGTGCATTGTCCTGGTGGAAATGCCACGCACCCGATTTGAAGAGCGCTGGCCTCTTCCAACCGAATCTCATCTTGACCTCCCTTAAAACCTCAACATAGTAACCCTAACCCTGACCCTTTGGCCAATCAACTGTGGTGTATTGACTTCCTTACTCCTTCCACATCTCTCATCATCCCTCACAGACTCCCTGTCTTCCTTGAATCTCTTATGCCACTCAAAAACTGATGCTCGATTCATGCAAGATGGTCGAAAAGCAGTCTGAAGCATTCCATACGTTTCTGTGGCATTTTTTCCAAGTTTAAAACAGAATTTTATTGCATATCGTTCTTCTAAAGTGTCCTCACGTCCAGATTGCAATTTTGAAATTCACCAGCTGTGACAGTCAGACTTTAGTAGGGTGTATTCCTATTGCTGCTGTAGCTGTTCAATTGAGGCTGAAATCATAAAAATTGGTCAGTCATCTCATAAGATGTAGAGCAATAACATACTGAATATTCAAGAGTCTACGACTTCTTTAAATGCCAGTACAAAAAAGTCTGGAAACCTAATGAAGGTAACCCAAAACAACGCCATCAGGACTAATCATATCAAAGCAAGAATATATTAAGATGCAACAAAATAGCAAATTTAGATTATGTAGTGATTGAGACGAAACGATCAATCACATAATAAGCGAATGTAGCAAACTAACCCAGAAGGAGCATAAGAAGAGACACGACTGAGAAGGCAAGGTGATCCACTGATAATTGTGAAAGAAATTCTTATTTGACCATACGAACAAATGATATGAACAAGAATCCGACACGGAAAATCAGACGCAAAAACTTCTCAGGGATTTTCAGATATAAACGGATCACATAATCTTGGCCAGACGACCAGCCCTAGAGATTTAAAAAAAAAAAAGAAAAAAGAGAACCTACAAAATAGTGGACTTAGCCGTCCCGGCTGACCTCAAAGTAGAACTGAAAGTAGGCGAAAAGAAAGATATGTATTTAGACAATGCTTGAGAACTGAGGAAAAAACTGTGGAACATTAAGGTAGCTGTAATACCAATTGTAAATGGTGCACTCGTACAGTCACCAAAGGATTGATGAAGGGACTGGAGGAGTCGGAAATAAGAGGTCAAGTTGTAACATACCCATACATGAATATGTGAAATATACATAGAATGTTCATTATGTCCATAAAGATAAGGTTTTTCGACATAAGGATAGAGACACAAATTTTCTATGCTGACTGCTTTTACATCGTCAGCTCTCGACCCCACTAACGCGCGGCGCCCGTAACGCACAAATATGTCTGGCCTCGCCAAGGTCTCAATCTCCATTGACTTTTCTCAAATCTTAGCCCACGCTTCCGGTGCGTGACGTCACTCACATCCCTGGTAACATCCTCTATCTGGGATTTTTATTGTGACATCTATGAATGACACGTCTACTCCGCTTCGCGTGCGCGTGAACTCCTGCGCTCATGTTTGCACCTAACTAACCAATGCACCTAACTAACCAATGCTCTGAGCCGAAAGGTTCTTAGCCTAACTAAACCCAAAGGCAAGATATATAAAACGAAATCCCTCGGCCATTATATTAGAAAGTGGCGAACTCTCAAAAAAGTAAAATAATAATAGAATGAAATTGCACTTTGCGGCACTGCTTATCTATTTTGGAAAGTAACAAAAATATCACCTAAAGGAGGCAGGAGAAAGCATAAATACAATTAATCGGTTTTTTTTTCATTTAATGTATATACAACCTTCGTAGGTTATTTAATACCAAAGCCAACCTTGTATAAAGACAGTAGTGGCCCTATTTAACCCATAGCTGGGAGGATAAGGGGGTTCATTTATTTGTTCGAAAGTAAACGTAATAGAGTGACTAGAGTTCGAACTCGCTTTTTACGGTTCCGCAGTCCGTCGTTTAAACCATTACACCACGAGGACACCCACTACATTTAATCATTAGTTTTCCTCGTGCTAGGTCTTGGATAAAGACCTAGTGAAGGATTCTTGGAAACCAAAAATAAAACTAAAATTTAAATAATAATAATAGTGTTAAACCAGATATAGCAGTTAAGGACAATAAAAGAAAAACATTTCTTCTTATTCATATGTCAGTGCCATCAGATAATAACTGTCAAAGAATATCATAAAATAAGTAAATATAATTTTTTTAAAAATCTGTCCCCTTAAAACTACTACCATGCCAGGAATTGTGGGAACCCTGGTTTTGATTTTTTTTAAAAAAGAATTGATAAGCACATTATCAAGATATCTAGCAGCTACGAAAAGTGCACTTTGCGGAACTGCCCATCTCCTAAAATAAATAAAAGACTTAAATAATTCTAATGATAAACTGTAGAATATGAAAATGACGGTGATTTCAATTGGAATTCGTGCACTTGGTACAGTCACCAAAACATTGGTAGAGGTACTAAAGGACTTAGAAATAAAAGGACAATTGGAGACCATCCAAACTACAGTATTAAGATTGGCCGGAATACTGAGAACAGTCCTGGAGACTTGAGGACACTTACTGTCTCTCAGAATCCAGTGAAAAACAATCAGCAAACGTTGTCTAAATTTCTGAGACGAAGTTTGTTGATTTTTATCATTAAGGGTTTTCGGACAATTGTCTTCATCTTTATTGTTATTTCCACAATGTTTCGCACAATGTTTCCAGCAGGACACATGGCGTAACGGTTATAGGCGTTGGTTCCCTAAGCTTCTAAGGAGACAATCATCTGGAGGTTGCAGGTTCAATCCTCAGTACAGGCGAGTAACAATACAGGAATACTTAACACTTGTACCTGGTTATGATTAACGGAATCAGAACAGGCGACCCCCGTGGTTTCAATAAAGGACGTAGTTCGAAGTTTTGTGTAGGTTCCCGAGTTCGACAAATACCCGAAGAAGGCCGGAGGATATATCGGCCGAAATGTTGAGGAAATAACAATAAAGATGAAGACAATAGTCCAAAAACCCTTAATGATAAAAATCAGCTGAAAAACTCTCAAATGTGTAAAATAATAAAGATATACAAGATACAGTAGTTAAGTACAAAAAAAAACCGTTTCTTATAACTGATATGTCAGTGCCAACAGATTATGAAATAATTGTCAAAGAATATAATGAAATAAGTAAACTCAAAGACCTCGAAATAGAAATTGAAAAAAAAAATGTGGCTCCCTTAACACAACCACTATGCCAGGAATTGTGGGAGCCCTGGGTATGATCAAGAAAGAGGAAGATATATACATGACAAGATTCTAGCAGCCCCAGCCAATATCTCAAATACAAAAAAAAAAAAAAAAATGCACTTTGCGGAACTGCTCATCTCCTTAGGAAAGTATCATCAACGGGATGGGAAAAATATTACCTAGAATAGACAGCAAAAAACGTAAATGCATCAAGTTGAAGGATTGAAAGAAACTGAAAATAAAAATAAAACTTGCATAATAATAATAATAATAATAATAAAAGAAAAATTGCAAAATTATCGACTTTGCTGTCCAGGCTGACCACAGAATAAAACTGAAAGAACGTGAAAAGAAGGACAAGTACTTCGACCTTGCTAGAGAATTGAAAAAACTATGGAACATGAAAGTGACAAACCAATTGTAATTGGTGTGTTTGGAAAAGTAACTAAAGGATTACTCAAGCGACTGGAGGACTTGGAAGTTGGCAGAAACAACTAGTTTCTCTGTGTGCGGAAAAGCTCGTAAGTTTTAAAATAATAATAATTATAATATAATATAATAATTACAGTATAATTATAATTAAAGTGAAAAGAAGGATAAGACTTTGTTAGGGAACATGAAAGTGACGGTGATACCAATTGTGATTGGTACTCTTGGTACAACCATTAAATGATTAGTACGGGGACTGGAGGAGGACGAGTGGAGACCATCCTAACTACAACATTTTTGAGAACGGCTAGAATACTGAGAAGAGTCTTGGAGACTTGAGGAGACTTGCTGACGCTCAAACTCTTGTGAAAGATCATCAGCTAACGCTATGGGAAAAAAAATCTAATGAGTAAATAATAATGATAATAATTGTAGACTTAGCTGTCCCGGTTGACCACAGAGTAAAATTAAAAGAAAGTGAAAAGAAGGATAAATACCTGGATCTTGCTTGGGGATTGAAGAAACTGTGGAACATCAAAGTGACGTTTATGATAATTGTAATTGGCGCTCTTGTTACAATTACCAAAGGATTAATAAAGGGACTGCAGGACTTTGAAATAAAAGGACGTGTGGATCATCCAAATTACTGTATTATTGGAAACGGCCAGAATACTGGGAAGAGTCCTGGAGACTTGAGGCAACTCGCCGTCACTTAAACTTTAGTGAAAGACCATCAGCTAACGCTGACGTGAAAAACTCTCAAGTAGTAAAATAATACGTTTATACTAATTGTAATTGGTGCTCTTGGTACAGACATCGAAGGATTAATAAAGGCACCGGAGGACTTTGAAATAAGAGGAAAAATGGAGATAATCCAAACTACAGTATTGCTGAAATCAGCCAGAATACCGAGAAGAGTCCTGGAGACTTGGGAAGACTTGCTGTCACTCAGACACTATTGAAAGACCATCAGAAGAAGAGTTCAGTTTACAAACCGAGGAGATTACCAACGAAATAAACAGCACATGGCTACGAAAGGAAACCTTATGAGATAAAATGAATCTAGCAGCTCAAAATAACGCTATAAGGACCAGTGATATCCAAACGAAAATCGGTTATTTGCAACAGAATTGCAAACGTAAGTTGTATGAAGACGGAGATGGAACGATTAATCCCATAATAATCGAATGCAGCAAACTAGCATGAAAGGAATACAAAGCTATGCATGAATGGGTGGGAAAGGTGATCCATTAGGAACCGTGCAAAAGATTGAAATTTGATCATACGATCAAACAGTATATGCACAACCCAGAATCTGGCCAAGAAAGGGAGATGCCTAAAATTCCCCGGGACTTTGAGATACGAATGGATCACTGAATCCCGGCCAGACAATCAGACCTGGAGTTGATTTACATGAAAAAAGAGAACTTGTCATCTGCTGTATTTATCTGATCGCGCTGACCACAGAGTGAAAATGAAAGAAAGCGGAAGGATAAACACGTGGATCTTGCTCGAAAATTGAAAAAAGTTGTTGAACATTATTAGTATTTTACTCTTTTGAGAGTTTTTCACGCGATCGTTAGCTGATGGTTTGTCACTGGAGTTTGAGAGACAGCAAGTCTCTTCAAGTCTCTAGGACTCTCCTCAGTATTATGGCCGATGTTAATAAGGCTTTGGTTAGGATTGTCTCTACTTGTCCTCTGATTTCTAAGTCTTCTAGTCCCTTTATCCATCCTTTAGGGATTGTTCCATGTGCGTCAAGTACATTTAGAATCAATTTTCTTACATCCATAGTAGCTGGTGGTATCATTGTAAAATTGATACCAACGGATGTTTGCTGAGCTGTGAACAGTCCCAAAATGCTTGCCAAAAAAAAAAAAAGACCAGAGGAATTAGAAATCAAAGGTTGAATAGAGATCATATAGACCATAGCACTATTAAGATCGGTAAGAATACTGCGGAGAGTCCTGGAGACGTTAGGTGACTTGCGGTCACTCAGATTCCAGTTAAAGAGCAGTTGAAAAAAATGGGTAAGAAGAAGAAGAAGAAGAAGAAGAAGAAGAAGAAGAAGAAGAAGACTAGATAATCCCAAGCCTGTGTTTCACTGTGATCTCACACATCCTCAATTACCGTCTCACGTCGTCTGACCTCACGTTGTATTAAACTAAACTTCGTTAATATGACAAGAAGTGCCGTTCCAAAAAAAACCCCAAAAAACGGAACTAACAAAAATATAGTAATTTCATCGTAAAACTAGAAAAGAATACTGTTGTTTAAAGCAGAAACTAGTTGGTAAACAAAAATAGGCGACTGCAAACAGATTTTGCTGTGCGAAAGGAAATATGTACAAATACCTGTTCACAAAGAATTGAAAAATCGATATTTCAATAGAGGTTAGCGTGAGATGGATTTGAACCCAAGTTGAACGTCTTCACGAATTGGTCTTCGCCCTTTACGCGTTACCACACTACAAATTCAAATACTCACATTGCGTCATCGCCATTATACGAGATGCATTCTATAAGTTTCCAGACTTTTTTCGTACAGGCATTTAAAATTGTCATAGACTCTTGAAAATTCAGTATATGATTGCTATATATCTTATGAGATGACTGATTAATTTTTTGATTTCACCTTCAAATGAACAGCTACAGCAGCAATTGGAATATACACCCTACTAAAGTCTGATTGTCACAGCTGGTGAATATCAAAAATAAATTCTGACACTTTAGAAGAATTATATGCAATAAAATTCTGTTTTAAACTTGGAAAAATGCCACAGAAATGTATGGAATGCTTCAAACTGCTTTTCGACCACCTTGCATGAATCGAGTATCAGTTTTTGAGTGGCATAAGAGATTCAAGGAAGGCAAGGAGTCTGTGAGGGATGATGAGAGGTGTGAGAGGAGGAAGGAAGTCAATACGCCAGAGTTGATTGGCCAAAGGGTTAGGGTTAGGGTTACTATGTTGAGGTTTTAAGGGAGGGCAAGATGAGATTCGGTCGGAAGAGGCCAGCACTCTTCAAATCGGGTGCGTGGCATTTCTACCAGGACAATGCACCAGTCGACTTGTCACAGACAATTTGACCAAGATGGGCATCAAGACAGTTCCTCAGCCTCCCTATAGTCCAGACCTTGTTCCCAGTGACTTTGGTTATTCCCTAAGCTCAGAGGCTGTCGTTATGAGAAAATGGAGGCGATGAAAGAGGCTGTGACGAAGATCATTGACACGCTCACACAAGAGGACTTCCATGTGGCCTTCCAGAAGTTGTTGGAACGGTTCATTAAGTGCATTGCAGTCGGAGGAGATTACTTGGAAGGAGACAAGAGTTTCATGTGTTTACTATCAATAAAAGTGCCCAAATGAAAATAGTCTGGAAACTTATCGTATGAACCTCGTATTTCATGATTTTATAGTCAGTCCACTCGCAACAATCCCAAAGAAACTGCAAAAAGTGATTTTGAGAGCTTGAGAGAAGTAGAAAGAATTAAACCGCTCCAACCATATCAGTGTTGAGATCGGCTAGAATACTTGGGAGAGTCCTGGAGACCGGAAGTAAACTTGCTGTCGTCAAGGCTTCAGTGAAAAACCACCATTTAGAGATGGTATGAAAACCTCACATGGAGAGAAAATAACATAAAATGATTAATTCATTTATATTAGATCTGACTCTACTAACAACAACAACAACAACAACAACAAAAAACATCTTGAGAAGCAATAAGTATAAACATTACCTCTGGGTAAAAAATAGACCTAGACGGGTTGATGTGTCATTAAAACAAATCATTTACTGCTTTAGAATTTTAAGACGGATGCTCGATGATTAAGAGGATTCATAGATGTTAAACCCCAAGTGAAACCACCAGTTATGACGGGTGCGAGAAAAAACTAGAAGTAAAAACAATAATGATAATAAAAATAATAATAATAGAAGAAGAAGAAGAAGAAGAAGAAGAAGAAGAAGAAGAAGAAGAAGAAGAAGAAGAAGAAGAAGAAGTGGTTAATCACAACGAAAAGCGAGTTCTTCTTGTGTTGAAAAAGATGCTGTACCGGAAGAAGAGCGCATGCGCGGACATCACATAATTTGAAATTCAATCTTTCACATTCTTATCCATTTTATCTCAGCTTTTGACGTGTTCTTAATTGGCTTCGTTAATTACTTCTCTTAACAATCTATGTCGACGGAAGCAAGTTTCAATTAAATGGATATGGCTTTCGTTCATTCAGAGATTTACTGGGGAAGTTTGATGTTAAATATGATACACATGACTAAATCATAGCCAATATATATATATATATATATATACAGACGATAATTTAAATATATATTTATGTATATGTGTGTGTGTGTGTGTGTGTGTGTGTGTAGAGGGTGTGCCCCTTTTTAAAATGGAGTTTGCTAAATAAATTCTGTGTTCAATATCAGTAATAAAACATAGATATTTATCTAGTTAGGATATCGTAGAAATGTTACATAGCCAGATATATGGATGTGTGAAATAGACATAGGGAATCCGAAAACACGAAATTCACGAAATTGGTTCAGGTACGAAACTTTATTACCTTTGAGTTAAATGTTTTTCGACAAGAAGAGAGAGAGTCACAATCTTTATATGCTGACATCGTCAGCTCTCAACCCAACCAACGCGCGGCGCCCGTAGCGCACAAAGTCGTCTGGCCTGGCCCAGGTCTGAATCTCGACCTTCCCGTTTGGACGCAGGAACTCAACTCACTGCTTTTTCTCAAATCCCCATATCCTCAGCCCACGCTTCTGGGCATGACGTCATTCACCTCCCTAGTCCCAATTCCTATCTGGGATTTTTATTTTGACATCTGTGAATGACGCATCCTCCCCGTGCGCGCGTGAACACCTGTGTTAATGTTGTACCTAACTAACCCATGCGCTAAGCGAAAGGTTCTCAGCCTAACTAAACTGAGAGGCAAGATATATAAAACGAAATCCCTACGCCATTATATTACAGAAACAGAGTCAATGGGGTTTGGTCACAGTCAATTTTTCACCTCTGTTATTATCAGACCAACCCAAAAGCTTTCCCTATCAAGAGATAAATCTATAATATAAGTATAGCCCTTGGTCTGATGAACGCATAAGCGAGAAACTGCCAGCTACCAACTAGCGTTGATACTGTATCAACTCTATTGTAATATATATATATATATATATATATATATATATATATATATATATATATATATATGTCAAAAATGGCTGGATAACAAATGCATTTCCTATCGAAGTCGGATGCAGAAGTTTTATTGCCAACTCAACCCCCGTTTTCTAGACTAATCTAGAACTTCCTTCATCAGACAAGAGGAAATACATGGAAAAGATCCAAGATAAAGCTCTAACCGCATCAGTGTGGATCTGGCAATCCTATAGAGCGACAACAATTTGACAAAGTCTGGTGGTGTCGTGTAATACTGCTGGGGTACTCTGAGCTAGTGGTAATGATGCTTCGGTCACGAAACCATGCCTGAACCCAGAGTCATCATCTGATGAAGGCTTTGTTAGAAGCAATGCTGTTGAATAAACATCAGTTATTGTATGATACCAACTATATATATATATATATATATAACTCTGATAAGTATTTATAGTTACATGTGAGATGCGCTCTGCAGGCAACGACATCAGATGTGATCATTACAAAATATTTTCGAGAGAAACGGTCTTTGGTACAACATAGAAAGATTTATAAATTGACTGTTTCATGAAAATTAATTCACAAAAAAGGAAAAATAGATAATAAAAAGGAAATTAATGAAAAATAAGTACCAACTGAGGAAATTTATTCGGGAGACATTGTCAAGAGGATAAAAGATGTTGATTTTGTTGGGTATCACCCACCTTTTTCCACACAATGAACTAGTCCATCTGCCTTATATAGCAGTAGTTACTAATACCAGGGCAGACGAGAAGGTGAAGAGCAGCTTCTTATAGGAGCAGCTTTTTGCTGATTCAGTTGTCGGGTCTCACTTCGGCCGGCAGTGCTGGCTGCGGCGCGGATCTGGCTGGGTGTGTCTCGATAGCTGGATTTTTCCTACGGCCTCAGGGGGCCTTTCCCCCAGGCTATTACCCCCTTTGGGGGGTTGGGTTGATCACCCGGCGCCTGAGGCGCCCCTAATAAGGGGTATGCCGACGGGGCTGTAGGCATTTTTGGAAAATGCCGGGCGCGTGTAGGCTATCCTGCGCCCGGACCCCTAAAAAAAGTCCTTGTGCCACACTTTCACGTTCGGTGGGGCATGGAACAGCTTCTTATAGGAATAGTATTAGAGCGTTGGAGACTGGAGATCGCACTAAGATCACCTTACTTTCTACCGTAATAACGGAAGCCAGTATTATCGTTGCCCTAGATCTTTATTCTGTATTCACTATTTGTAATTTTATACCGGGTGAAACGATAAAATTGTTGTCCTAAAGAAAGCAACACTACAGCTTTATTTTAAAACTTTTATTGAAAAAATCAATTCAGCTAACTTGATTATATAGTAGAGCTGATATCTATTCAATATAGCCGCCTTCGGCCTCAATCACCGCCTCGATACGAATCTGGAACTGAGAGCATGCCTTTTCTCAAGCGCCAGCGGGAGCTCGGCGAATACTCGGCGGATGGCGGCGATCAGGCTGGCTTTAGTGTTGTGGGGGGTCATGTTGGTATTTTCTCGACGTATGACCAAACGAAGTAGTCCAGCGGGTTCAGGTCGAGGGAGTAGTCTAGTGGGTTCAGGCCAGTGAGAGAAGGGTACAAAGTCGTAGCACTCCTTCTGAAGCCAAGCCTAGGTCTCTTTGGACTTGTGGGCCGGCACCGAGTCCTGCTGCCGCACCCAGGGTCTGCCACCGGCGACCTGATTGCATCCGAGGATCTCTTCAGCACATCCAGGTACACTTTGGTGTTGACTTTCAAGCCGACTTCAAATATGTCAGGTGGCATGATGTGGCCCTCACAACACCAAAACAACACCAAAGACCATAACCGTAGCCGGAAACTTTGTTTTCATCAGCCTGGGCACGTTGAACTTTCTGGATTGGCATTATAAGGGTGCTGGCATTGGTCCCGTTGTTATAACTTGGATCGGTAGAGACCATGAGTTGTACAGCGGCGCATCTCCGATCTCGCTCGTTGAACATTGTGTCACTTTCTGACATGATAGAAGGTTCCTTCGCTCTTGTGATTTGCACACAACTGACCAACTAGTAGATGGTCTGCAACAATAAAAAAGAAAACCGGTTTTCATTAACTGGAAATGGAATCATGTTGTCTTTTCTAGGGCGACACTTTTATTGTTCCACCTTGTATTTGGTTACAACCTGTCAGCGCACTAACTACCATGATACTATCAACCACAGCGGGTACCTACCATAGTTTGAACTGTTTCAGTAATGTGATATATACACCTCAAACTGGCGGATACAAAACTATAGCCAAATGTTTGACTCACCCTTATATTACACGCACCTATATACATATTAAGTAAAGTTGGTGACTGTATTCAAGAGTGACCCGAAAGCTACCTTTTCAATAGCTACTTCTAATAAAGGCGCTACTCTATTCCCGGGATTGCTCCACTTTACCCTTGATCCTTACCTTATAATGCTGAGTGTTAAGCGAGGCGGCATCAAGTACCATTTTTGAGTCTTTGATATGACCTGGAATTGAACCCCTGTCTTTCTGACCGTCGGTGAACACCCTACTCATTGCGCCAATGGCCCGGTCCGGAACCCCATGATGTAAAACTTGAAGCCATTCAACTCTGTGCAAATAAAACAATTAGTGTGAGATTGGAATACTTGAAACCATTTAAATATGCACAAACAAATTAGTTCTAACTCATTTAAAAATAAAATTACCTCAGAGCTATTCACTTACAAATTGTGTGTAGAAACAGGATTTGGCATTAAATAACCTACAAATGTTATTATGCCATTAAGCCAAATAGACCTCAGCCCTGTCGACTGATGCTGTAGAATACACCGACTGCATCTCTGCAGAGGGGTAAGACTTCCCCCACCCAACGAGCGTTCTGGATATGACATTGATGGGGAGGCTACTGGAGCTTTAGGGAATGCAGAGTATCCCTTCATTGTCATCGCTCCTAGATCCACTCTGGGTCAAAGAGAACAGTTTGACACTTAAACTTAGCAAACAAATGTTAAATTGAATAGTTTAAAATAGAACTGTTTGATCATTTAACTGTGTGTAAACAAATGATTGATGTTTAATTGAATTGTTTGTGATACATAGCAATACTTGGAATTATTTAACTTTGTTAACTTATGCTATCCTGAATTGTTAGAAATAGAACTGTTTGATCATTTAACTGTATCAACGAGATATGTTTACAAATCATATATATCTAATATATACGTAAAAACAAGATTTGTCATTAAATAACCTACAATGATTGATATTCCATAAAACCAAACCAAGGCAATCTGTTTACTGGCATATCAACCTTCGTGGGTTTTTTTATACCAAAGACATCCCCGTAGAAGAACAATACTGGAATTATTTACAGTCATCAGTGTGGGGCATTAGTCCAAAAGTGAATGTATTAGCGTGATTAGTGTTCGAACGCGTTTGCTTTCTTTTTGATGTAATTTGAAAGGATTTCAGTCGATGTATGCCCCTGCTTCCTCTTATCACCATCAAAACTGATGTTGCCATCTTGACACACATAAGTAATTTACAAATAGACACGACCCATCACGACGAGGGTTAACCTGATCTCTCTCTCTCTCTCTATATGTATATATATACGTGGTGCATTCAATAAATTTCTAGACTTTTTTTGTACAGGCATTTAAAATTGTCATAGACTCTTGAAAATTCAGTATCTTATTTTTATACATCATTAAAGATGACTGATCAAATTTCATGATTTCAGGTTCAAATGAACAGCTACAACAGCAGTTGGAATACACCCTACTAAAGCCTGATTGTCACAGCTGGTGAATATCAAAAATGCAATCTGACACTTTAGAAGAACGATATGCAATGAAATTCTGTTTTAAACTTATAAAAAAATACAACAGAAACGTATGGAATGCTTCAGACTGCTTTTCGACCATCTTGCATGAATCGAGCATCAGTTTTTGAGTGGTATGAGAGATTCAAGGAAGACAGGGAGTCTGTGAGGGATGATGAGAGGTGTGGCAGGAGTAAGGAAGTCAATACACCAGAGTTGATTAGCCAAAAGGTTAGGGTTAGGGTTACTCTGTTGAGGTTTTAAGGGGGTTCAGGAAGAGATTCGGTCGGAAGAGGCCAGCACTCTTTAAATTGGCTCAGTGGCATTTCCACCAGGACAATGCACCAGTCCACAACTCCATCCTTGTCACAGACTATTTGACAAAGATGGGCATCAAGACAGTTCGTCACCCTCCCTATAGTCCAGGCCTTGCTCCCTGTGACTTTTGCTTATTCCCTAAGCTCAGAGGCTGTAGTTATGGGAGAATTGAGGAGATGAAAGAGGCTGTGAGGTCATTGACACGCTCACACGAGTGGACTTCCATGGGGCCTTCCAGAAGTTGTTGGAAAGGGGAAACAAGTGCATTGCAGCCGGAGGAGATTACTTGGAATGGGACTAGAGTTTCATGCGACTACTATCAATAAAATTGCCCATACGAAAAAAGTCTGGAAAATTATTTAAAGATCCTCGTATATATATATATTCATGGCAAGAGAAAGAGAGACAAAGACAGAGAGAAAGAGAGACAGAGAGAGCAAGAGAGACAGAGAGAAAAAGAGAGGGCGAGAGAGAGAGAGAGGTGGCGAGGGAGGGATAATAAGTTACTATTTTTCTGACCCCCTATCACCTACTGAAGAAATCTTGCTCCTGCTTCAAGAGCCCAAAACTGATACTTTTTCTTCAGTCATCATTAAACTACACAGACGCTAAACGCCATTTTCTCTTGTCCTCCACCCTAACCCACGTTCGACTCTTTTCTTCTCTCCCATGTCAAATGGTCACTTTAGGGACATCGCCTTGCATTAAACACGTGCTACTCGGGAGAGAAATATTTGGACACACGTTCTTGCGCCAGAAATGGATGTTGTGATATGTCGAAGGGGGCCGTGGCTTGTCAAGAAAACATGTTTTTTTTTTATGTGCCAACCTCCCCCATATTATCATTATTATTATTATTATCATTATTATTACTGCTGCATTTTCTGCCGTTATTTCATGTTAGAATTATTAGAAAAATACTAATGCTATTAATACATGTAAATATCACAATTTTGCGCTTTCCCCCCACCCTCAGAAAGAGGGGGGTTGTGACGCCTTGAAAATACGAAGCTGTGACTTTCATCGTAAACATCGTCAACATTAAATCAAAAATCCGCGTCAGAATGTTTTTTTAAATTATTTTCAATCCCCTGCAACCGTTTTTCTTTAAAGGCTTTCGCGTTGATTAAACATGTTCACTCTGAAATACCTCCTCCCAATTTAATCTATGGGTAAAATATATAATAATAAAAATGATATTATTATTCTACTCTTGTGAGAGCTTTTCGAACCTGCGTTAACGGATGGTTTTTCACATGGGGGTTGAAAGACAACAAGTTTCCTTAATCCTCTAAGTCTCTTCACATTATTTTAGCCGATCTCAACAATGTTGTAGTTTAGATGGTCTCTACTGGTCCTCTTATTCAATGTCTTCCAGTCCCTTTACCTATCCTTTGGGGATTGTTCCAAGTGCACCAATTACTGTTGGTATCACTGTCACCTTCATCTTCCATAGTTATTTGGAGGTGCCCGTGGTGTAACTGTTATCGTCGCAGGATGTGGACACGACGACACGAGTTCAAATCCTGGACGAGCCTGAATTCATTTCACATAGCACTAATACCCTTGGGAAAGGTATGAATCCAAATATTCTCCCTCCAGCTATGGGTAAATAGTAGGGCAGACTAGGTTCTTCAGCCTTGGTGAGGCGACTAGTCTAGGAGAAGGAAAACTCTGAATTCAAACCTGTTAAACTCCGCTTAAAAAAATTGACTTTGTGTCATATCCTGCCCGAGCGGAGGGGTTGGGTAAATATGATCTTCCATAGTTATTTTTAGTTCTCTTGCAAGGGGTGCTCCACATTCCCTAAAATTCCAGTGAAGCTGGTATTTTGGGGAATGTGGTGCACCCCTTTATTGCCGTCGCTCTTAAGTCCACTCTGACCCAGGGTGGTAGCACTTGATAGACCTATCTATGGGTTAAACAGAACGAATCTGCGTACTTATGCTAAACTGAATTTTTTGATATAGAACTGTTTTTTAACATTGAAACTGTACTTACGCTAAACTGAATTGTTTGAATAAGAACAATTTGACTAAACTGAATAGTTTGAAATAGAAAAGTTTTTGATAAATTGTGTTCTCATGCAAAACTGAATTGTATGAAATAGAAATGAATATTTGTATAAAAATGGATTTGGCGTTGAATAACCTTCAAAAGTTGATATGCCATCATCATCATCATCATCATGTCGCGCTGGTAGCACGGATATCCCTGACCCTCTCTTGCCACTCCTCCCTATCGTTCATCGCCCTAGGCAGGTCTTCAGGACAACATCCCGTATCCTCACATAGCTGCTGAATGTATGTTAGTGCTGGTCGTCCTGCATTTGCACAGCCATGTGTGGGGGTCCATAAGAATACATCTCTTATGAGTTCGTCCCTGCTTCTCCAGCAGTGTCCTGCATGTCTGGTTCGTCTGACTTGAAAAGTTTTCGTGATAGGAGGCAGGTGGCCGTACAGTTTGGGTCATGGTTATCTTTCGATGGCTGTTTTATTCTCTTCTATAGAAGCCACTCTTATAGAAGCCACTCTCTCGCCACTTTTCCCTATCGTTCATCACCTCTTGCAGGTCTTTAAGGCTACATCCCGTATCCTCACATAGCTGCTGAATGTATGTTAGTGCTGGTCGTCCTGCATTTGCCCGGCCATATGTGGGTTTCCATAGGAGTATATCACTTATGAACTCGTCCCTGCTTCTCCAGCAGTGTCCTGCATGTCTGGTTCGTCTCACTTGGATAGTTTTCGTGATGGGAGGCAGGTGGCCGTATGGTTGGTTTTCAGCTATCATCATCATCATCATGTCGTGCTGGTAGCACGGATATCTCTGACCCTCTCTCGCCACTTTTCCCTATCGTTCATCGCCTCTTGCAGGTCTTTAAGGCTACATCCCGTATCCTCACATAGCTGCCGAATGTATGTTAGTGCTGGTTGTCCTGCATTTGCCCGGCCATATGTGGGTTTCCATAGGAGTAAATCACTTATGAGCTCGTCCCTGCTTCTCCAGCAGTGTCCTGCATGTCTGGTTCGTCTAACTTGGATAGTTTTCGTGATGGGAGGCAGGTGGCCATATAGTTGGTTTTCAGCTATACATTTCCGAAATGCATTAATTCTTTTCCGGATTTCCTCTTTTGCCAAAATTTTCAGTGGGTTCGGGTTTCTCAACGTCCGTTCCACGAAGAAATTCTGAGGGTTTCATGAGGTATGGTGTCTTTTTTAAAAATCCTATAAAGTTTATTTTATATAATGAATCAGCAAATAGATTATCATCATCATCATCATGTCATGCCGCCAGCACGGGTATCCCTGACCCTCTCTCGCCACTTCTCCCCATCATTTATCGCCTCTGGCAGGTCTTCAGGGTTACATCCTGTGTCCTTACATAGCTGCTGTATGTAAGTTCGAGCTGGTCGTCCTGCTTTTGCACGGCCATATGTGGGGGTCCATTGGAGTACATCATTATGAGCTCGTCCCAGAGAATTGTCACAGCTGGTGAGTTTCAAAAATGCAATCTGTCACTTTAGAAGAACGATATGCAATAAAAATCTGTTTTAAACTTGGAAAAAATACAACAGAAACGTATGGAATGCTTCTGACTGCTTTTCGACCATCTTGCATGATTCAAGCATCAGTTTTTGAGAGTTATAAGAGATTCAAAGTAGACAGGGAGTCTGTGAGGGATGATGAGAGGTGTGGGAGGAGTAAGGAAGTACACCGAAGTTGATTGGGCAAAGGGTTAGGGTTAGGGTTACTATGTTGAGGTTTTAAGGGAGTTCAGCAAGAGATTCCTAGGGAAGAGGCTAGCACTCTTCAAATTGGGTCAGTGGCATTTCCAGCAGGACAATACACCAGTCCACAACTCCATCCTTGTCACAGACTACGATGGGTATCAAGGCAGTTCCTCAGCCTCCCTATAGTCCAGACTCTTGAACCCTGTGACTTTTGGTTATTCCCTAAGCTCAGATGCTATCGTTATGAGACAATTGGGGAGATGAAAGAGGCTGTGACGAAAGGCATTGACACACTGACACAAGAGGACTTCCATGGGGCCTTCCAGAAGTTGTTGGAACAGTACAAATGCATTGCAGCCGGAGGAGATTACCTGGAAGGGGACTAGAGTTTCATGTGTGTACTATCAATAAAAGTGCCTTTACGAAAAAAGTCTGGAAACTTATCGTATGCCCCTCGTATATATATATATATATATATATATATATATATATATATATATTTGTCAAAAAAAACTTCAATTCTATGCTTCCATTACAAATTTATTTCTGGTCGTTATGACCTTCTTCAGACTGAGGTTAATAAATTAGCATTTAGGATATAATGTAGACTTCCCTACCTTGTTTTCGGCTGGAAGAGACAAAAAAAAAAAAGGAAATAAAGAAGTTTTTTTGTCTCTTCTAGCCGAAAACGAGGTAGGGAAGTCTACATCATCTCGTAAATGCTAATGTATTAAACTTTTTCTGAAGGTCATGACCACCTGAAATAAATTTATTATGGAAGCACTGAATGGAAGTTTTTCTTTTGTCAAATTTATAAAAAATGTCTTCGCTCTTCATGTGATTTTCGGTATATTTTTAATCGAAAATTAATTATATATCCCTTAGCCGTTG
The DNA here is from genome assembly GCA_963585895.1 of Sepioteuthis lessoniana. NCBI lineage: Eukaryota > Metazoa > Mollusca > Cephalopoda > Myopsida > Loliginidae > Sepioteuthis > Sepioteuthis lessoniana. The sequence continues at coordinate 61,172,026 of OY757935.1, read as the reverse complement.
TCTTTGAGCACTCAACGGAGATACCAATTCACCTGGGATTAGGACAAAATAAGTCTAAGCCCTGGACTGATTTCCTCGGATTATACACACTTATATATATATATATATATATATATATATATATAGTGCAATTATATAAACGCAATTAATCCACACCCACTCTTTTCGGACGTTGACTGGATATATATATATATATATATATATATATATATATATATATATATATATATATCCTTGAGGTTTACATATGTATCTCATGTAGGCTTATATCTATCTGTCTTCCTGTTTATTTAAGGTTCAGGACAAGGACCACTGTGTTAGACTATTTGGTATCCTTCTATTCTCTCCAGAACATTTCGCATTAGTTTTCATTATCACGTATTCTTGAAAGAACAAGCTTTTTATAAGGGAGAATTCTAATTTTTAAATTAAGCCCGCTAAATTTTTCCCTCTTTTGTTATTAGCTTATATTTTGTTAGTTTAAGATACATAAACTGATGTTACAATATGGTCACCCATCTAAGTTATAAGCAGGATTCGCGCTGCTTAACTCGCTTGAAATTGTGCTTAAAGCCTGATTTAACAGAACGTCAAAATCGTCCCTATTTTTCAAACGTGTACTCATTATACAGAAAACTTTGACTAGTCGGGTAAAAATGACTACAGTTGCCAAAGGTATCTATTATTTTTAGTGTTTACGAACATAAGTACTTAGGCAGCTCATTATTGCTTTGCTTTATCGATGCATCTGGCCTGCAAGGCTACGATTTCTTAAGGTAGCTAGTCTTCTGAACTAGTCACCCATTTAAATACTGCTTAACTTCGGTAATCAAGCAGAAACGGGTACTTTAAGCCAGTGACCTGACCGTAAGTTAATCTGACATGACATTATTTACAAAGTTTTCGCTTAATCTTACTCACAATCCTCAGATGGCTTACGTTTGGCACGTTTCTTGATTCCTATAAGAAAGACAGGGAGTCCGAGCAGCGTGCCGGACTACGATACTGTAGTATGTGAGTTCGATCTCCAGTCGTGCCAATACTTTCACTTTCAGACTAATCCCCTTGAGAAAAGTAAAACACCCGTTATTCCTCTGCTATTGGCCACGGGTGATGTAATGACTAGCAGGCTAGATTAGCAAACCTTCATGAGTGAGTATGAGTCTCATTGGATGCTCCATTCATTTAGCCTTGTGCCAGTTCTAAGCAAAACGATTAGTAAATTACAATACTTTTACAAGGATAGATTTATTTTGAGTAAACCACGAAGTTTGGTAAGCCATCAAAGAAACCGAAACCTTAAAAGAAAGAAAGAAAGAAAGAAAGAAGACATTAAAAGAAACACTACGTAAACAAAAAAGAAAAAGAAAGACAAGGAGACAAAAAACAGACCTCATGTGAGAAAGAAAGAAAGAAAGAAAGAAAGAAAGAAAGAAAGAAAGAAAAAAAAGAGGAATAAATAAAGGGAAAAAAGTAAATAAGAGTTATAGAACAGAAAGAAAGAAAGAAAGAACAAAGAGAGAAGTTGAGAGAAAGGGAGAGAGAGAAAGGGAGAGAGAGAGAGAGAGAAAGAGAGAGAGAGAAGAATAAAACAAAGAAGGATAAAAAGAAAGCGAGACACGGAAGAAAAAAAAAGGAAGGAAAATGCCAAATTTGTATTAAAAACAAAGAATTCCATAAATAGATTAGGGAACCCCATTGCATAATGGCTAACGTACTGGGCTGCACTCAAGAAGTAAGCGAGTTCAAGCTCCGTTCGCGCTACTACGTTCACTTTCAGAAAAATACGCTTGGGAAAAATTTAAGTAAAGTTGTCTCACTTTAGTCGAGGACGACCAAAAGGCTCCCTTTTCAATAGCTACTACACTTAGGAGTAGACGAAAGCGCTACTCATTTCCCTGGATTGCTCCATTTCACCCTTGATACGTACCTTATATTGCTGAGAGTTAAGCAAGGAGGTATCAAGTACCATTTTTAAAGTCTTTGGTATGATGCGACCTGGGATTGAACACAGGTCTCCCAGACCATTGGCGAACACTCTACCCACTTCAGTCAGCTTTTGGCTAAATAGTATTCCTGTTGGTATTATACAAAGATCGGCTTAGCATTAAATAATCCATGAAAGTTGGTTTGCCATTACATAAAGAAACCCAATCAGTAATATAGAAAGAAAGAACGAGAGAAAAAAAAAAGGAAAGGAAAATTGACGACAATGAAAAGAAAAAATTGCAGAAAGAAAGAAGAAAGAAAAAGGATAAAAATACAATAAGAAAATAAATTGAACTTGAGGACACAAACGAAAAGGGGGTAACAATTTATACAATAAAGTCGAAAGTGTTTGTGGTTTTTGCTTGGGTGTTGATTCACCGTTCATTTTTCTGTCGTGTTTTCTTCAGCCGTCCAGTCTTGTTGCTGGGACTGTAACGATAAGAAAAAAAGAAAAAAAGAAAAAAAAAAAACTCCCAAAAAGCAAAAAAACAAACAAACGAAAAACAAAAAAAAAAAAGTAAAAAAGAATAAGGGTTCTTGTTCGTTCTATGACGTGATGCCTTATTAGGAAAGGAAAGGCGAAATCTTCTGTGCCTGGAGACAGCCATTTCATGTCCGACATCATCTACGGTGACGGCTAGTCCCTTGACACCGGCTGCCCGTGTTCATAATGTGGTGATTGTTACACTTAGCACCGGCTGGCGAATTTCACGTCTGTAAATGTTTCAAGTTTGTTCTAATTAGTGCAGAAAGGAGTAGCAATTAGAAGTTCAGAAATGGGGAGGACAAGGAAAAGAAGAAAGAAAGAAAGAAAGAAAGATGGAGAAAGAAGAGAAACAAAGAAAGAAGGAATAAGTAAATAAATAAATAAAGAAAGAAAGAAAGAAAGAAAGAAAGAAGAAAGAAAGAAAGAAAGACAGAAAGAAAGATAGAGAAACAAAGAAAGAAAGAAAAATGGACAAAGAAAGAAAGACCGAAAGAAAGAAAGAAAAACAGAAAGAAGAGAAACAAAGATAGAGAAAAAAGAAAGAAAGAAAAATGGAAAAAGAAAGAAAGAAAGATGGAGAAAGAAGAGAAACAAAGAAAGAAAGAGACAAAAAGAAAGAAGGAATAAATAAATGGAGAAAGAAAGAAAGAAAGAAAGAAAGAAAGAAGAAAAACGAAGAAAGATAGAGAAACAAAGAAAGAAAGAAAAATGAACAAAGAAAGAAAGAAAGAAAGAAAGAAAGAAAGAAGAGAAACAAAGAAAGAAGGAATAAGGAAAGAAAGAAAGAAAGAAAGAAAGAGAGAAAGAAAGAAAGAAAGAAGAAACAAAGACAGAAAGAAAGAAGAGAAACAAAGAAAGATAGAGAAACAAAGAAAGAAAGAAAAATGGACAAAGAAAGAAAGAAAGAAAGAAAGAAGAGAAACAAAGAAAGAAGGAATAAGTAAATGAAGAAAGAAAGAAAGAAAGAAAGACCGAAAGAAAGAAAGAAAAACAGAAAGAAGAGAAACAAAGATAGAGAAAAAAAGAAAGAAAGAAAAATGGAAAAAGAAAGAAAGAAAGATGGAGAAAGAAGAGAAACAAAGAAAGAAAGAGACAAAAAGAAAGAAGGAATAAATAAATGGAGAAAGAAAGAAAGAAAGAAAGAAAGAAAGAAAGAAAGAAGAAAAACGAAGAAAGATAGAGAAACAAAGAAAGAAAGAAAAATGAACAAAGAAAGAAAGAAAGAAAGAAGAGAAACAAAGAAAGAAGGAATAAGGAAAGAAAGAAAGAAAGAAAGAAAGAAAGAAAGAGAGAAAGAAAGAAAGAAAGAAGAAAGAAAGACAGAAAGAAAGAAGAGAAACAAAGAAAGATAGAGAAACAAAGAAAGAAAGAAAAATGGACAAAGAAAGAAAGAAAGAAAGAAAGAAAGAAAGAAAGAAGAGAAACAAAGAAAGAAGGAATAAGTAAATGAAGAAAGAAAGAAAGAAAGAAAGAAAGAAGAAAGAAAGACAGAAAGAAAGAAGAGAAACAAAGAAAGATAGAGAAAGAAAGAAAGAAAGAAAAATGGACAAAGAAAGAAAGACCGAAAGAAAGAAAGAAAAACAGAAAGAAGAGAAACAAAGATAGAGAAAAAAAGAAAGAAAGAAAAATGGAAAAAGAAAGAAAGAAAGAAAGAAAGTTGGAGAAAGAAGAGAAACAAAGAAAGAAAGAGACAAAAAGAAAGAAGGAATAAATAAATGGAGAAAGAAAGAAAGAAAGAAGAAAAACGAAGAAAGATAGAGAAACAAGGAAAGAAAGAAAAATGAACAAAGAAAGAAAGAAAGAAAGAAGAGAAACAAAGAAGATAGAGAAAGAAAGAAAGAAAAATGGACAAAGAAAGAAAGAAAGAAAGAAAGAAAGATGGAGAAACAAAGAAGAGAAACAAAGTAGAGAAACAAAGAAAGAAAGAGGCAAAAAGAAAGAAAGAAAGAAAGAATAAATATATGAAGAAAGAAATAAATAAAGAAAAGTAGAAAGAAAGAAAGACAGGAAGAAAGACAGAAAGAAAGAGAAACAAAGAAAGATATAGAAAGAAAGAAAGAAAAATGGACAAAGAAAGAAAGACAGACAGACAGACAGAAAGACAGAAAGAAGAGAAGCAAAGAAGATAGAGAAAGAAAGAAAAAAAATGGACAAAGAAAGAAAGAAAGAAAGAAAGATGGAGAAACAAGAGAAACAAAGAAGAGAAACAAAGAAAGAAAGAGGCAAAAAGAAAGAAAGAAAGAATAAATAAATGAAGAAAGAAAGAAAGAAAGAAAAGTAGTAAGAAAGAAAGAAAGAAAGAAAGAAAGAAAGAAAAATGGACAAAGAAAGAAAGACAGACAGACAGAAAGACAGAAGGAAGAGAAGCAAAGAAGATAGAGAAAGAAAGAAAGAAAAATGGACAAAGAAAGAAAGAAAGAAAGAAGGGAAAGAAAACGCATCAATCAAGAAAGAAAAAATAAGAAAATAATAAAAGCCAAATCTTTTTTATACGTATATTAAATATACAGTTTTAAAACACATTTTGTAGATAACATTTTGATACAAGCCTCGGCTCATTTTTTGCACACGGTGAAATGGTTTCGCTTAATTTCAAAGAATTCAATTTAGCATAAATAATTTTTTTTTTTTTTTTCACACAGTTAAATGATCAAACAGTTCTATTTCAAGCAATTTAGTTTAACATAAGTCAACAAAGTTAAACGATTCCAAGTATTGCTATCTGTCACTAACAATTCAGTTTAGGATACAAGCTGACAAAGAAAAGAAGCAGTAGATATCCACCACAATTACGGACGCGGACTACGCCGATGACATAGCACTTCTGGCAAATATAACCACCCAAACTGAAACCCTGCTACAAAGTCTGGAACGAGTAGCTGCAGGCATAGGCCTCTATGTCAACGCACACAAGACGGAATACATGTGCTTTAACCAAAGAGGCGACATCTTCACACAAAACGGTAATTCTCTGAAACGAGTAGACAAGTTCACCTCCCTAGGAAGCAGTATCTCATCAACCGAGACAGATATCCATATGCGACTAGCAAAGGCATGGACAGCTAATGATGGTCAATCGGTCATATGGAAGTCAGATCTGAGCGATAAAATAAAACGCAGTTTTTTCCAAGCAGCGGTCGTATCGATACTGCTGTATGGATACACTACATGGATGCTAACAAAGCTTATGGAGAAAAAGCTTGACGGCAACTACACAAGAATGCTACGAGCAATATTAAACAAGTTCTGGAGGCAACACCCCATAAAGCAGCAGCTGTACGGCCACATACCACCCATCTCGAAAACTATGCAAGTTAGACAAACCAGGCATGTGGGGCACTGCTGAGAAGTAGGGAAGAACTCATAAGTGACATACTCCTGTTGACCCCTTCACATAGACGGGCAAAGGCAGAACAACCAGTTACAACCTACATACAACAGCTCTGTGCCGATACAGGATATAGCCTTGAAGACCTACCGGAAGCGATGGACGATAGAGAAGGGTAGTGGGAGAGGGTCAGGGAAATCCGCGCTGGAGGAGCGACTTGATGATAATAAGTAGATTTTGTTGTTGTTGTTGTTGTTGTTATTGTTGTTGTTGTTTACACCCAGTTAAATGTAAAAGTTAATTTCAAACAATACAGATTGTTCAATGTCAATATCTAGGACATTCGTTGGTAAAGTCCTACCCCTCTGCAGGGATGCAGTCGATGTATTCTACAGTCCCAGCCAACCGGGCTGAAGTCTATTTGGTTTAAAGGCGTATTAACCTTTGTGAGTTATTTAATGCCAAATAATGTTTATGTATATAATTTGTAAGTAAATATTCTTAAATAAATTAGAACTAATTTGTTTGCACACTTTTAACTGGTTTCAAGTATTCCTATCTAACACAAAATGTTTTATTTGCGCACGATTAAATGGCTTCAAGTCTTGCATTGTATGACTGACAATCCAAATCAAAATAAGTCATTTGTTTGCCGACCGTTTCGACGGTCAAACAGTTCTATTTAAACCACCAATGGGACCCTAACAGGTATTTCCACACCGAGTCAAAGTGGAACTTGGAGTAATGGTAATGAAGGGTTTCTCTACATTCTCCTGAGCTCCAGGACTACAGCTAAGCCATCAGAATATTTAGTACATTATCCAGGTCACTCGTTTGTAGGGGGGGGCAGTCTCCTCCCCACTTTGTGCAGAGATTCAGTTTGCGTATTCTACATCCCCAGCCGAATGGGTTGACACGGAATGGAAAAAGGAAAGGCAGAATGAAATAAAGTAAGGGAAAAGGAGGGAAAAAGCTGAAGGAAAGAAAAAATAATGGTAAAAAGGAAAAAATAATGGTAAAAAGGAAAAAATAATGGTAAAAAGAAAAAATAATGGTAAAAAGGAAAAAATAATGGTAAAAAGAAAAAATAATGGTAAAAAGGAAAAATAATGGTAAAAAGGAAAAAATAATGGTAAAAAGGAAAAAATAATGGTAAAAAGGAAAAAATAATGATAAAAAGGAAAAATAAAGGTAAAAAGGAAAAATAATGGTAAAAATAAAAAATAAAGGTAAAAAGGAAAAAATAATGGTAAAAAGGGAAAAATAATGGTAAAAAGAAAAAACAATAGTAAAAAGGAAAAAATAATGGTAAAAAGGAAAAGAAAACGAAGAAAAATTAAAAAAAAAAACGACAAATAGATCAGTACAAGGTTATTAATGTAGGGGTAGCGTCTATCGAAAGATTGTGTAGTGCCAATTTTTGAACTAATGAAAGCCTATACTTTATATCTTTTTAAGGTGGTATCCTGGGTATGATTTTTAACTCATATTCCAGTCTTTTCCATTACTTCCAGATCCACTTTGATCCAGCGTGGTCCAATCAATTTCGTTATCTTTTCTAATGGGACAGTCTTGTACAGTGAAAGGATAAATTTAAAAAAAGTTAAAACGTAAACGGTAAAATGTGAGGTGTGAAAAGTATCAGGTATTTATTTGGTTTAGTTGGTTTGGTTTGATTTGAAGGCACATCAAACCTTGTAGGTTATTTAATGCCAAATCTTCTTTATGTTGTATAGCCGTTATACATATATGTGTAACATAATCAACCATAATATACGAACTTCAATTAACGAACGAACACACTTCTTGATAAAAAAATATAATCTCTCACGCTTTATTCTCGAAGGGTGATATTTCTTGTGTGTGAGAGATGAGCTGGAGACGGGGACAGACTGCTATTTGACCCAAGTTCTTCTTTGACCATAACAGCACTTCATCCTCATCTTGGCTGAGGTTGCTCAACCGTGGGTCACTGAGGGCCCAAGCCCTCTGTCTGGAGCTGGTTCTCTCTCCGCTGGCACCCTGTCTACAGCTGACTCAAGCCGTCTGTGCCCTGGTTATATTATTGTTTAAAATCCACCTACTTCCGCTGTTCTTCCGCTTATTCTCACAGGTGCATCGCTTGATTGATCGCTAGGTCGAGGGTCAATATATAACATTTATACATATATATTAAATATATAAGACTTGTTAACACTTTTTGAAACATTTTAAATAAGGTTGAGCTCATTTCTTGGCACACAGTTAAATGGTTTCAAGTATTTCTATCAAAGACGAATTATTCTATTTAATAATAATTTTTTTGTTTGCACACAGTTAAATGGTTTCAAGTATTGCTATGTAAGAATAACAATGTAACTTCGGTCATTTGTAAGCACACATTTGAATAGATATACATATATGATTTGTAAGCGAATATTTTGTAGGTAATTTCATTTTTAAATGAGTTACGTCTAATTTGTGAACGCACAGGTGGTGCTAATGTTTCCACACTTGTGAATAGTTTCAATTATTGCTATCTAACACTTATAATTCTTTTCAATATTAATCATTTGTTTACAGACAGTGAAGTGGTTACAAGTATTGCTATCTAACACTTTTAATTCTTTTCAATATTAATCATTTGTTTACAGACAGTGAAGTGGTTACAAGAATTGCTATCTAACACTTATATTTCTATTCAATATTAATCCTTTGTTTACAGACAGTGAAATGGTTACTAGTATTGCTATTTTACACGAATTCTATTCAACATTCATTATTCGTTTGCACGCAGTTTAATGGTTCCACTTATTGCTATGTAACACAAACAATTCGATTAAACATCAATCACTTATTTACACATAGTTCTATTTCTACCAATTCAATTCAATACGTCATTTGTTTGCACACAGTTTTAATGGACATACAGATGACCCATAGATAGGACCCTATCCGGTGCTACCAATCCGGACGAGAGTGGACCTGGGAGCACTGGCAATGAAGGGGTATTCCGCATCCCCTAGAGCTCTATCATAACTGCAACCTCACCATCAGATTGTTTAGTTTCATATCAACGACACATTTGGGGTTGCATCTTACCCCTCTGTAGAGATGCTTTTGGTGTATTCTATAGACCCAGTCGACTTGATTGAGTGTGATATGGTCTGAATATAGAAAATATTGGAGAAAACGTAATTTTTTAGGCTAAAAATAATTCCGAGCATCTTTTTCTACATTTTCTGTGGAGACAATGTCTTTGAAATTATAGCATGATATCTCAACTGTTGTAAAGTGAGGTTATGGGAGAATCGAATGGATATTATTTCAGGAACAAAGATATACTGAAAACTGGCAGTTGCCGATGCAAAATGTCTCCCTTTATCCATACCATCATTGTTCATTAGCTGAAAAGCAAAGGCTGATACAACTTCGAATTGGGGTAATCCGAAAGAATAGTGGTTAACGCACTGAACTGCAACATCGTAGTTAGCGAGTTCGAACTACAGTTGCGCAATTTTCTTTCCGACGAATAACCTTGTGACTGGTATGAAGCTTCTTATGTACCCTCAAGCGGGTGTTAAATAGTAACACGAAGGTTCTTTTAAAAGGATGGATTCAGTATTAAATAACTCACAAAAAAAGAAAGAAAGAAAGAAAGAATAGAAAAAGAAAGAAAATGTATTGACAAATAGAAAGGATTGCAGAAAGAATGAAAGAAAAGTAGAAACAAAGGCTCAAGACATAGAGAGAAACACTACACAACGAAAAAGAAAAAGAAAGAAAGAAAAAAAGAAAGAAAGAAGGAAAATATATTTTAGAAAACGAGTGAATTTTAGAAAGAAAAAAAGAAAGAAAGAAATAAAGAAAGAAAGAGAAAGGCAAACGACACAAACGAAGAAACAAACGAAAGAAAAGTTGACAGAAAAAGATAACATATAAGAAAGAAAGAAAAAAAGAAAGAAAGAAAGAGAGGAAGGAAAAACGATGAACGGCAATATACAAAATAGAGAGAATTAAAGAAAGAAAAAAAAGGAAAGAAAGAAAGAACGAATAAGAAAGAAAGAAAGAAAGAAAGAAAGAAAGAAAGGAACGCAACACAAACAATTAAGAAAAATAAAGAAAAGTTGGCAAGAAAGACCACTTAAGAGAAAAAAAGAAAGAAAGAAATATACAAAAAGAAAGAAAGAAAGCAAGAAAAAAGAAAGAAAGAAAGACAGACGATCAACGAAAATATACAAAATTGAGTGAAAGAAAGAAAGAAAAAAAGAAAGAAAGAAGAAAGAAAGAAAGAGGCAAGACACAGAAAGAACCACTACACAAACGAACAATTGTTCTTCTAGACTGGTGGCCAATTAGGGCTAGATATAGCTTAGTCTTCTTAAAATAGAATGTCAGTATTGGTTGATACAGTCGCCTTGATAACCATGCCGGGGGAGTTCGTTTTCATTAGGGAATTGAAAACTGGGGAGCCATGATTTGCAGACTCGTCTGGTACTCAATATAAAATAAAGAATTACATAGAGAACACAAAAGGACGTTCTCAAGAAGCAAACAAACAAATAAATAAAATAAAATAGACAAACAAATGTTAAGTTGAATAAAAGAGAACAGAACATCGTTGTCAAAATGGCCGTGTAAGGTGACACCACTTGTCATAAAATAGATTAGCACGAAAATATTGACGATAATGGTGGACAACGAACGACACTTATTACTTGTATTGCTCGTTCCTATCATGAATGATCTTCTTCTTCTGCTGCTGCTGTTGTTGATGATGATGATTAATCAGCATCTTCTTGTTCTTGTTCTTGTTCTTCTTCTGCTGCTGCTGCTGCTTCAGAGGCTACTGATGTTGCTTCTTCTTCTTCTTCTTCTTCTTCTTCTTCTTCTTCTTCTTCTTCTGCTGCTGCTGCTGCTGCTGCTGCAGAGGCTATTGCTGTTGCTTCTTCTTCTTCTTCTTCTTCTTCTTGCTTCCTCTCTTATTCTTCTTCGACTGCTGCTGCTGCCGATGATGATGATTAATCAACATCTTCTTGTTCTTGTTCTTCTTGTTCTTGTTCTTTTTCTTCTTCTTCTTGTTCTTCTTCTTCTTCTTCTTCTTCTTCTTCTTCTTCTTCTTCTTCTACTGCTGCTGCTGCTGCTGCTGATGATGATGATGATTAATCAGCATCTTCTTGTTCTTGTCTGTCTTCTTCTTCTTCTTCTTCTTCTTCTTCTTCTTCTTCTTCTTCTGCTGCTGCTGCTGCTGCTGCTGCTTATTCTGCCACTTTTTCTTCTTTTTGCGCTGCTTCTTCTTCTTCTTCTTCTTCTTCTTCTTCTTCTTCTTCTTCTTCATTTTTATTATTCGTCATTGTTGCACTTTCATAGATTTGTTGTTTTTTTTGTTTTTAACGTACCCGACGTTCACATTTCATGCATTGACTTTTTTCAGTGTTTCTTTAATTTCTTCAGGTATCGCTTTTTTTTTTAATCCTTCAAACCTTTCTTTCTTTCTTTCTTTTATTCTTTCATTCTTTCTTTTGTGGGCTAATTTTCCGTCTACTTTTCTTTATTTTTCTTTTTTGTTTGTTTAGTTTTTCGTTCTATGTTTTCTTTCTTTCTTTCTTCCTTTTACATTAACTTTCTTAGTTTGGTCCCTTTTTCTTTCTTTTTTTCCCTAGTTTTCTCTGTCTTGTGTGTTTGTTAATTTGTTTGTTTCTTTCATTCTTCGCAAAAGAACAAAAATAAAACACAAACACACATAGAAAACAAACAAACAAACAAGCAAGTAAATCATGTGATGAATAAATCAATTTTGTAAAGAAAAATTTGAAAGTACAATTTTAAAAAATCTTTTAAATGACGTATAAATTTTTGTTTAAAGTATTTTACAGATTATAACTATCTTTTCATTAATATTCACGTCCATGAAAAACAATAAATAATGATTTAATAACACGAACATCAACGTTTGTAGGCTATTGAAATGCCAAATATACACATTTACAAGAACACACACACACATATGTATAGTCATCCATAGACGGACTGTTTCGTTCTATCAGAACTCTTCAGTGTGGCTAGACACGCAGGACGCTCGGAGCTGGGATCGAAGCCCGTCCAACTTTACGCTAGACTGTGATTCAGACCACTTGTCCACCACTCGGACCACGTTTGCTATGGGAATTTTAAGGTATTTTTTATTTTTAGCAAGAGCAGCAGCAGCCTTTGTTTACATTTTTCATACCCTATCGGCTACCAGAGTGCTCAATTCTTTCGAAGAGCTTTGCATTACGCTAGCGGCAGCCGGCAATTCCTTCGCCAGAGAGCTCAACCCTTATGGGGGAGCATATATGTATATATACGCACACACACACACACACACACACACACACACATATATATATATATATATATATATATGTATATATATAGTGTACTTAGGCTGAAAATCATTATTTAAGCTTGTTCTGTTAAAGACCATGGAGTATTTTAGACTCGAACGTTTTCACTTAAAGACACTAGAAAGAAAATACTCCGCGGACTTTAACAACACACAAACACACACACACACACATATATATGTATACATAATAATTTCTGGGACGGTTGGTCGGCTGTGTTTTATGGTAGATCAACCTTTCTAGGCTATTTATTGCCACATCCTGTTTACACACACACACACACGCACACATGCGTATATATATATATATGGTGCCTCTAGTCGTATAATGATTAGCAAGCAAACTTTTACGAGTGAGTTCGTGTCTCACTGGGTACTCCATTCATACTGTCTCTCAAACTTTTATATCCTTTTTTGCCTCGGGGGTCAGATTTTCGAGTTTTTGGCAAAAGGAATTATTTGGCATGTCCCACAACTTAAATTTCTCCATCCAATTGGTACCCAATAAATTTTTTGCATTCTCTAATTCGAACGTTTTTAGTTTTAACGTCCTTCCTTGAAAGGTTACATTCGTGATAAATTCTCCTTCAAACTTGATTTTCTCCCTGGTCTTGGACCTGACTATTTTATTAGATCTTAGCAAGGTTGGTTTTCCCGACTTTTTGCAAGTGTTTAGATTTATGATTGTCAAATCTGTCCCAACTGTAATTTTAGATTTTTATTTAGGATTTGTACTGGCACATATTTCCTAATGTTTAACCCGTCTTGTTAATCTGCTTTTCTGTTTTTTACACATCTATTAACATTTTTCCTCACTCGTCTGTGTGAGCTCTTGTGCCCGACATGGCTATAAGTTGGGCACTTCTTATTCTGATAAGAGCAATCCTTATACCGATGTAGTGACCCACAACCGGAACATGGATTAGAGGGCAACTTGTCTTGTTTCTTTTTGTATTGGTTTCATTTAGGGGGAGAATTAGATTGTTTTTTCTTTTGACGTTCCTTTCTTATGTTGCCCAGTCGGCTGGGGATCCAGATTACACCGACTGCACCACCCCCAATGAGTGTCCTGGATGTGCCACAAAACGGTCTGATGGTGAGGTTCCAGTGATGCTGGAGCTTTGGGGAATGCGGAGGAACCCTTTATTGCCAGCACTCCCAGGTCCACCCTGGCCCGGAGTGGTAGCCCCTGATAGGGTCCGATCTATGGGTTAAATAGAACTAAACCGTGCTTCTTTCACTATACTGATTTTTAAATTTAAACTGCGTATTTATGCTAAACTGAATTTTTAAAAAATAGGACTGTTTTAACATTGAAACTGCGTACTAATGCTAAACTGAATTGCTCGAAATAGAACTGGATTATCTGAAATAAAACTGTTTGACATTTAACTCTGAGTATATTCTGTAGAATACACTGACTACACCTCTGCAGAGGGGTAAGACCCCCCCCAATGAGGGTCCTGGATTTGACACTAAACAATCTGATGGTGAGGTCCCAGTAATGCCGGGGCCTTGGGGAGTGCGGAGCACCCTTTCATTGCCATTGCTTCCAGATCCACTCTGGCCCGGCGTGGTGGCACCTGATGGGGCCCTGTCCTTGGGCTGAGTAGAACTAGCGACATGCTTGTGCTGAACTGAATTGTTTGATTAAACTGAATAGCTTCAAATAGAAATGTTTTCCTCAATTAAACCGTACTTACATTTAAGCTGCATGCTTATGCTAAACTGAATTATTTCAAATAGAACAGTTTTTTGACATTGAAACTGTATTTACACTAAACTGAATTGTTTAACATAGAACTGTTTGGACATTTAACTGTGTGTAAACATAATGTGTACTTACAGTAAACTGAATTAGCTTAATAAGAACTGCTTCACTAAATTGAATAGCTTGAAATAGAAATTTTTTTCACAATTAAACTGTACTTACATTTAAACTGCGTACTTATGCTAAACTAAATTATTTGAAATTTAACTGTTTTTGACATTAAGACTGTACTTACACTAAACTGAATTGTTATATATAACTGCTTGAATAGTTTGAAATAGAAATGTTTTTGACAATTAAACTGTGTACTTATGATAAAATGAATTGTTTGAATTAGATCTGATTATTTACATAAAAATGGATTTGGTGTTAAATAACTTAGAAAGGTTGATATGCCATAAAACCAAACCAACCAACCAAATCAACTCATCATTTTCTCTCACTCTCTCTCTCTCTCTCTCTCTCTGACTGTCTCTCTCTCTCTCTCTGTGACTCTCTCTCTCTCTCTGACTCTCTCTCTCTCTCTATCTCTCACACAGACACACACTCATTATTTTCTCTCTCTCTCTCTCACACACAGATACTCACACTCACACTTATTATTCTCTCTCTCTCTCACTGACTCTCTCTCTCTCACACACACAGACACTCACACTCACACACACACTCATTATTCTCTCTCTCTCTCTCTCACTGACTCTCTTTCTCTCACAGACACTCACACTCACACACGCACTCATTATTTTCTCTCTCTCTCTCACTGACACTTTCTCTCTCTCTCTCTCTCTCTCTCTCTCTCTCTCTCTCTCTGCTATAGAAATCGGGATGTCCCGATTGGAATATAAGCCACTCAAGTTGTAAGGGTTAATATATTTTCCTTCCTTCCTTGTTTGAAATAGTTTTAAATAGAAACGTTTTTGACAATTAAACTGTGTATTCATGCTAAACTGAATTGTTCGAAATAGAACTGATTATTTACATAAAAATGGATTTGGCGTTAAATAACCCACAAAAATGGATATGCCATAAAACCCACCCAACCAAACCAAACCTTTCTTCCGTGTGCTATGCCAGATTTCTCGATATTTTTCGCATTTTGGTGTACGCTTACGAATCTCTGACAGTCTTCCACTATTTGTGGGAGAGTAAGGTTCGGCTCGTTTTCCAATTTATTCAGAACTCTTCGTCTTGTATCAGCACCTATAGCTGAAAACGTGTCCCTAAACACTAGGAAAAAAGCTTAATAAATTACCACACACACACGCACTCATATATATATATATATATATATATATCATCATTATCATGTCGTGCCACTTTTCCCTATCGTTCATCGCCTCTGGCAGGTCTTCAGGGCTGCATCCCGTATCCTCACATAGCAGCTGTATGTATGTTCTAGCTGGTCGTCCTGCATTTGCTCGGCCATGTGTGGGGCTCCATAGGAGTACATCACTTATGAGCTCGTCTCTGCTTCTCCAGCAATGTCCTGCGTGTCTGGTTCGTTGTGAACCAATAGTTTGTGCATAACGCAAATTTACATGGATTCAAATATTACTATCTAACACTAATAGTTCTATATGCACGCTGTTAAAAGGTTTCAAGTATTTCTATCGAACACAAATATTTTTATGTACGAGGTAAAATGGTTTTAAGTATTTCTATCTAACCCTAATGTTATGTTTTGACCTTTTGACCGGGCCAAAAATGCCATTCAAGGTGATGCACCTGATAGAAGTGACACATTCTAATGGCAGTTATGAGAGGAAATCGCGTGGGCGGAAATTGGCAGATGAAATGGGACGAGGTAAAAAAAATCCCATTATACTCTCACAGACTGACGCACCGGAAGAGAGTGACCTGTGAACTGCATGACAGTTATTTCCGCTTGATGACGATTAAACATTCGATTTCAAAGACTGCGTGGGCGATCAAGTGGGCGTTGTACTATTATATAGCTCAGCCAAGACAGAAGTCAAGCAGTTGAGTTCGAGTGCCAGTTGGAGACGAGATGTGGTAGGGAAAGCCACACCCGGCCGAAGGGGCTCTCGGGAGCCCTGATTGAATTAGGGTCCAGAGGAGAACGAGAAAGACACAACGTTACCGACCATAACTTTGGGGTCAAAATATTTCAGTTATCTTCGGTCTCCAGCTCCCTCTCGCACGCAAACCCTGAACAACCCTTTCGAACCCTTGCAATAAAGTAAGAGGTATATATTTTTATAAAGAAGTCTTCCTGCGTCTTAATTATTACTGCGTCTGTTATTCATTGCGTCTTAATTAATGTGTCGTTGAGATGCAGTAGATGAGCATATAATACTAAGAGTTCTATTTGAAGTTGTTTGGGGTGGATCTTAGCCCTCTACAGAAATACAGTCGGCGTCCCAAGCAGACTGGACGGAAACAAAATAATCATAAGAAAAAAAAACAAAAAGAAAAAACAACAAAACAAAGACATCAATAAATAAATAAATAAAATTGGTTGTATAAGGTTTATTGTATATTCACCTATTAAGGAATAAGTATAGAAATTTTTATAAAAATAAAGTAATTTTAGATTTCACTGAAATAGGACGTTATTCTTTTCGGGGTGTGGTGGTAAGGATGGTGAAAAACTAACTTATAAAACAATCACCTTAAAATAAGCGTTCTTCATTTTTTTCATTCATTTCTATATATCTTTCTTATATTTCTTCTTCGTTCTATCCTCTCTTTCTGTCTTTTCGCTTCCGTTCTTTGTTCCTTCTATTGTATTAAAGCAGACGATAAGCATCTAATGTATAGTAATAACGCTTTCTTTCTTTCTTTCTTTCTTTCTTTCTTTCTTTTCAGGTCTACGCTTTCTTTCTTTCTTTCTTTCTTGCTTTTCAAGTCTATGCTTTCTTTCTTTCTTTCTTTCTTTCTTTTCAAGTCTACGCTTACTTTCTTTTTTTCTTTTCAAGTCAATGTTTTTCTTCCCTTCCTTTTTCTTTAATTGCTTCTTCATTTCTTTCTTCTTTTTTTTTTCTTTCTTAAAATGTAAACTTTAATATTTTTCGACCATTATCCCCTTTTGTTTTAGCTATCTTTTATTGACAATCAGAAACACTCCTTCCTCATTAGCGTCAAACTTTTTTAACAACAACAACAACAACAACACACACACACACACACACACAGAGAGAGACAAACATACGTATATACACATACACACATACACTCCCAAACGCACAGAGATACACATACACACTCACCCGCACATATACATGGATATGCACATAGATACACACATACGTATACACAAATACAAACACATACATACACACGCATACATAGACATCTATTCACCTCCACGGACATACACACACACTAAAGCACATGGACCTATACACACGTAGTACACACACACTAACGTATACACATATACACACTCTAACACACACCTACATACACAGTAACAGACACAGAAATACACATACATGCACTCATACGTAGGCATACCCACAGCACGGGCATACACATACACTTGCATACATACACTCACACATGCACGCACTGACACACACTCATATACACATGCATACACATACACTCACATGCGAACATTCACATCTACACACAAATACACACACGAACAGATAATATCATACCCACATATACAAACACTCTCATACATACAGACACACACGCACGCACTAACACACACTCACATAAACATACACCCCCACTTACATACGAACATTCACACACAAATACATACATAAATATGATTGTCTAATCATACACCCACATACACTCATACACACGGGCGTACACATACACACATGCATTCACAGACAAGCACCCACTCTCACACATACATACACACACACTTTGATACCCCATACACACACAAAAAACATCTCGAGGAACCTGCAAATTTAATTATATACTGACTATTTCATATTTATTCAATTTTCAGTTTCGATTTCGTCTTTCTTTCCCCGTTTTTTTTTTTTCTCTTTTATTTATTCATCTTATTTGAAGACATTTTTTTAAATATTCTTTTTATCTTAATGTCTCTTTTTTTTTTTTTTTTTTGATAAGAAAAACAGTTTTTCGTTATTTTTGTTTGGCTTTAGTTTGACTTTTCTTTTTAAGATTTTCATTTGCTATTCATATATCAAATACGTTTCATGCATTCCCTCCTTTCTTTCTTTCTTTCTTTCTTTCTTCCTTTCTTTCTTTCTTTCTTTCTTTAATTCACCGTTCTTTCCTTATTACTTATTTACCTTAATTTTCTTTCTTTCTTTCTTTCTTTCTTTCTTTCTTTCTTTCACCGTTCTTTCCTTCTTACTTATTTACCTTAATTTTCTTTCTTTCTTTCTTTCTTTCTTTCTTTCACCGTTCTTTCCTTCTTACTTCTTTTACAATAATTTTTCTTTCTTTCTTTCTTTCGTCTTCGTTTTTTTCTTTCATTCATTGTTCTTTCCTTCTTACTTCTTTACCATAATTTTTCTTTCTTTCTTTCTTTCTTTCTTTCTTTCTTGTTATTCACTTTTTCTTCTTCCTTTCCTTTTCCTCTGATTTGTCTCTTTTCAAATCTTTATATTTGTTTTTCATCAGACTTTACTTCCCTTTCTTTTCCACAGAAGCTACTTTCTTTCTTTCTTTCTTTCTTTCTTTCTTTCTTTTTCTATTTAATCATTTGTAAAGAAAAATAGAAGAAAAAAAGTTATAATGTATTAAAAATAATAGGAGAATTCTAAAAGAAAGAAAGAACTAACATCGATTTAAAAAAAAAGGTAAGGAAATAACGAATGATGAAAAATGAGTATGACGATTGGAAAAGAAAGAAAGAAATAATAGACAGAAAAAAAGAAAGAATGAATGAAAGAAGTGACTTCGAGTAAAAAGGAAGGAAATAATGAATGATTTAAAAACGAGTGCAACGATTTTAAGAAAGAAAGAAAGAAAGAATGAAAGAGAGAAAGAAAAAAAGAAGTGACTTCCAGTAGAAGCAAAATGAAAGAAAATAATGAAGAATGAAAAAAAATTGACAACGATTTGAAAAGAAAGAGAGAAAGAAAGGAAAAAGAAAGAAGGAGAGAAAGAAGTGACTTCAAACAAAAAGAAAAAGGCAAGGAAAAACGAATGATTGAAAAATGAGTCCAATGATTTGAAAAGAAAGAAAGAAAGAAAGAAAGAAAGAAAGAAAGAAGTGACTTATAGTAAATGGAAAAGTGAAGAAAATTATGAAGACAAAAAAACGAGCATGACGATTTGCTGAGAAGGAAAGGAAAAAAAGGAAGAAAAAAGAAAGAAAAAGCCTGAAAGGAAACAAGGGAATTCGCGTAGAAAGAAAGGATGAGGAAGTCAAGACAAATGAAAAACGAGCAATTACGATTTCTTTCTGCAGTTCTTTTCGCTCTTTCCAGACAATTTTCTCTTTCTTTCTTTCTTTCTTTCTTTCTTTCTTTCTTTCTTTCTTTCTTTGTACTCGTTTTTTAATCATTCATTATTTCCTTCCATTTTCTTTTTGCTTGAAGTCAATTCTTTCTTTCTTTCTTTCTTTCTTTGTACTCATTTTTCAACCATTCATTATTTCCAGCCAATTTTTTTTTTGCTTGAAGTCACTTCTTTCCTTCTTTCCTTCTTTCTCCTTTTTCAATCATTCATTATTTCCTTCTATGTTCTTTTTACTCGAAGTCACTTCATTCTTTCTTTCTTTCTTTCTTTCTTTCTGATTTTTCAATCATTCATTATTTCCGTCCCTTTTCTTTTTGATCGAAGTCACTCCTTTCTTTCTTTCTTTCTTTCTTTCTTTCTTTGTTTTCAAATCATCGGATTCGTTTTTCAATCATTCATTATTTCCTTCCATTTTCTTTTTGCTTGAACTCAGTTGTTTCTTTCTTTCTTTCTTTCTTTCTTTCTTTCAGTCATTCATTATTTCTGTCCCTTTTCTTTTTGCCCGAAGTCACTTCTTTCTTTCTTTCTTTCTTTCTTTCTTTCTTTCTTTCTTTCTTTCCTAATCATTGGATTCGTTTTTCAATCATTCATTATTTCCTTTCCTTTTCTCTTTGCTTGAAGTCCCTTGTTTGTTTGTTTGTTACTTTATTTCTTTCTTTCTTTCTTTTCAAACTGTACTCGTTTTTCATTATTTATTATTTCCTTTCATTTTCTTTTTTACTCAAAGTTCTTTCTTTCTTTCTTCCTTTCTTTCTTTCTTTCTTTCGTTCTTTTGTCTTCGTCTTCTTTCTTTCATTCACCGTTCTTTCCTTATTACTTCTTTACCTTAATTTTCTTTCTTTCTTTCTTTCTTTCTTTCTTTTTCGTCTTCTTTCTTTCATTCACCGTTCTTTCCTTCTTACTTCTTTTACAATAATTTTTCTTTCTTTCTTTCTTTCTTTCTTTCTTAAGTCATCGTCTTCTTTCTTTCCTTCACTGTTCTTTCCTTTTTTCTTCTTTACCATAATTTTTCTTTCTTTCTTTCTTTCTTTCTTTCTTTCTTTCTTCTTCGTCTTCTTTCTTTCATTCACCGTTCTTTCCTTCTTATTTCTTTACAATAATTTTTCTTTCTTTCTTTCTTTCTTTCTTTCTTTCTTTCTTTCTTTCTTTCTTTCTTTCTTTCTTTCTTAAGTCATCGTCTTCTTTCTTTCCTTCACTGTTCTTTCCTTTTTTCTTCTTTACCATACTTTTTCTTTCTTTCTTTCTTTCTTCTTCGTCTTCTTTCTTTCCTTCACTGTTCTTTCCTTCTTACTTCTTTTACAATAATTTTTCTTTCTTTCTTTCTTTCTTTCTTTCTTTCTTTCTTTCTTTCTTTCTTTCTTTCTTTCTTAAGTCATTGTCTTCTTTCTTTGCTTCCCTGTTCTTTCCTTTTTTCTTCTTTACCATAATTTTTCTTTCTTTCTTTCTTTCTTTCATTCTTTCTTTCTTTCTTTCTTTCTTAAGTCATCATCTTCTTTCTTTCCTTCACTGTTCTCTCCTTTTTTCTTCTTTACCATAATTTTTCTTTCTTTCTTTCTTTCTTTCTTTCTTTCTTTCTTTCTTTCTTTTCAATGTTAATCTTCACTGCAAGCATATCAACCACCACCACCACCACCACAGAAAAAAAAAGAGCTCTTCACCCCGCATTTTCCCTTAATTATGCGCGAAATAATTACAACACTTCTTTCCTAATTTGTCTCTCCATCCCTCACCGCCCGTTTTCTCCGTGGAGGTAGAGATCTGGTCAGTCATTTACTCACTTCTTCAATCACTCATTCATTGACACTTTCTCTCTCTCTCTCTCTCTCTCTCTCTCTCTCTCTCTCTCTCTCTCTGCCTTTTTCTTTCTTTTTTTTTTTTTTTTTCGTCTTCTCCCGCTTTAGTTATTTACCCCTCGACTCGTTTTATGCAATCGTGTTGACCGAGGGCGGTCTATTTGGCTTTTTTTCCCTCCACTCAGCCTTTTGTCAGTAATTCTGTATCGGGTTACTCTCAGAAGCATCAATGCATTGTTTCACATTTGCTTTAATTATTATAATAACGGCAGATTTAGGCCTGACAATCACATCTGCATTAGCCTGGCCTTCCAATTGCTTTTTATAGCTACCACTGTTGTTGCTCATTTTGATGTTGATGATGGCAATGACTTCTTCTTCTTCTTCTTCTTCTTCTTCTTCTTCTTCTTCTTCTTCTTCTTCTTCTTTTAAAAAAGCGGAATCCCTTAGCCGTAGTGGCTAACGTGCTATACTGCTACATCGACAAAAACAAGTTCGAACTCCAGTCTCCCAATTACGTTCACTTTCGGACTAATACCCTTGGGAAAACATATTGCACCTTAGTGGTTAGAGTGTTCGCCAATGGTCCGGGAGACCTGGGTTCAATCCCACGTCGCGTCATACCAAAGACTCTAAAAATGGTACTTGATACCTCCTTGCTTAACACTCAGCAATTTAAGGTACATATCAAGGGTAAAGTGGAGCAATCCAGGGAAAGGAGTAGCGCCCCCTACACCTTAGTGTAGTAGCTATTGAAAAGGGAGCCTTCTGGTCACCCTTGCGTACGGTCGCCAGTTTTACTTCATAGTGTCCTTTTACATAGATGGCTTTGACGTTGAAATAACCCTCGAAGGTTGATGAGCCTTTAAGCAAAGGAAACAAGCCTGAAGTTTAGATTAACCAATATTTGGATCATGCCAGAAAGCTGAAAAATCTGAGGAACATTTGGGTGACGGTAACACCAATCGTAGTTGAAGTTCTAAGAATGCTGTTCAAAAGCCAGTAAAAAAAGGAACGGAAGAGCTGAAAATCTCAGATATAACTGAGACCCTCCTGATTCTAGTGTGTTAAAATCAGCAAGAATACTTAGATTAGCCCCGAAGACATGAGGAGACTTGCTGTCATTTTGAACTCGCAAAAAACCTTCAGTTGAAAACAGTACAAAAAACTTGCAGGGACAGCAAATAATAATGATAATAATAATAATAACTCGACCTTGCTAGAGAATGGAAAAAAATGTGGAACATGAAAGTGGCAATTGTACGAATTGTGATTAGTGCTTTTGGTACAGTAACTGAAGGTTTATTAAAGGGACTGGAAGAGTTGGAAGTTGGCGCCCGAGTGGAGACCATCCAAACGACAGCCTTACTGAGAACAGCCAGAATACTGAGAGGAGTCCTGGAGACTTGAGGAGACTGTCTGCCTCTTAAACTCTAGTGAAAGACCATCAGCTAACGCTGATGTGAAAAATTCTAAAATTAATTCTAAAATTATTAATAATAATAATTTTGGTTCAGTAACGAAAGGATTATTAAAGGGACTGGAGGATTTAGAAGTTGGCGGCCGAGTGGAGACCATCCAAATGACAGCCTTATTGAGAACAGCCAGAATACTGAGAAGAGTCCTGGAGACTTGAGGAGACTGGTTGTCTCTTAAACTCCAGTGATGTAAAAAACTTTAATGTGATGTAAAAAACTCTAATGTGGAAATAATGATCTGGCACATTGAGATACAAACGGATAACCCAATCCTAGCGAGAAAACCAGACCTAATTAAAATTAACAAAAAAAAATGTCATCTGGTTGATTTTGTTGTTCCAGTGAACCACTGAGTGAAAATAAAAGAAAGTGAAAAGTTAGACAAATACTTTGACCTTGCTAGAGAGCTAAAAGGACATGAAGGTAATAGTAGTTGGCGTGCTGGGAACAGTCCCTAAAGGCCTAAGAAAAAAAGACTGGCGGATTTGGATATCAGATGATCAATCGAGACCCTAGCATTGTTAAAATCAGCAAGAATACTGAAAAGAGTCCTGGAGATATGAGGAGATTTGCTGTCACTCAGATTCCAGTGAAAAACTACTACTTGCTGAGAAAAAACTCTCAAGAAGTGAAATGTGAAAAGAATGATAAATACCTCGACCTTGCTAGAGGATTGAAAAAACTGTGGAACATGAAGGTGACAGTTATACCAATTGTAATTGTTGCTTTTGGTACAGTAACTAAAGGATTATTAAAAGGCCTGGAGGACTTGGAAGTTGGCGGACGTGTGGAGACCATCCAAACAACAACATTATTGAGAACGGTCAGAATACTGAGAAGAGTCCTGGAGACTTGAGGAGACTTGCTGTCACTCAAACTCCAGTGGAAGACCATCAACTGGTGCTGATGTGAAAAACTCTAAAGGAGTAAAAAATGATAATAATAATTGCAGCAAAAAAATCTTGCCGTATAGTTGATTTTGTCGTTTTAGCGGACCACGGAATGAAAAACAAAGAAAGCAAAAAGAGAAAAAAGAAGTACTTAGACCTCACCAGAGAACTGAGAAAATTGTAGAACATGAGGGTAACGGTGATACCTGTTGTGATTGACGCGGTTGGAACGGTCCATTAAGGCTTGGAAAGGGAGCTGGAAGAGATGAAAATTGGGAGATGAATCGAGGTAATCAAAACTACTGCATGGTTAAGATCGACCAGAATACTGAGAAGAGTCCTGGAGACCTGAGAAGACTTGCTATCATTCAATCTCCAGGGAAAGGCAGTCAGCTAACACTGGTGAGAAAAACTTGCAATAATAATAATAGTAATAATAATAATAGAGAATTTGCAAAATTGTCGATTTTGCTCTTCCGGCGGACCACAGAATAAAATCTGAAGGAAAGTGAAAAGGAGGATAAGTACCTCGACCTTGCTAGAGAATTGAAAAAAATGTGGAATATGAAAGTAACGATTGTGCCTAAGCACAATAACTAAAGGATTATTAAAAGGCCTGGAAGACTTGGAAGTTGGCGGACGGGTAGAGACTATCCAAACGACAGCATTGCTGAAAATGGCCAGAATCCTGAGAAGAGTTCTGGAGACTTGAGGAGACTTGCTGTGTCTCAGACTCCAGTGAAAAACCCTCAGCTAACGCTGATGTGAAAAACTCTAATGAGTAATAATAATGTAATCTCCATCAGACAACCAGACCGAGTGATAGTCAACAAAAAAAAGACAACTTCCCAAATTGCTGACTTTGGTTTCCCGGCAAGCCACAGGGTGAAACTAAAAGCAAACGAAAAGAAAGATTAATACCTGGATCTGGCTAGGGAACAGAAAAAACTGTGGAATATGAAAGTGACGGTGCTGCCAATTCTAATTGGAGTTCTTGGATTGGTACAGGCATTAGAGGACTTGGAAATAAGAGTACGGAGAGAGACCATCCAAACGACGGTATTGCTGAGATCAGCCAGAATACTGAGACGAGTCCTATAGACTTGAGAAGACTTGCTGATACTCAGATTCCATTGAAAGACCGTCAACTAACGGTGATGTAAAAAAATCCTAATGAATAATAATAATAATAATAATAATAAGAAGAAGAAGAAGAAGAAGAAGAAGAAGAAGAAGAAGAAGACTTCAGTTTACAAACCGAGGAGATTCCACACGAAATAAACTGCACATGGCTACGAAAGGAAACCTTATGAGATAAAATGAATCTGGCAACTCAAAATAACGCTATAACGACCAGTGATATAAAAAACTTCAGTGAGAAACCATCGGCTAACGCTGGTGTGAAAAACACGAAAAGGAGTAAATAATAATGATAATAATGATAATGATAATAATCAAATTAGGCAAATCATTAAAAAAGAAATACAAGATTTTGTACGTCTGGGTTGAAAAGTTTATTTTCTAAGAATTGTGCCAGAGAGTAAATTTGGTCATGTTGACAAATGAGATATGCTCAAACCAGAATCTGTCCTAGCCATTAAATTCTCTGAGACTTTTATTTGCGACCGGATCACTACAGAATAGCCAGACGACCAGACCTTGTTTTAATTAACAATAAAAGACTGATGGATTTTGCTTTCCCAGCAGAACACGGAATAATTTTTTTTAAAGTGAAAAGATAAATAAATACCTGGAAGTTCACTTTTTTTTTTCGCTTTCATCTTTTTCTTTCCAAGTGCGTGTGTTTGTGTGTGTGTGTGTGTGTGTTTGTGTGTGTGTGTGTGTGTGTATGTGTGTGTGTGTATTTTAATCTTTAATCTCCACTTTCTTCGCTCTTTTCAAGACTCGATTCTTTATGTCCTTCTACAACATACCTCATTCTTTAAAACCCTGAATTCTTTCCCTTCCTGTCCTATTTCTTATACCCCCTTCTCTTAAGTGGGCGGGCAAAGTCACGGGCCCTAAATTGCAAGCGTCGATTCAATGATTAACGGTTTCATCATCATAACACATTCGTTCTCCAAATAAGACAAATTGGAAAATGGCACCCGCATCATTCATGTTTGAAAACAATTAGTTCTGGGCAGTTGAGCGAAACCAGAAAAGGTAGGGTTAATTCTTAGGATTTTGAACTTAAAGGTTAACGTAAGAAGACGGGCATATGCAATTGCGAACAAGTAGGATGCAGAAAAATAATGACACGGAAACTACAACAGATACAAGGATCCCGATAACATGATTGGATAGGGCAAGTTTTCGGCTAAAAAATATTTTTTTTACTGTGGGTGAAGTTTAGGAGACGTTGACTGTATCCCCAACAGGGGGTAACCCTACTAAAAGTGTACCTTCAGTATGTCACTAACCTCTTCATTGCTATTACTCCCAGGTCCACTTTGATCGGGAGTAGTAGCACCAGTTAGGGCCCAATCTATGCGCAAATAGATTCATTTAAAAATTATCCGTATTCAATTGGGATAAGCCATATAGCTAGATTATTTGTCGTAAGAATAGTTATTTGAAGCTATAAATGTTTACTAAATATTATTATAAGTGAGTTGAAGCAAAATAACAGGGTGCAGAGGGGTCCTGTGACGAAGTAGGTAACGTCCTGTGTTGCGGCCTCGTAGTAAGTTAGTTCAAATCCCAGTCGTACTATTACGTCTGCTTTCCGATTAAAGCATGATAAGAGGGTAGCAGAAAATATTATCAGGTTTAATGTCATATCTACCGTAAATGGTTTACGAATGTTTTTTACTGAACAGTTTAGAGGTAACATTTTTAAACAAGCCAAAGTTCATTGATTTGCACACAGTTGAATGTTTCAAGGATTGCTATCTAATACTAATAATTAAATTGAATATTTATGAACAGTTCTATTTGATGCATAGATAAGTCTCTAACAATACTGTTATTCCGGGTCAGAGTGGACCTGGGAGTAATTGCAATGAAGAGGTACTCTATATCCCCCAGAGCTCAAATGCTTGAGCCACATCATTAGATGTTTTAGTGTCAAATCTAGAACATTCATTAGTTGGCTTTTCCTCCTCTCCAGAGATGCAGTCAGCGGATTGTACAGCTCCAGACGACAGGGCTTAGCAAATAAGAAATCATCATCATCATCGTCATCATCATGTCGTGCCGCCAGCACGGATATCCCTGACCCTCTCTCGCCACTTCTCCCTTTCATTCATCACTTTTGGCTGGTCTTCAGGGTTACATCCCGTATCCTCACAGAGCTGCTGTATGTATGTTCGAGCTGGTCGTCCTGCTTTTGCTTGGCCATATGCGGGTGTCCATAGGAGTACATCACTGATCAGCTCGTCCTTGCTTCTCCAGCAGTGTCCTGCGTGTCTGGTTCGTCTAACTTGTATAGTTTTCGTGATGGGAGGCAAGTGGCCGTATAGTTGGTGTCTTGTGGGGTGTTCACGCCAGGACTTGTTCAATATTGCTCTCAACATGCAGAGTACCTCTTTATTGCCATCGCTCTCAGGTCCACTCTGGCCTGGAGTGGTAGCACCCGATAAGGGTCCGATCTATGCGTTGAATAGAATTAAACAGTGGTTAGCGTTTACCGTTTTTATACATTTAAACTGCGTACTAATGCTAAACTGAATTGCTCGAAATAGAACTGTTTTAAAGTTTAAACTGTGTACTTATGCTGAACTGAATTATCTGAAATAAAACTGTTTGACATTTGACTCTATGTATTTTCCAGTCGGCTGGGGATGTAGAATAAACTGACTGCACCTCTGCAGAGGGGTAAGACCCCACCATGAGTATCCTGGATATGACACTAAAGGATCTGATGGTGAGGTCCCAGTACTGCTAGGGCCTTGGAGGATACGGAGCACCCCTTCATTGCAATTGCTCCCAGGTCCACTCTGGCCAGGAATGGTTGCACCTGAAAGGGCCCTATCTATGGGTTAAATAGAACTAATGACATACTTATGCTAAACTCAATTGTTTGATTAAACTGAATAGCTTGAAATAGAAATGTTTTTGACAATCAATCTGCACTTACATTTAAACTGCGTGCTTATGCTAAAATAAATTATTTTAAATAGAGCAGTTTTTTGACATTGAAACTGTATTTACACTAAACTGAATTGTTTAACATAGAACTGTTTGGACATTTAACTGTGCGTAAATAAAATCTGTACCTATACTAAACTGAATTAGCTGAATTAAAACTGCTTGACTAAATTGATTAGCTAGAAATAGAAATGTTTTTCACAATTAAACTGTACTTACATTTAAACTGCGTAATTATGCTAAACTAAATTGTTTGAAATTGAACTATTTTTGACATTGAAACTGTACTTACACTAAACTGAATTGTTATATATAACTGCTTGAATAAACTGAATAGCTGTAATAGAAATGTTTCTGACAAACTATGTATTCATGCTAAACTGAATTGTTTAAATTGGAACTGATTATTTACATAAAAATGGATTTGGCGTTAAATAACCTACAAAGGTCGATATGCTATAAAAACCAAACCAACCAACCAACCTTTCCAAATATATTTTTTAGCCTATTTGAATGATAGATAAATGATCAATTTTTAGAAATCTAATTTTCCTCACTTGTATGAATAAGCGAAGGAATAAATATTTCTTTAGTCCATCTGACTCCAGTGAAAGATCAACTGACGCTGGTGTGAAACACTTGCAATGAGTAATATGATTATAATCGCCGCATAAAATATTCCAATAAAGACGAATTATGATAAATCTAAAGTTGATAAAACTCAACAGAATAGCAATTGTTGTGTAAAATATGAAGACAGAGATGAAACAGTTCATCACATTGTAGAAAACTAGACACAACAATAAAGGGAATGGTACAAGAAATTAGAATTGGATTTCCATATTACAATATGCACAAACCAGAATCCGTCCAAGAGAATAAGACGTAAAAATCTCACTGGCATTTTGAGATACAAACAGTTGGTTGGTAAGTTGTGCTTTTTGGAATTGTCTATACTTACTCAAATATCTGTAAGTATGGAATTTTATTTCATGTATACACAAACTTTCGATCTGTTTCCTTTGGGTGAAAATCTACTTAATTTCCTTTCGAGAATGCATTTCATCATATTTACCCAACCCCTCCGCTCGGGCAAGATATGACACAAGGTCAATTTTTATGCAGAGTTTAACAGGTTTGAATTCAGAGTTTTCCTTCTCCTAGACTAGTTGCCTCACCAAGGCTGAAGAACCTAGTCTGCCCTACTATTTACCCATAGCTGGAGGGAGAATAATTGGATCCATACCTTTCCCAAGGGTATTAGTGCTATGTGAAATGCAATCAACCGCGTCCAGGATTTGAACTCGTGTCGCCGTGCCCATATCCTGCGACGATAAGCATTACACCACGGGCACCTCGAGAATGCATTTCATCTCAACTTCGCTGAACTATGTTAAAATTGTGCCGGAAGCTTTGTGTTTACATGGCTATGTTAAAACTCATATTATAACAAAAGCTTTTATCTCTGCTTTTAGTTGATCTGGCGTATATATATATATATATATATATATATATATGTATGTATGTGTGTATATACGTGGTACATTCAATAATTTTTTCAGACTTTTTTGTACAGGCATTTAGAATTGTTGTAGACTCTTAAAAATTCAGTATGTTATTGCTATACATCTTATGACATGACTGACCAATTTTTATGATTTCTGCTCCAAATGTACAGCTACAACAGCAATTGGAATACACCCTACTAAAGCCTGATTGTCACAGCTGGTGAATTTCAAAATGCAATCAGACAATTTAGAAGAACGATATACAATAAAATTCAGTTTTAAACTTGGAAAAAATAGCATACAAACGTATGAAATACTTCAGACTGCTTTTGGAGCATCTTACATGAATCGAGCATGAGTCTTTGAGTGGCATAAGAGATTCAATGAAGGCAGGGAGTCTGTGAGGGATCATGAGAGGTGTGGGAGGAGTAAGGAAGTCAATACACCAGAGTTGATTGGCCAAAGGGTTTGGGTTAGGGTTACTATGTTGAGGTTTTAAATGAGTTCAGGAAGAGGTTTCATCGGAAGAGGGCAACACTATTCAAATCGAGCCAGGGGTATTTCCACCGGGAAAATGCACCAGTCCACTACTCCATCCTTGTCATAGACTATCTGACCAAGATGGGCATCAAGACAGTTCCTTAACCTCCCTTTATTCGAGACCTTGCTCCCTGTGATTTTGGTTATTCCCTAAGCTCAGAGGCTGTCGTTATGAGAGAATTGAGTAGATGAAAGAGGCTGTGACGAAGGTCATTGACACGCTCAAACAAAAGGACTTCCATGGGGCCTTGCAGAAGTTGTTGGAACGGTATAACAAGTGCATTTCAGCCGGAGATAACCTCGAAAGGGACAAGAATTTCATGTGTGTAATATCAATAAAAGTGCCTATACGAAAAAAGTTTGGAAACTTATTTAATGATCCTCGTATATATATATATTTCTTTTAAATACCCTGCCCGGTGGCAAAAGCTGCTTGGTAGCGCCAGGAGTGGCAGTACTGCCTTGAGCTACCGAAACTGAGTTATCACCTGGGTTGGCGGCTGATGAGGGCAGGGTATTGGACGTACTTTCACTCGAATTTAAAGAATTTTTTATTCAATAATCTATAACTTATTCAACAACTAACAAACACGCACACTTATATATATATATATATATATATATATATATATATATATATATATATATATATGTATATATTGCATGCACATATTTATATGTATTTATATATATATATTTATATATTATATTTTCTGACCATTGGCATAATGTTTAAAGTGCTCGCCGGGAGACCAGGGCACAATCCCAGGTCAAGTCATACCTAAAATACAAAAAATGGTACTTGATTCCTCCTTGCAATATGAGGTAAGAATCAAGTGTAAGTGGTACAATCTAGGGAAAAGAGTAGCACCTGTCCCTACACCTAGTCACCCTCGATTACGGTCGGCCAACTTATATGTACTGAGAAAGAGAGATATTCAAAATGTTCTAAGCCACACCTCGATTTTAGATTTGACTCATACTGCTCAATTTTCTACGGGATTCACTTAAAAAATCTTCAGCTATAGTTATCTTTTCTCTGTGAGGCTTAGAACTTGTTGAACACTCTTCGTGTATATATATATATATATATATATATATATATATATATATATATATATAAACGAGGGGCGTTCAGCAAGTTCTAAGCCTCACATAGAAAGGAGAGCCATAGCTGAAAATTTTTCTCGTAGCTCTACCCATAGAATATATATATATATATATATATATATATATATATATATATATAAGTTTATATATAAGCATTTAGCAATCAGAAAGAGGGTTAGTTGGTTGGTTTGTTGGGTTTGTGGCATATTAACCTTTGTAGGTTATTTAACGCTAAATCCATTTTTATGTAAATAATCTGTTCTATTTAAAACAATTCAGTTTAGCATAAGTACACAGTTTATTCGTCAAAAACATTTCCATTTCAAACTATTCAAGCAGTTATATGTAACAATTCAGTTAAGTGTAAATACAGTTTCAATGTCGAAAAACAGTTCTATTTCAAATAATTCAGTTTAGCATAAGCACGCAGTTTAAATGTAAGTACACTTTAATTGTTAAAAACATTTCTATTTCAAGCTATTCAGTTTACTCAAACAATTCATTTTAGCATAAGTATGCCATTAGTTCTATTTAACCCATAGATAGGAACCTATCAGGTGCTACCACTCCGGGCCAGAGTGGACCTGGGAGCGATGGCAATAAAGGGGTACTCCACATTCCCTAAAGCTCCAGCCTTACTAGAACCTCACCATGAGATTGTTTAGTGTCATTATCAGGACACTCATTGGAGGGGGCTCTTACTCCTCTGCAGAGAAGCAGTTGGTATATTCTACAGCCCCAGCCGACTGGGTAAGGAAAGAGGATTAGGATCAAGAAAAAAAATATATCATTCTGATTGAAACAATCCTTTTTGCAATCCCTTCCTCATCCACTCTTCCCTTCTCACACTCTCTCCTTTTCCTTCAGCCCTTCCCACCAACAGACAGCAAAAATGATTATATATATATATATATATGTGTGTGTGTGTGTGTGTGTGTGTGTGTGTGTGTGTGTGTGTGTGTGTGTGTGTGTGTGTGTAAAATTGCTTACCATTATATGCGCAGATATACCTATATATGTATGCGCAAAGCGACAGCACATATACAAACACACGAACATTCAAACACTCAAAGACTTTCGAACAGTTTGACAAAAACGAAACCCGCCTCCAACACCATTAACATTAAAAATTAACCATATTAACCTTTTTTTTTTAACGTTTCATTGATGAGTGCGTAAAGCGTAAAAACCAGGGTTACAGACACCAACCTGTATATTGATTATATACATATATATATATATATATATATGTAAATGATATACAACGTTCTAAAAATAAAAATAAAATATATCTTTCAAAATTCAATAACTAAAAGCATAATAAAAACACAATAAGAAAATAAAATCGAATAAAATCAATATCTAATTTGTTATTGTTATCAATTTATCCTGTATCAAAAAAAAAGGTAAGTTGTTAGTTTCTCGTTTCTAGGTAAAATCTTTGGTTGGATCTATTTATCCGAAATTTCCAAGTCGTTATTTCGTCGAATGATAGTGGTCTAAAAAAAAAAAAATTGAAATGGTGTCGCGGCATTAAACATCTTTTTTAGGTGATTTGAGGAGGCTGAATCTGAAAATAACTTTATTTTTTCTTGGTTAACTACTGTTTTTGTTGGACAGAAATGCTACATTTTTGGAAAAAGATTTTTTTTTATTTGTTTACTGTTTATATGATA
Organism: Sepioteuthis lessoniana; assembly: GCA_963585895.1. Classification (NCBI taxonomy): domain Eukaryota; kingdom Metazoa; phylum Mollusca; class Cephalopoda; order Myopsida; family Loliginidae; genus Sepioteuthis; species Sepioteuthis lessoniana. Next base: position 61,139,576 of record OY757935.1, on the reverse strand, counting down.
CCGACCTAAGAAAATATTTCTCAAAGTAAAATCATAGAAACCTCGTAATTCGTATTTAAACTAACAAATCAGGGTCTGGCCTATTGAGAAATAGCATTTTTGCAGTAGCAATATGTTATGGTCAAGGGGAGGTTCAAATGATGACATGATACAAAAATAAGTGATAAGAAATATATTGAAGGAAAATAGTACATACACAAACGATAGCCGGGAAAAACCCCTACTCAGCTTAACAACCAGGAATATTACCGCTCTTGGTAACGACTCGCTAAGACAGAACCGAGTCTGAGACTGAGGGTATTTGTTGCACGCCCCACCAAACGGGCAAGTGTAGCACAAGTGCTTTGTTAGGTGAGTCCGGACGCAGGGCCGGAGCCCACACGCGTCCGGCATTTTCTAAAAATACCTACGGTCCCGTCGGCATTCCCCTTATTAGGGGCACCTCAGGCACCAGGCAATAAACCCAACCCCCTAAGGAGGTAAATGCCTGAGGAGATGGCCCCCTGAGGCCGGAGGAACTGGTGAGTCAACAGCCAGCACTCGACCAGATCCATGCCCAACCAAAACTGAGACTGAGACTGCGCAGAAGAGAGCTCAGTTGGTATTTGTCACATGAGGACGAGTCCATCTATAGGGGATACCCCAACACAATCAGACCCTAAGTCTTTGAGAATAATACGACTGAATATACCAAGACCAATAAATAAAACCATCGTAAACATAAGAACTATGGTAAAACCTTTATCAGTCTTGATTGTCAGTCATGTTCAGAGTTATTTAAGACCCTTTTGATACTGACCAATCGGCTCGAGTAGCAAAACACCTCGACTACATCTCTGCAATGGAGTAAGTCTCTCCCCAAAAGTATTCCGGATATGACACTAAACAATCTGATAGTGAGGCTCCAGTAATACTGAAACATTTGGGAATATAGAATACCCCTTTATTGCCATTGCTCTCTGGTCCACTCTGGCCCGGAGCAGTAGCACCTGATAGCGCCCTATATATGGGTCAAATAGAACTAAACTGTGTGCTTATGCTTAAGGGAATTGCTTGGAAGAGTACTGTTTTTACATTTAACAGTGTGTAAACAAAACCTTAAACTGAATTGTTTCAAATAGAACTGTTTATATGTATAAAAATGAATTTGGCTTTAAATAACCAGCAATGGTTGATATGCCATAACCTCCCCCACTTTTGATACTCCAGTCGTAGTCAGCCATCATTCATTTGTCTTACCGTCCCTAGAAGAACTCTTCCATCGATTTGAAAACCTGTTTAAACAACACACATTCTCGAAAAAAATCTGAATAACCTCTGTAACTAAAACAATTTTGAACATAATGAATAATTATAAGAATTTTTAAAAAATAGCATAAGAAGCTAGCATCTATTCCATCCCTTGTGTTTGTTAAGAGATTTACATAGACAAAATTTCTAGAATGTTCAAAAAACGTATTTATGAGCACATTTGAGATTTTAAACAAGGAAATTTTCATAATGCTTTGTGAAACAGGATTTTGAAACCAAACAGTTCTAATTTTAAAGATTCCAAAATGTTATTGCCCCATCGGCTGGGCTAGTAGAATATATCAACTGCTTCTCTGCAGAAAGATAAGACCCCTTTCCCCACTACGAGTGTCCTGGATATGACACAAAACGATCTAATGGTGAGGTTCCAGTAATGCTGGAGCTTTAGGGAATGCAGAGTACCCCTTCATTGCCATTGCTCCCAGGTCCACTCTGGCCCGGAGTGATAGTACCTGATAAGGGTCCTATCTATGGGTTGAATAGAACTAAACATTGGTTTCTTGACTTAACTGTTATTTGCATTTAAATTTCATATTCATGCTAAACTGAATTGTTTAAAATGGAACTAGTTTTACATTTAAAATGCGTATTCATGCTAAACTGAATTACTCGAAATAAAACTTTTTTGACATTTAAACTGTGTTCTTAGCCTAAACTGAATTATCTGAAATAATACTGTTTTGACATTTACTCTGTGTATTGCCCAGCTGGCTGGGGCTGTAGAATACACCGATTGCACCTTTGCAGAGGGAAAAACTCCCCAAATGAGTGTCCTAGATATGACAGTAAACAATTAGATGGTGAGGTTCCAGCTATGCTGAGTCTTTGAGGAATACAGAGCCCCCCTTCATTGCCATCGCTTCCAGGTCCACTCTGGCCCGGAATGGTAGCACGTGATAGGGCCCTATCTATGGGTTAAATTGAACTAAACTGCATACTTATGCTAAACAGAGTTGTTTGCATGAAAGCTGTTTTAATAAACTGAATAGCTTGAAATAGAAATGTTTTTGACCATTAAACAGTGTACTAATGCTAAACTGAATTGTTTGAAAGAGGGCTGGTTATTACAGCTAAAAGTGGATTTAGCATTAAATAACCCATAAAGGTTGATGTGCCATAAACCCAACCAACCAACCAACATGTTAGGTAAAATACAGAATAAGATTGTTGAATCTAGCATTATTAATAATTATACTACGATTAAACAAAGACCAGATTCTTTCAACTATTCTTCTTCTATAGTTCATCATCATCTTGTCGTGCCACCAGCACGGATATCCCTGACCCTCTACTCGCCATTCCTCCCTATCGTTCATCGCTTCTGGTAGGTCATCAGGGCTACATTCCGTATCCTCACAAGCTACTGTATGTATGTTCGAGCAAGTCGCCCTGCTTTTGCTTGGTCATGTGAGGGGGCTCCATAGGAGTACATCACTTATGAGCTCGTTCCTGTTTCTCCAGCAGTGTCCTACATGTCTGGTTCATCTAACTTTGATAGTTTTCGTGATGGAAGGTAAGTGGCCATATAGTCGGTGCTTTGTGGGGCGTTGCCTCCATGACTTGTCCAATATTGCTCGCAGCATTCTTGTGTAGTTGCCGTTAAACTTTTTCTCCATCCGTTGAGTTAGCATCCATGTTGGGCATCCATATACCAGTATTGACACGACCACTGCTTGAAAGAAACTGCGTTTTATTTTATCGGTCAAGTCTGACTTCCATATGCCCGATAGTCTATCGTTAGCTATCCATGCCTTTGCTAGTCGCGTGTCGATGTCAGTCCTGGTTGATGAGCCACTGCTTCCTCGGTAGGTGAACTTGTTATTTCTTCTATAGTTAGTAAGTTCTAAATAGTTAAAATATCCTTATTTTTAAGTTGTTTTTTTTAATAATTATCAGTTATACTTTTGTTATGCAATTTGAAACTAAAAAGGCATATTTCATATCCATAAAGAAATCTCCCAAAAAAAAGACAAAGTTTACAAATTGAAGTCTTTTTTATTAGGCCTGTGTGACTTTTTAAATATTTTCGCACACGTAAATGTGACGTCATCTAATCTAAAATGGAACACAATTAACATTGAAGAGCTTAGAAAATTTTTTTTCAATATTTTCGTTAAATTGTTTTCGTTGGAAATTTTTTTCAAATAAAACATTAAACAGGCGAGGCTGTAGAATACGCCGACTACACATCTGTAGAGGGGTAAGCCAACCCCCAAATTGCTTGTCGAGTTTTCTGGATAGGACAGTCAGCTGGTGTAGATGGTGAAGCTGGGGACGTAGAGCTTTAGGGAGTTCCCCTTCATGGTCATTACTCCCAGGTCCACTCTGATACAGATTGGTTTTACCTGATACTGGCCTATTTATTGGTAAAATAGAATTGCTCAGTCTTTTACTGGGAATTATTGTTGATATCAAATAGAATTATTATTGTTAAATAAAAATACTTGCAAAATTTGTGCGCCAACAATAGTAAAAGTAAAGTTGGCGACCTTAGTGGAGGGTGACCAGAAGGTTTCCTTTTCAATAGCTACAACACCGAGGTGTAAGGGAAGGCACTACTTCTTTCTCTGGATTGCTCCACTTTACCCTTAATACGTACATTGAATTGCTGAGTGTTAAGCAAGGAGGTATAAAATATCATTTTTCAAGTCTTTGGTATGACGCGACCTGGGATTGAACCCATGTCTTCCGGATCATTGGCGAACACTCTACCCACTAAGGTGCTATATGTTTTTCCGAGGGTGTTATCAATAGTATACAATATTAAGTAAAAACTTTATAATTATTAAATAAAATTGGCGACCATAGTCGAGGGTGACACGAAGGTTCCCTTTTCAATAGCTACTACACCGAGGTGTAGGGAAGGACGCTACTCCTTTCCCAGGATTGTTCCACTTTACCTTTGATACGTACCTTATATCGCTGAGTGGTAAGCAAGGAAGTATCAAGTACCATTTTTAAAATCTTTGGTATGAAAAGACTTGGGATTGAACCCCGGTCTCCCGGACCATGGGCGAACATTAACAATAAATAGCAATAACTGTAACCATTTAACTGCGTGCGAACAAATGAGCTCTGGTCCATTTAAAAATAATGTTAACTACAAACTATTCGTTCACAAATCATATATATATATATATATATATATGTGTGTGTGTGTGTGTGTGTGTAGAGAGAGAGAGAGAGGGGGTATTAATTGGACTCAGCATTGAATAACCTACAAAGGTTGATATGCCATAAAACACACCTAACAAACCAACCGACCAATCAACAAAACAACGGCAATATTCATATAAAGAATATTATTAAAATTTTGTTTTTCTTTCTTTCTTTCTTTCTTTCTTTCTTTCTTTCTTTCTTAAAGGATATGTGGATGAACTAACAACCGGTTATCGGCAAGAAAAGTAGTATCGGCAAGCCGAGTTTAAATTACAGCCACTTCTATTTTTCGTTCATTTCGCACTAATGTCTTGGGAAAGGCCATGAACCCATTTTTTTTTCTCCTATAGCTACGGTGAAAATAGAAGGGCACATTTGATAAGGCAACCAATCTAAGAGAAGGGACATTTCTAATAATCCTTCCTCACTAATTGCCAACACGACATGAGCCAGTGTAGTAGAGTAACACTCATTACTCCCACCTCTTACAGACCTTGATGGATGCCAAAATCTTGACTAAAAAATCTTTTGGGATGGGTAAGACGAAAGACTGATGGTAATTGTATATTTTTGGGAATCTGATAAGTCCGGGTAGGAAGAGAAATAGTTTTCTTTCTTTGTTTCTCTTCAATGTCACCATTCAAGTCATTACTAATAGCATATCTCTTACTTACAAATAGGATTTTCTAGGCACAAAGATGCAATGTGCTGGAAAATAATTTTACAAAAAGAGCAAGAATTTAAAAAAAAAACATGTAAACAACCATTTCGGGGCAGATTGTTACGTCAGGTTTTACAAAGTTGGAGAAAAACCAGATGGGACACCAACACACAAACACGTCCCTACAAAGCAGATCCGTCTCTGCGAACTTCTTAGCAGAATTAACCCCGGCTCCTTTTTCTTAAATACCGCTTTGCATGCAAGAAACAGATGGACGCTGCCGTTTCTACGAACGCACCCAGGGGCGTCTGTTTGTGTTGGAAGGGCGGGGGTTTTGTGTGAACTGTGGCTTCTTGCGTTTGTTTTGTTGGGTAGGGCACAGAAAACATGCACACACACACACACATACATGCACACACATACATGCACGCACATACATACTTAAAGAAAAAAATGTTAGGCACGTGTATTGTCTGCTGTCAATCATGGTAAAGCATCGTTAGAAAAACGTTTTTGATGAGGGCGTGATTTTTTGATAAAACTACATTTACGGAATTGTCTCTTAAAAGGTCCAAATCGAAAAGAATCAGATTTTATTATGTTTACGAAGCCTTACTTGATAGGACTCTGTAGATTGAAGAAAAGAAGGTGTTGCGCCAATTTTCCGAAAGGAGGAGAGCAGTGTTTATCTATGGCACTGTTATATACCCTACCAGTGAACATTAATGTGTATATTCCATTCCCCAGGAATACGTTGGACAATATTGTGAGCGGGGGATATTTATGCTGACTAAGTTAGTTGGTTCTTTGGGGTTTATGGTATATCAACCTTTGTACGTTATTCAACGCCAAATCCATTTTTATGAAAATAGTTCTATTTCAAACAATTCAATTTAGGATAAGTACGCAGTTTAAATATGAGTACAGTTTAATTGTGAAAAACATTTCTATTTCAAGCTATTCAGTTTAGTCAAGCAGTTGTAATTCGGCTAATTCAGGTTAGTATAAGTACAGATTTTGTTTACACAGAGTTAAATGTCAAAACAGTTCTATATTAAACAATTTAGTTTGGTGTAAGTAAAGTTTCAATGTCAAAAAACAGTTCAATTTCAAATAATTCATTTTAGCCTAAGCACGCAGTTTCAATGTAAGTACGGTTTAATTGTCAAAAACATTTCTATTTCAAGCAATTCAGTTTAGTCAAACAATTCAGTTTATCATATGTACGCAGTTAGTTCTATTTAACCCATAGGTACGGCCCTAATCAGTTGCTACCAAGCCGGGCCAGGATGGACCTGGGAGCAATGGCAATGAAGGGGTGCTCCACATTCCCTAAAGCCCCTGTGTCACTGGAACCTTACCATCAGATTGTTTAGTGTCATATCTAGGACACTCATTAGAAGTGGGGTCTTACCCCTCTGCCGAGGTGCAGTCGGTGTATTCTACATCCCCAGCCGACTGGGCAATATGCTGACTAAGTAGTCACCACTAGCAGTGGGTGCCTTCTTCACGCTGTTGACGTGTAATATATTTTGTTAATGTTATAAAGATTTCCTTTTCATTTCTTTTCCAACCTCTGTTATGTGCCAGTGGTGTAATGGTTATCGTCGTAGGAAATGAGCACGGCGACACGAGTTCAAATTCTGGACGAGACTGATTGCATTTCACATAGCACTAATACCCTTGGGAAAGTTATGAATCCAATTATTCTCCCTCCAGCTATGGGTAAATAGTAGGGCAGACTATGTTCTTCAGCCTTAGTAAGGCAACTAGTCTAGGAGAAGGAAAACTCTGAATTGAAACCTGTTAAACTCCACTCAAAAATTGACCTTGTGTCATATCCTGCCCGAGCGGAGGGGTTGGGTAAATATTGTTATGGTTATTTCTCGTTCAGTAACCTTTTGTTAGGTTATATACACGTATATAGGTATGCCTGTATAAGTATATATTGTAATAATTTATGGTTTTCAGATGCTAACTTGTTGAGTCAATGATGGACCAAATTTTCCAGTAAAATTAGTATAGTGCTCAATATCAATGATAGAGCTGTTAGATATTTATAAAAATATAAAAAGACATCGACACAGGGCTAACGAAGGCATGGACAGCTATCGATAAGTTATCAATCATATGGAAGTCAGACCTGACCGAGAAGATGAAACGCAGTTTCTTCCAAGCTGCGGTCGTGTCGGAACTGCTATATGAATGCACTACTCGGACGCTGACAAAATAGCTGGAGAAGAAGCTAGACGGCAATTACACAAGAATGCTGCGAGCAATATTGAACAAGTCTTGGAGGCAACACCCCACAAGGCACCAACTA
>OY757935.1:61092122-61129622 GCA_963585895.1 Sepioteuthis lessoniana | reverse complement strand
CGGTATAACTTGGAGAGTGCTCAATATCTGTGATAGAGCTATTATATATGTAATAATAAATATATGTATATTAGTTTTTATTATATATATATAATAATAAATATATGTATATTAGTTTTTATTATATATATGTAATAATAAATATATGTATATTAGTTTTTATTATATATATGTAATAATAAATATATGTATATTAGTTTTTATTATATATATGTAATAATAAATATATGTATATTAGTTTTTATTATATATATGTAATAATAAATATATGTATATTAGTTTTTATTATATATATGTAATAATAAATATATGTATATTAGTTTTTATTATATATATGTAATAATAAATATATGTATATTAGTTTTTATTATATATATGTAATAATAAATATATGTATATTAGTTTTTATTATATATATGTAATAATAAATATATGTATATTAGTTTTTAATTAATTGCATAGATGCTTATCTGCTACCACTGGTTTCATGTCGTCTTTATACGACAAATGATGATGAGAAAAATGAGGATTGCCGTATAAAAACTATTGTCGTAAATATGATTGTCCAATAAAGATGAAACCAATGGTCGCAGATAAACTTCCATGCTATTAGATATATATAAAAACTAATATACATTTATTCTGACAATTAATGTTTTTATTTATTGCGGGCCTTTTGTCCTCATCTTGGTAGTTTTTTTTTTTTTTTTCTTCGCACTGCGTTTCGGCCAAATTTCACCTCTGGCCTTCTTCAGGTGATTAACCACGACCTCGGATCGGAATGCTGAGTCTTGTAACTGTATCCCCAGTAATTACCGCCTTCCTTAGTTGTTGTTTATCGTACCACGTTTTGACCAAGTAAACACCTGGCTGGCTTGGGTAGGAATTGAAGCCGCTATCTTCTGACAATGCTCACCTGGAACCATAGAGACTCAACGCCTCTATCCGCTGCGCCACGCGTCACGAAGGGCGATCAAGGATGGATTTTTTTGGTCTTATAAATCTAATTATTTGTTCTCCTTATCTGGTCTTCCATAGTCGGGTCCGTACCGAATTTGTAATTGTCTTTATTGGGAATCCTTTTGAGATGAGGCTTCTTAATCTGAGAATTAATTTTTTATTTATTGCGGACTTTTGGGTATTTTTTCGGTATTTTTTTTCCGCAATAATTAAAAAATTATTTCTCAGATTAAAAAATCTCATCTCAAAAGGATTCCCAATAAAGACAGATACATTTATTCATTATTATATTATATATATATATATATCCAAGTCGGCCTAACTTAGAATACGCTTAGTATATCCCGTGAAGAAGAGTAAGACTACAACCCACCTAAAGAGAAGTGTCCCGAGAATAAAAACTAAGCTATATATGATGGTGAGGCTCCAGTTTTTTTGATAGCTGGAAAATGCAGAAAACTTGATGGCGTATAACACTATAAACTCTTAAGAAAAAAATTGCACTATGATGTAACTATACCTGTACAATGATCGCAATTCACGAACGTTCTGGCATAAAATAACTTAAGGTTGACCGGCCATTAAAACCCTTCAATCAAAAGACACAAACACACCCACAAACATATATATATATATATATATAGAGAGAGAGAGAGAGAGAGAGAGAGTCAGTTCACATGGCAGCCATGTGATTACTAATAATTCTTCTGATAATAATTCTATGTTCTTTTCTGTTTAAGATTAGAAAATGTAATGCAATAACTACTATTAATCCTCGATTACAATGCCTTGGACAAGAGAGGAAAAAGATTATGTGTCACTACTTATAGGGTGTCTCAATATACGTGGGACCCATGTGACTGCCCTATTATTTCTGCTCACTCAGTATATGTATAGGGTGTCTCAATATACATGGGACCAATGTGAATGCCTTATTATTTCTGCTCACTCAGTATATGTATAGGGTGTCCCAATATACGTGGGACCCATGTGACTGCCCTATTATTTCTGCTCACTCAGTATATGTATATATAAAGAGGTCTCAATATACATGGGACCCATGTGACTGCCCTATTATTTCTGCTCACTCAGTATATGTATATATAAAGGGGTCTCAATATACGTGGGACCCATGTGACTGCCCTATTATTTCTGCTCACTCAATATATGTATATATAAAGGGGTCTCAATATACATGGGACCCATGTGACTGCCCTATTATTTCTGCTCACTCAGTATATGTATATATAAAGGGGTCTCAATATACATGGGACCCATGTGACTGCCCTATTATTTCTGCTCACTCAGTATATGTATAGGGTGTCTCAATATACGTGGAACCCATGTGACTGCCCTATTATTTCTGCTCACTCAGTATATGTATAGGGTGTCTCAATATACATGGGACCCATGTAACTACCCTATTATTTCTGCTCACTCAGTATATTCATAAGGTGTCTCAATATATATGGACCCAATTTGACTGCTTATAACTTTACCAATAATAAAGTTACGTTCTTTTTTGTTTCAGATTTTTAAATTGTGTATTATAACAACTATTAATTTTTGATCACAATGCCTGAGGCAAGAGAGGGAAAAATATTTTGCGTCCCTATTTACTTGGAGACAAAATAATTAAAAAATGTGCAAGCAAAATTTCGCAGGAAGTATAACTTATCCCCAGAAAAGTCAAATATATGATTGGGTACACAAATTTCAAGCCATAGGGCCAGTAAACAACTTCAACAAAAAGGCAGAAATCCCAGATCTGTCAGGAAATTGACTGCAAGATGTCCTGACAATGTGGATGCAGTGAGATATTCTGTTGGAAGGGGTCATAAAAAGTCCTTCCGAAGATGTTCCCAAGAACTTGGTCTTTCACGCGCAGTGTAAGATAAAATCAATCAATTTCTGCGCTGGTAATTTGGTTTCTAACTGATTTGGTTTCTTTATTTTAATGGCATATCAAGCTTCGTTGGTTATTTAATGCTAAAGCCATCCTTCCAGAAGAACAGCAGTGAGGCTATCTAACCCATAGCTGGGGGGATAAGTGGGTTCATACTTTTCGCAAAGGTATTTGTCCGAAAGTGATCGTAATAGCGCAAACTGGAGTTCGAACTCGTTTACTACGATTCTGCAGTCCAGCACTTTAACCATTGCACCATGCGGACACCCACTTGGCCTTTCCGAAGTGATATGTTTGTTTTTTAAGACTCAGATGAAAGATGACGATGCAATATGAATTATTTTATCAATGAGGTGCATCTATTTTGATAAACCAGTATTCATTTTTTCGACTCTCATTGGGTGCCCCATTCATATGGCCTTGTGAAGCAAATAGCTGGGAACATACGCGAACGTAAGAACGTAATAAATCATTCTTAAATGCAAATCTCCTAGTGGACCTATTCATTTTGAAATATTTCCTTTTTCTGTCTTTGGACCAACAACGAAACATACACACACACACACACACACACACATATATAAAGTTGGCGACCATAGTCGAGGGTGACCAGAAGGCTCCCTTTTCAATAGCTACTACACCGAGTTGTAGGGGAGGGCGCTACTCCTTTCCTAGGATTGCTCCACTTTACCCTTGATATTTACATTATATAGCCGAGTGTTAAGCAAGGAGGTATCAAGCACTATTTAACAAGTCATTGGTATGACTCGACCTGGGATTAGAAGCCTGATCTCCCAGACCATTGGTGAACTTTCTACCCTCTAGCCCAATGAGCCGGTTTTATATATATATATATATATATATATATATATATATATTGTGCAATTAGAAGGAGACTTAAACCAGGTTGAATTGTCATTGTAAATTTATTTCGCCATAGAATATTATTATGCTCTCCGTCTCATCAGAGGACTATATATATTTGACTTGAGGTTGCAAAACAGCAAATCTAGATTACAGTCTATATGTGTGTGAAAAAAAAATGTGAGTTTTATTATAAAACCTGGAAGGAAAAAGATATGTAACAATAGCCATACATCGAGCACTCACATAGATTTATATGATATTCCTCATATATTCTAAACATGAATAATCCACACGCACTGTCTTCGGACCTGGACGTGAGTTTGACGACTTTTCGCTCAGGATCGACAGTTCGATCGGGGAACTACTGCTGCTCCTCTATAAGAGTGGCTTCTATAGAAGAGAATAAAACAGCCATCGAAAGATAACCATGACCCACACTCAAACCACTTACACAAACCGCATCGCTCTTCGCGCGGGTAAAAAAGGGGCGCGTCCTGCTGAGGTTGGAGCCCTGGCCTCGGTGTTCGAAAAATCAGCTACAGAGCTCAAACAATCAAAACTACTAAAATGCAAGCAAACACTACAAATAGCCACATTTAACGTAAGAACCTTAAATAGAATAGGACAACTCCCAGAGCTAATCGCATCGGCCGAAGAACATAAAATAGACATAATATGCATACAAGAACACAGATACACGCACACAGAAGATATCAAATATCACGAAACTGGCAATGGATGGTCGCTCGCCACTGTATCCGCATGGAAAAACTCTGTCAACGCCGCAGTGGGAGGGGTAGGATTGCTTATAGGACCTAGAGCACTAAAAACGCTTAATAGCATAGAGAAAATACAACCTAGAATGATGGTAGCTACATTTAACGGAAACCCCAGAGCAACAATCGTCTCATGCTACAGCCCCACCAATGTTAGTGAAGAAAATGAAATAGTCACCTTCTACGATGAGTTATCCTCATTAGTGCGTAGCATCCCGAAACACAACATGTTAGTCATTGGCGGAGACATGAATGCACAAATCGGGAAAAACGGAAACAACAAATACAGCCTCCACAACACGTCAAATAGAAATGGGCAACATCTAACAGATTTCATGATAGAAAATAGATTAGCATGTCTCAATACAAACTACCAAAAAAGAGAGGGCAAACTATGGACATACACGTACGCAAACAATACTAAAGCTCAGATAGACTACGTCCTTATAAACAAGAAATGGAAGAATAGTGCATTGAATTGCGAGGCATACTCCTCTTTTGAGTGTGTGTCCACCGATCACCGAATAGTCACAGCGAAAATACGGTTAAGCCTACGAAAAAACGACAAACGAACAGCGACCACCAAACACTATGACTGGGCCCTATTAAACAACAAAGATGTCAGAGATAAATACGTATTAGAATTAAGAAACAGATTCGAAACACTACAAGAAAAGACGGAAAAAAGTACACCAAACGACGAATACGAAAATTTCGTCAATGCACACCTTGAGGCAGCAGCAAAATACATTCCAACAAAAATTAAAACTAAATATAGAGTCCCATGGGAAACCTTAGCGGTGAGAGAAAAACGTGCACTAGTGAAAACAGCCTCCAAAAACTATCGAAAAAACCCAACAAACACAAATGCCTTAAAACTAAAAACAGCACAATATCAATTAGCAGGCATATATATAAAGGAACAGACAGAATACATTCAAAATCAGGTAGATAAGATTAGAGACTCGGTAGAAGATAGACAATCTAGAATTGCCTGGCAAACAATAAACGAAGTGAGCAGAAGAAAGAACACAGCCAAAGCAAAACTTAAAGCAGCAAACCAACAAGAAAGAATAAAACTGTGGAAACAGCACTTCGAAAACTTACTTGGAAACCCACCAAAAATAACGCATGAACCAATCACCAGAATAATTAGCAAACAATTAGACATTAAACTTGGACCGTTCACACAAGGAGAACTCGACTCGGTTCTCAGAAAAATTAAAAATAGGAAAGCTGCAGGACTGGACGAAATTCCCCCGGAAGTATGGAAGACCAGACAATTCGACGACATACTGCTCCGACACTGCAACGCAGTATACAATCAAAATCCGATAGATAGATGGACGAAGGGATGCATACTCCCCTTCCCTAAAAAGGGGGACCTCGGATTAGCCAAAAACTACCGAGGCATAACACTTACATCCATAGCTGCCAAAATCTACAATGCCCTACTACGAAACCGAATAGAACCCAAAATCGACAACATACTTAGAAAAAACCAAAATGGCTTCCGAAGAAATAGATCTACGACCTCACAAATACTAACCATCCGCAGAATCCTTGAAGGTGTACGGGCAAAGAACCTACAAGCGACATTAATATTTGTCGACTTTACCAAGGCTTTCGACTCCATTCACAGAGGAAAGATGGAACAAATCCTACTAGCGTACGGCATACCTAAAGAAACCGTAGCGGCAATAACGATTCTCTATAGAAACACTAAAGTAAAAGTACGATCACCAGATGGAGACACAGAATACTTCGACATTGTAGCAGGAGTACTACAAGGGGACACGCTGGCTCCGTATCTCTTTATCATTTGTCTAGACTACGTACTTAGAACATCGATTGACAAAATCAAAGAGAATGGCTTCGAACTGACGAAGAAAAGAAGCAGAAGATACCCCGCAACAACAATTACCGACGCCGACTACGCCGATGACATAGCGATACTGGCAAATACACCTGACCAAGCCGAAACACTTCTGCATAGCCTGGAACGAGCAGCAGCAAGCATAGGCCTCCATGTTAATGCACACAAAACGGAATATATGTGCTATAACCAAACGGGGGACATCTCCACTCTAGAAGGAACCCCTCTTAAACTAGTAGACAAATTCACGTACCTAGGAAGCAGCGTCGAATCAACCGAAAAGGACATCGAAACGAGGTTAACGAAAGCATGGACAGCTATCAATAGGCTATCGACTATATGGAAATCAGACCTAACCGATAAAATGAAACGCAGTTTCTTCCAGGCAGCGGTCACATCGATACTGCTATATGGATGCACTACATGGACGCTAACAAAACGGCTGGAGAAGAAACTAGATGGCAATTACACAAGAATGCTGCGTGCAATCCTGAACAAGTCCTGGCAGCAACACCCCACAAGACACCAACTGTACGGCCACCTGCCCCCTATCACGAAAACTATTCAAGTTAGGCGAACCAGACATGCAGGTCATTGCTGGAGAAGCAGAGATGAACTCATAAGAGATGTACTCTTATGGATCCCCACACACGGCCGCGCAAAAGCAGGACGACCAGCACGAACGTACATTCAGCAGCTATGTGAGGATACAGGTTGTTGTCCTGAAGACCTACCTAGAGCGATGAACGATAGGGAGGAGTGGCGAGAGAGGGTCAGGGATATCCGTGCTGCCAGCACGATATGATGATGATGATGATATATATATATATATATATGCAACATTGGGCACTTAAGTTTTATTCATCAAGCAAACAAAACCGATTCTTTGCCTTTTTACTTAACTGTATAATGTAGACGTCTTGCCTAAAATTTCCTAAGTTATTCTTTTATAATATTGCTTCAATGATTTTTTTCAACTTAGCGAAAAATCAAGATTTTAAAAAGTCGTATTCTTTTCTATGTTCTTAATTCGAGCAAAGATCCCTTCATGAATTGTAAACCTATCGTCGACATTTATTATCTCAATAGATCTCACATATATACGTAAATGATATTTCACATGCACATATTTATTTATTTATACATTTATATATATAGAGAGAGGCGGGGGAGAGATATTGCTACAGTGTTGGTTGTCACTAATTCACTTTGTGGGTTTGTTGTGAACCAAATACGATATAATTTGGAGAGTGTCCAATATCTGCCTGACGATTGTTGTTTGTAAAACTTCATGAAATCAAAAATCACAGACAAACTTCAATGGCATTAAATATATAAATCTAACACACACACAGACACACACACACACACACACACACAGATAGATAGATAGATAGATAGGGACAAACTGACTGAGATAGATAGATAGATAGATAGAGAGAGAGAGAGATAGCAAAACTGCACTAAAAATGAAGATGAACCCACAATGTTATCTCTGCTTTAAGTTGATCTGGCGTATATATATATATATGTATATATATATATATATATATATATATAATTCTTTTAAATACCCTATCCGGTGGCAAAAGCTGCTTGGTAGCGCCAGGAGTGGCAGTATCGTCTCGAGCTACTGAAACTGTGTTATTACCTTTGGTTGGCGGCTGATGAGGGTAAGGTATCGCACGTGCTTTTTCACGCGTTGTATGGTGAAAAGAAAGAGAGAGAGAGAGAGAGAGAGCATTTGGGCACTCAAAATGAAGGACAACAAATGTAGCATAATATATAAGGGATATTTAAAATCTTAAAGATTGTTGATACTTTGTGACTGTGAGCTGATTATGCTAGCCAAGAGTACTTGATAGCATATAAATGTGCAAACAAATGATGATAATTATAGTCAAATAAAAAGGCGTCATTTAATAAATACGGCAAAGGAATATTGAAAATATGATTATAATTGTTATCAAACATTTAGAAATAAATCAAGTTACGACATTCAATAACTTTGTATGGAATAAATAAATAAATAAATAAATACGTTGAATAAAGATAATAATTAAAATATGCAAAATCTCCCAGAAGCCTCTGACAGGAAGAGGGACGACGCACGCGCAAAGAAAAGAGACCGTCCCGACAAAAGGAGGAAGCTCATTCTCTTTCAGCAGTGACCGGCGGAGTGACAACATCTAAATCTCCCTTGCTAGTAGAAGGCTACGTGGCCGCTCTAAAGCGCCACGTTGGCTAACCTTTCACTATTAGCAGTCGTCTCGGTTAACAGCATGCCAAAATATAAAAAGTATCAAAATGGACCAACCAAAATACGAACTAAAACACTGGACTTGGACAAATTCCCAAAAGCGAATAACACGTCGTTGAACCTTTATATACCAAATACGTTGCTAAAGCTTTAAATACGGAATAAGGACACATATATACCCAAGAAACGACTAACGCATTTTTAACACCTTGACTGGGGGATTCAACCCTTTCAATTGTATTCATGGAGAATTTCCTCACCCACTGAATGGTTGTTGAACCCAGAAATAAAGGAAAAATATTTTTAAAAATGTCTTCGTCTCCTATCTGTTACTATCTTCTTTCATATAATTCTTTTACGGCCTTCTTATCTAAAATGTTATACGAACAAAACAAAAGAATACAGAATGGAGTCAGATAGTAAACGGCAACACAGTTTGCCCTGGGACTCCATAACTTATAAGGTCAAAAAGACCAATCTCTACTGAAATTCTTTGCTCAATAAATGAAAAAAAAATTTACAAAAAAAAAAAAAAAAATTCAAAAGATAAGCTAAAAAAATAAAAAATAAAAACATAAAACCTTTCCCCCAAACAAATAAACAAACAATTAAAGAATTCGTTCTGTGTAGGAAAATGTATTTATTTTATTTTCTGAGAAAATCTTTGCTTGCTTTTTAAGAGGGTTATTTGATGTGCAGTAAGGCTACTCTTACCTATGCACGAGAAAGTCAAGCCTACTAATAACACATTCACAACCCCAAATAATTTTAAAAGCTAAGAAAACAATCAATTATTAAAATCTAAAAAAGAAAGAAAGAAAGAAAGAAAAGAGCTTATTTGCTTGCACACAGTTGAATGTTTTCAAGTGTTGCTATTAGACTTGAAGAATTCAATTCAACGCTTCATCCATTTGCGCACAGTTAAAGGAATTGGTTTTGTTGAATTTTATGGCATATCAACCATTGTAGGTTATTTAATGCCAAATCCTCTTTATACATATATATTAGATATATTTAAAGATGGTTGCTGTTGGTCCAAAGAAAAAAATATATATTTTAAAAGAGGAAGGTCCACGAAGAGATTTGTATTTTTTTAATTTATTTATTTTGTTCTTACATACGTGTTATATATATGCATGTTTCCAGCCTGCCGCCACCGCCAGAGAACACGTGTGGCACAAGGACTTTTTAATGGGGTACTCAACGAGACCCGAACTCACTCCTGTTTCCAGTATAAATGACCCTTGTCTGGTCAGACTGGTTTATATAGGGGTCGTTGTTCTTCTTTACTGGAGTGAGTCCACCTTGGTCTCTTTTACCAGTTTTTGATATTTGATATATTTATAGTTGTGTGTGTGTTGGTGTTTGAGTGGTTTTGGGTTTCACTAAGGACTTTTTTTTGTGTGTAAGTGTGCATCATGGGGAGTTTTGTGGTTCATGGCATATCTACAAATGTAGGTTATTTAATGCCAAATCCGTTTTATACATATATATTAAATATGTATGATTTGGTTTGGTTGTGTTTTATGGCATATCAACCATTGTAGTTTATTTAATGCCAAATCCTCATTTTACATATATATTAAATGTATATGATTTTGTTTGGTTGGGTTTTATGGTATATAAATCATTGTAGGTTATTTAATGCCAAATTCTGTTTATACATACGAGGTGCATAGGATAAGTTTCCAGACTTTTTTTCGTATTGGCATTTAAAATTGTCGTAGACTCTGGAAAATTCAGTATGTTATTACTATACATCTTATGAGAAGACTGATCAATTTTTATGATCTCAAATTCTAAAGGAACAGCAACAGCAGGAATTGGAATACACCCTACTAAAGCCTGATTGACACAGCTGGTGTGAATTTCAACAATGCAATCTGGACGTAAGGAAGAACGATATGCAATAAAATTCTATTTTGAACTTGGTAAAATGCCACAGAAACGTATGGAATGCTTCAGACTGCTTTTCGACCATCTTGCATGAATCGAGCATCAGTTTTTGAGTGGCATAAGAGATTCAAGGAAGGCAGGGAGTCTGTGAGGATGATGAGAGGTGTGGGAGGAGTAAGGAAGTCAATACACCAGAGTTTATTCGCCAAAGGGTTAGGGTTAGGGCTACTATGTTGAGGTTTTAAGGGAATTCAGGAAGAGAATCCGTCGTAAGAGGCCAGCACTCTTCAAATCGGCTCAGTGGCATTTCCACCAGGACAATACACCAGTCCACAACTCCATCCTTGTCACAGACTATTTGACCAAGAGGGGCATCAAGACGGTTCCCCACCCTCCCTATAGTCCAGAGCTTGCTCCCTGTGACTTTTGCTTATTCCCTAAGCTCAAAGACTGTCGTTGTGAGAGAATTGAGTAGATGAAAGAGGCTGTGACGAAGGTCATTGACACGCTCAAACGAAAGGACTTCCATGGGACCTTCCAGAAGTTGTTTGAACGGTAGAACAAGTGCATTGCAGCCGGAGGAGATTACTTCGAAGAGGACTAGAGTTTCATGTGTGTACTATCAATAAAGTGCCCATACGAGGGCGACCCGAAGGTTACCTTTTCAATAGCTACTACACCGAAATATAGGGAAGGGCACTACTCCTTTCCTTGGATTGTTCCACTCTACCTTTGATCCTAACCTTATAATGCCGAGTGTTAGGCAAGGCGTCATCAAGTACCATTTTTGAATCTTTAGTTTGACTGGATCTGGGATTGAACCCGAGTCTCCCGGATCATTGATACCTCTTTGCTTAACACTTACAAATATATGGTACGTATCGAGGGTAATGTGGAACAATCCAAGGAAAGGAGTAGCGCCCATCCCTACACTTCGATATAGTAGCTATTGAAAACGGAACCTTAGGGTCACCCTCGACTATGGTCGCCAATTTTACTTATCATAATAAAGTTTTTACTTAATATTGTTGAGTGATTTTATTAATAAAAAAAATGAGTAAATAATACCTACCAAGCAAACTTATTCAATTACAGACGCAATTAATATATAATCAATGCTATTGTGCATCATTGCCCCGTCGGCTAGGGCTGTAAAATACACCGACTGCACCTCTGCAGAGGGGTAAGACCCCCCCCCACCTCAATGAGTGTCCTATATATGGCACTAAACAATCTGATGGTGAGGTTCCCGTGATGCTGGAGCTTTGGGGAATACGGAGCACCCCTTCATTTCCATTGCTCCCAGGTCCAAACTGGCCCGGAATGGTAGGGACTGATATGGTGCTATCTATGGGTTAAAAAGAACTAACCACGTATTTAGGATGAACTGAATTGTTTGAATTGGAACTGTTTGACTAAACTGAATATCTTGAAATAGAAATATTTATGACAATTAACTGTACTTACATTTAAACTGCGTGCTTATGCTAAACTGAATTGTTTGAAATGGAACTGTTTTTGACATTAAAAGTGTACTTACACTAAACTGAATTGTTTAATATAGACCTTCTGTACTTATACTAAACTGAATAAGCTGAATAAATTGTTTGAATAAATTGAATAGCATGAAATAGAAATGTTTTTGACAATTAAAGTGTGTACTCGTGCTAAACTGAATTGTTTGAAATTTAACTGATTATTTGTATAAAAATGCAATTGGCGTTAAATAACCAACAAAGGTTGATATGCCATAAAAACCAAACCAACCAACCAACCTATTGTGTATAAGAAATGGAGTTTTAATACATTTGGAATATCCAAGTTAACACGTTAGGCTACATATAGATCCAGACTACATTTTATATTTACGATACTGAATTAAATTCGGTTCAATTGTTGTTGTTTTGAAAGTATTTAAGGAGTTATACGAAATTATTTATGAGTGGAGAGTATTTAGTATTTATTTTCAGTCTTGTATTTTTTGATAACCTGTTTTATTTGCTGATTAAAATACCATTTTCAAAATATGGAAATTATCTAACCCATGAGGAAAAAAGGCTCTTTTTTCAAGGGTCATAAGAAAATTTAAGGCAGGAAGAAAATTTTGTCCCGTCGACACAATTTTATTTAGAGCCCAGTTTAGGAAAAAAAAACCATATTCAAGAGCTTATATATATATATATATATATATATATATATATATATATATATATATATATATATATATATATATATAATTCTGTGTGTATGTGAAGCAGGGATAAGAATAATCCATCATTTTGATTGCTCGTATCGTTTTCAAGCAGCCGTTAAGCGTTAAGCGCATGCGTACAGGATTCTATCTGAGGTCGAGGCTTCCGCGAAGAATCTCTTTTTTAATCCCAGATTAGACTCAGGGTCTAAGTATTTCTATTTTTTAGTCCTTTATTTGTGCAATAAACAAAAATTGCTAATATCACTTTTACCAGAAGGAACTATCTATCTATCTATCTATCTATCTATCTATCTTTCTATCTATCATTATGATTAGTAGTAGTAAATTGATCTTCCGTTTTCCTTTCTTTCCTGTTTTCCTTAAATGCTTTTTATCGTTTAAAATGAATATTCGTGTTTTTTCTCTCGTCCAATTAACTTTTTTCCGTTAATCTATCAATCTATCAATGTTCATCTCTTTCTCTTTCTCTCCTTCTCACTATATATATATATATATATATTTTCATCATACAACGTGTGGAAGCACGTGCGATACCCTAAGCCTCATCAGCCGCCATCCAGGGTGATAACACAGTTTCGGTAGCTTAAGGCGGTACTGCCACACCTGGCGCTACCGAGCAGCTTTTGCCACCGGCTAGGGTATTTAAGAAAAAAAAAAAACTATGTATACATAAGATCAACTAAAAGCGGACATTACATTAGACGTTCGTTCATTTTCATTTTGGTGCAGCTTGTGATTTAAAAAAGCGTTTACTTACGGCCGTTAGATGTCATAGCAACCGTTTCTTGATTTTGCGTAATTACACGAGAATGGTGGTTACACGTGTATAACATTCGTGTTGAAATCCTTTCTATATCCGTTATCTTTTCGATTCGTTTTCTTTCATTTATGCGTTACTGCCCAAAAGCACTCGAGACAAACGTTATATATAATTCCGCTAAAAGATATTATTTGTTGATCAATGGGCCCTCAAGATGGGTGGTGAGTAAAAAGAAAGCTCGTGGTCTAAGTTAGTCCAGGTAGCTATCTGATTACCCTTGGGCCACTAAATTCTTGGCTTGCAAAAAACGTCTCCAGGACGCTGATGGTCAGCAATGGGCTTGTGAATACTGTGGGGGTAAACCGGACTCATAGGCCCATCAATCGATTTACATTCTCCGGCAGGAGAATTACGTTCTTCGCACCAGCGCGCCTTGTGGATTCGTGTTCCTCGCAAGCTGTTGAATTTTCTACCGCAATCACACGTTGTAGCCGGGTACATATCCAGATCGTTACCGTAGGAGCAAGTAAGATGGGTGATATATTCTCCCTCCCCGCTACAGACACCCTGAGGGCATTTTTCTTTCATTGTATTATCCATATTTGTTAAAATTCCTGTCTTTCCAGGATGTCACTCCAACTTTCTGAAGAGTCACTTTGTCTTTCCAAAGAGTCATCTTGCTTTCCAGAGAGTCTTAGTGTTCAAATTTTCATCATACAACGTGTGGAAGCACGTGCGATACCCTAAGCCTCATCAGCCGCCATCCAGGGTGATAACACAGTTTCGGTAGCTTAAGGCGGTACTGCCACACCTGGCGCTACCGAGCAGCTTTTGCCACCGGCTAGGGTATTTAAGAAAAAAAAAAAACTATGTATACATAAGATCAACTAAAAGCGGACATTACATTAGACGTTCGTTCATTTTCATTTTGGTGCAGCTTGTGATTTAAAAAAGCGTTTACTTACGGCCGTTAGATGTCATAGCAACCGTTTCTTGATTTTGCGTAATTACACGAGAATGGTGGTTACACGTGTATAACATTCGTGTTGAAATCCTTTCTATATCCGTTATCTTTTCGATTCGTTTTCTTTCATTTATGCGTTACTGCCCAAAAGCACTCGAGACAAACGTTATATATAATTCCGCTAAAAGATATTATTTGTTGATCAATGGGCCCTCAAGATGGGTGGTGAGTAAAAAGAAAGCTCGTGGTCTAAGTTAGTCCAGGTAGCTATCTGATTACCCTTGGGCCACTAAATTCTTGGCTTGCAAAAAACGTCTCCAGGACGCTGATGGTCAGCAATGGGCTTGTGAATACTGTGGGGGTAAACCGGACTCATAGGCCCATCAATCGATTTACATTCTCCGGCAGGAGAATTACGTTCTTCGCACCAGCGCGCCTTGTGGATTCGTGTTCCTCGCAAGCTGTTGAATTTTCTACCGCAATCACACGTTGTAGCCGGGTACATATCCAGATCGTTACCGTAGGAGCAAGTAAGATGGGTGATATATTCTCCCTCCCCGCTACAGACACCCTGAGGGCATTTTTCTTTCATTGTATTATCCATATTTGTTAAAATTCCTGTCTTTCCAGGATGTCACTCCAACTTTCTGAAGAGTCACTTTGTCTTTCCAAAGAGTCATCTTGCTTTCCAGAGAGTCTTAGTGTTCAAATTTTCATCATACAACGTGTGGAAGCACGTGCGATACCCTAAGCCTCATCAGCCGCCATCCAGGGTGATAACACAGTTTCGGTAGCTTAAGGCGGTACTGCCACACCTGGCGCTACCGAGCAGCTTTTGCCACCGGCTAGGGTATTTAAGAAAAAAAAAAAAACTATGTATACATAAGATCAACTAAAAGCGGACATTACATTAGACGTTCGTTCATTTTCATTTTGGTGCAGCTTGTGATTTAAAAAAGCGTTTACTTACGGCCGTTAGATATATATATATATATATATATATATATATATATATATATATATATGTGTATATATATGTGTGTCTGTGTGTCTGTGCGTGTGTGTTAGTATTTTCCTATCTATTATCTATCTATCTATATATATATATATATATATATATATATATATATCTTAGTCTGTTCGGAATGCATGTTTTTACATAACTTTCTGAGGTCTTTCTCAAAGATCTATATTATATGTTTTATGGGCCTTACTTTTCCATTGATCAGCTCCCATCTACTCGTCACCATCTTTCGTCTGATTCATTTTCTTATGTTTTTCTATGCTGGGATTAGGAATGGCAATCGGATCATCACGTCATATGCCTATGATTCTATTATTTGTAAGTGACTTTTCCAATCATTATCCGCAAGGAAAATGGAGCATTTAACTGCTCGAATCGCTAGTTTCTCACTAAATGATTAATTTATTTCTAACTCTTCATCAGTTTCTGTCACCTGAATGTAACCATTCACTGAGAACCGCGGTGTCAGATTAGCCTCAAGTTTAGTAGCTGTCAATCATACTAGAAAACACGTTGTGCTTTTCCACGCATTTAGAGGGTAAGGACTTGATTTGAATGCTGCAATAAAGTAAGTAAAAGTTGTTGACCGTAGTCGTGGTGACCCGACGGTATCCTTTTAAATAGCTACGGCACCGAGGTGTAGGGGAGGGCGCTACTCATTTCCATGGATTACTCCACTTTACCCTTGATACGTGCCTTATAATGTTGTGTGTTAAGCAAGGAGATATCAAGTACCATTTTTTTTAATCTTTAGTTTGACTCGAACGGGGATTGAACCCAGATCTCCAGGCCATTAGCAAACACTCTACTCTACCCAACTGGCCATGATAGTAGTTGAATTAAAGCATAGTGAACGTCTAGATTATTTTTATCTTTTAATGTCAAGTGACACTTTTTGATATTAATAATAAGTTATTTTTTTAGTTATAATTTTATATATTAATGGTAAAAAAAAGTAAAAGTAAAGTTGGCGACCATTGTCGAGGGCGACCAGAAGGCTCCCTTTTCAATAGCTACAACATCGAGGTGTAGGGGAGGGCGGAACAATCCAGGTAAAGGAGTAGTCCTTTACCTGGATTGTTCCACTTTACCCTTGATACGTACCTTATATTGCTGAGTGTTAAGCTAGGAGGTATCAAGTTCCATTTTTAAAGTCTTTGGGTGACGCAAACTAGGATTGAGCCCAGGTCTCCTCGATCATTAGCGAACACTCTACCCACCAGTGATGACAAAATAGCAAAATGACCAAAAAGTAATTGTGAAGTTTGAAACTTGAAAAGTTTACTGACATCTCACACTCTGTATTCATTTCCGTGACGATTTCAATCAAGAATTTTTTTTTTCATTCAAAAAAATCTTTATGGTGAATCTGATGAAATTGTATGGACGAAACATGCCATCATACGAATAAATTGATGATTTTCACAAATTCGATTTCATTTTCTCGGTTGTTTCATAAACACTCACAAACACTTATATATATATATATATATATACTTCTTTAATGCAAATTTCATTAAACATAATAGACATTTTATGTCTACATATTCTCTTTTGGATCCGTTCGAATTCCCGTATTACTTTTATCGTATTCGTGGGGAACTGATTTAGGTATTGTCCATAGTTGTATGTATCCCTAGTACTTTCTGCCCGACTTTGGGCCATCATCAGGGGAGAATCTGTTACAAAAGTGATGTAACTTTTGTTTTAGCAAATTACTACTGTGTAAGGACGTCTTTGCTGTTGGAGATTATGGCGCTTGCTTTTAAATGTAATTCTGTAAATAGTGCCAGTAGCTAAAGACATTTAAGTACGTTAGCACTGGTTTGAAAATTAATTCTATTAAGTGCTGGTTGCAGGTTTCTAATATAAAAGTACTAGGGATACATACAACTATGGACAATACCTAAATCAGTTCCCCCCGAATACGA
Source organism: Sepioteuthis lessoniana (assembly GCA_963585895.1). Lineage (NCBI taxonomy): Eukaryota > Metazoa > Mollusca > Cephalopoda > Myopsida > Loliginidae > Sepioteuthis > Sepioteuthis lessoniana. The sequence continues at coordinate 61,112,187 of OY757935.1, read as the reverse complement.
TAAAAGTAATACGGGAATTCGAACGGATCCAAAAGAGAATATGTAGGCATAAAATGTCTATTATGTTTAATGAAATTTGCATTAACGAAGAAATGCTGCCTAAATATACATATATACTTCTTTGTGAACATGCATACTAATTTCTTTTTCTTTCTGCATCATTCTCTTTCTCTCTCTATCTCTTTATCTCAAAAACATGTACATTCAAGTAAAAAGACTTGTGTATGTGTGTGTGTGTGGATGTGTGTGTGTGTGTGTGTGTTTGCGTTGTTCTTGATAATATGGATGTTTTTATCTATAAACATAATACCGGACATTGGCCTAGCGGTAAGAGTGTTCGCCAATGGCCTGGGAGACCTGGGTTCAATTCCAGGTCGAGTCAAACCAAAGACTTAAAAAACGGTACTTGATGCCTCCTTGCTTAACACTCAGCATTATAAGGTACGGAACAAGGGTAAAGTGGAGCAATCCAGGGAAAGGAGTAGCACCCTCCCCTACACATTGGTGTAGTAAGCTATCGAAAAGGGACCCTTCGGGTCACCCTCGACTAAAGGGAGACAACTTTACTTACTATCTATAAACAGGGATTCTAGCCAGCATTTTTGTGGCAAAGTTGGTAAACACTCCTTCAGCACTCAAAGAAATATGCTGTCTCGTTGCCATGAATAGACATCAATCAAAGACTTCGAGGGCTGATTCTAATCAGCTGAATCCAGCTGATGGGACACACTTCAGCCGGCCGTGGTGTCAGCGGCACGGATCTTATTGGGTGTGTTCACGTATCTGGACTAACATGCCTCAAGCCACGAGGGGAGGTCTCCCCAGGCTCTAACACTCCTTGGAGGGGCTAAGTTTATCACCTAACGCCTGGGGCGTCTCTTTTTAGGGGAATGCCGACGGGGCCCGAGGCATTTTCAGGAATGCCCGGCGTGTGTGGGGTACGGCTATGCGCCCGGGCCCACTTTTAAAAAGTTTGTTTGGTGGGGCGTGCGTCAAATAACGTTGATTCAAAAACTGGATCCAGTAGATGGGTTACACTTCTGCTGGCCGTGGTATCAGAGGCACGGATGTGGTCGAGTGTGTCACGTCTCTGGATACGGTAGTCAGCCGAGGCTGCCAGGCGCGGGTGACGAGGAAGCATAGCATTCGCATCACGCTGCCAAGAGAGACATTCATCGAGCCACAGGGGGCCGTCCCCACAGGCTCAACCCTCCTCCTCGGGGCTATGTTTATCGCCTGGGGCCTTAGGCACCCCTTTTAAGGGGAATGCCGACGGGACTCGAGGCATTTTTTGGGATTGCTGGGCGTGTCTGGGCTACGGCCCTGTGCTGGACCCATTTTAAAAAGGCCTTGTGCCATACTTACCCGTTTGGTGGGGCGTGTGACAAATATTGTTGATTTAATAAGCTGATTAATTTTCAGACTGATCTTACTTCGTTTAGCTATTCAACATTTTGAACTTGATCAATTTCTTGCAATTCTCTTGTAAATTGTTTGTAACTTATTGTAAGCAAAGCTGTAAAGTTGGTGACCGTAGTCAAGGGCGACCAGAAGGCTCCCTTTTTAATCGCTACTACACCGAGGTGTAGGGGAGGGCGCTACTCCTTTCCCCTGGATTACTCCACTTTACCTTTCATACGTACCTTATATTGCTGAGGTATCAAGTCTTTAGTATGACGCAACCTGGGATTGAACCCAGGTCTACCGGGCCATTGGCGAATACTCTACCCATTTGGACAATGGACTTATTGTACTGTGTTTTTATTGTATTTATCTCTTAGTACTGGATATCGGAGCCAAATAAATATATCATGCACTCATTTTTCTCTCTGTAACATTCACCTGGACGATATAACAATTTTCTGGCAATTTTATTTTATTTAGACGAATGAAGAAAATGTCTACCATGAATGCAGACGAACTAAAATTTTCAGTTTGCAAATTGGACTGAAATTTTCTTTATTCCCTATTTTGATGACTTTAAATATAAAAGATATCGTTACGATGTGTCATACTACAGGCTTTGGTTTCTTTGTTTAATGGCATATCAACTCTTTGTAGGTTATTTAATGCCAATGCAATTCTCCTAGAAGAACAATAGTGGTACGATTTAACCCATAGCTGGGAAGATAAGGGGGTTCATACCTTTCCCAAGAGTAAAAGTAAAAGCGCGACTGGAGTACGAACTCGCTAACTACAATTCCGCAGTCCATCGTTTTAACCATTACACCACGAGGACAACCCCACAGCCTACGCCTTCCATATATATATATACATATATATAGACGTGTGTGTGTGTGTGTGTGTGTGTGTGTGTGTGTGTGTGTGTGTGTGTGTGTGTGTGTGTGTGTGTGTGTGTGTGTGTGTGTGTGTGTGTGTGTGTGTGTGTGTGTGTGTGTGTGTGTGTGTGTGTGTGTGTGTGTGTGTGTGTGTGTGTGTGTGTTTGCTAAAAAAAAAAACTGATCATAAAATTATAGAAAAATAAGTCTTATTATGTTTTTAGCGAAACATAAATTCTGTTTGTGCAACGACCTCCATATTTAATCCAATCAATCTCCATTCGTCTCATGGGTTGGGTCTGAGGATGGGGAGTTAGATTTAAAGATTTTTGGAATATTTTGAAGAATAACATTTCATTCATTTACTTCTATTTCAGTATATACCGCTTCAATCTCGACCTCCAACCACACAGCCATACCCAACCCATATATATATATATATATATATATATATATATATATATATATATATATATATATATATATATATATATATATATATATATATATATATATATATATATATATATATATATATATATATAAAGAGAGAAAGAAAGGGAGATGGGTGACGAGCAAAGCAAAAGTAATGGGTTGTTAGTTCTCCAGGTAAATCTGGTATTTTATTATCTACAGAGATCGCAGATACCGTTTCGTTGACTGGCCTTGTTAGTAACTTTTTTTGTCTAGCTGATTCGGCTTTTTTTCTTTTTAAACTCAGAGTGCACCTGCCTCCTTTTGTCAGCCCATCCAGTGAACTTCTTCATGAGTCAATTACCCATTAAAAGTGGGGGGGGGGCTCTATCGTTCCTTTGCATTTTATTAGGTATGAAAAAACCCAAATATAATTCGGGGCAGAATATAACTGCACCAAAAGGATTCTAGAGTCATGAACAACAAATGGTAATAATTAACATTAAGGTTGGTTGGTTGGTTGGTTGGTTGGGTTTTATGGCATATCAACCTTTGTAGGTTATTTAATACGGAATCTATTTTTATACAAATAATCTGTTCTATTTCAAACAATTCAGTCTAGCATGAGTACACAGTTTAATTGTCAAAAACATTTCTATTTCAAGCTATTCAATTTAGTCAAACAGTTCTAATTCAAACAATTCATTTTAGCATCAGTACATTTTCAATGTCAAAAACAGTTCTATTTCATACAATTCAGTTTAGCTTAAGTACAGTTTCAATATTAAAAACAGTTCTATTTCAAACAAGTGAGCTTTGCATGAGTACGCAATTTAGTTCTATTTGACCCGTAAATAGATAGGACCCTATCAGGTGCTACCACTCCGGGTCAGAGTGGACCTGGGTGTGATGACAATGAAGAAGTACTCCGCATGAGATTGTTTAAAGTCATATCCAGGATACTCGTTCGGGAAGTCACAACCCTCTGTATAGAAGCAGTCGGTGTATTCTACAGCCCCAGCCGACTAGGCTAAGTTTGTTTAGTGTCATATCCAGGATACTCGTTCGGGAAGTCACACCCCTCTGTATAGAAGCAGTCGGTGTATTCTACAGCCCCAGCCGACTAGGCTAAGTTTGTTTAGTGTCATATCCAGGATACTCGTTCGGGAAGTCACACCCCTCTGTATAGAAGCAGTCGGTGTATTCTACAGCCCCAGCCGACTAGGCTAAGTTTGTTTAGTGTCATATCCAGGATACTCGTTCGAGGAGTCTTTAACCTCTGCAGAGAAGCAGTCGGTGTATTCTACAGCCCCAGCCGACTAGGCTAAGTTTGTTTAGTGTCATATCCAGGATACTCGTTCGAGGAGTCTTTAACCTCTGTAGAGAAGCAGTCGGTGTATCGTGGCTAACGTGCTGAACTGCGACATCAAAGTAAGCCAGTTCAAATTCCACTCGTTCGATTACGTTTACTTTTGGACTAATAACTTTGCGAAAGGCATGAACTCTCTTACAGCTTCAGCTACGAGTTAGATACTGCCACAGCTGTTCTACAAGGATATTCCAGTCGGCTGAGGCTGTTAAATAGATCGACTGCATCTCTGGAGAGGTGAAAGACTCCCCCAACGAGTTATCCAGTCGATTAAGGTTGTAGAATACCTTGACTGCATCTCGGCTGGAGGTTAAGACCCCTTCTACGAGTGGCCCAGTCAGCTGAGGCCGTAGAATACATGGATTGAATCTCTACTGAGGGGTAAGATTCCCCCAATGAGTGTTTTGGATATGACACTAAACAATCTGATGGTGAGGCTCCATTAATACGATAGCATTGGGGAATGCGCAGTACCCTTTTATTGCCATCCGAGGTCCACTCTGGCCTGGAGTGGTAGCACCTGAGAAGTTCCTATCTAAGAATCAAATAGAAGTAAACTGCGTACTTATGCTAAACTGAATTGTTTGAAATAGATCGGTTTATACATTTAACTGTATCGACATTTAACTGTATGTAAATACATTTTTGATGTTTACTTGAATTGTTTGTGATATACAGCAATACTTTGAACCATTTTACTTTGTTGACTATTCTGAATAGTATGAAATAGAACTGTTCTTGAGATTTCAACAGCGTACATATGCTAAACTGAATTGCTCGAAATAGAATTGTTTGTAGTTATAAAATGGGATTTGGCATAAAATGATCTTCAATGGTTAATAAGCCATAAAAACCAACCAACCAACCAACCAACTACAAGGATGGTTTGGGGCATTTAATAATTAACGAATGTTGATATTCCATTAAACTTAAACTGATTTTTGTTGAAGCATTGTCAGCAGTTAATTTTAATTTGTACTGACCGATAAAATGAAACGCTGTTTCTTCCAAGCAACGGATGCACTACATGGACGTTAACTAAACGGATGAAGAAAAAGCTTGACGGTAAGAATGCTGCGAGCAATTTTGATCAAGTCCTGGAAGTAACACCCCACAAAGCAGCAACTATATGGCCACCTACCTCCCATCCTGAAAACTATCAAAATTAGACGAAACAGATATGTAGGACATTGATGGAGAAGCAGAGACGAGCTCATAAGTGATATTCTCTCATGGACCCCCTCACATGGCCCAGCAAAAGCAGGGTGACCTGCTTGAAAATACATACGGCAGTTCTGTGAGGATACGGGATGTAGTTATGGGCACCTGCCAGAAGCGATGAACGACAGGGAAGAGTGGCGAGAGAGGGTCAGAGATATGCGTGCTGGTGGCACGACAAGATGGTGATGATGATCCTATACCAACTTGTATAATGCTATGCATACATACACAGACATTTATATATATATATATATATATATATATTGGGTGCGGTAGCAAAACATGGAATAATTTTTAAAACATTTTTTATCAGTCCATTTTTTTTAGAAAAAAACGCGCTAAATCTAAATTTTCATGATTAGCTCTGTTATTCTAGCAATTTTCGTTAAGATTCTGCTCAATATGAGTGAGCAAGAAAAGAAGTGACAAAGAATCTATGATCTGCTTAACGCCAAAACAAAGCCAAAAAATTCCCGAAATAATTTGAGTTTCTTTATGGCTTCCATCAAGCCCAAACCTTAACCCCCTTGTATTGTGGCGTTTTGGAAAACAAAACAAGTGCTACTTCCCATCCAAATATTGGTTCGCTTAAAACTGCTGTTAATTGAAGAATGGAACATAATGTCTGAAGAATATATTTTGCAGGCATGCAAATCGTTTGAAAGGCGTATTGATACTATAATGGAAAAAAATGGTAGCCATATTGAGTAAATTTACTGTTTTGTGTCTATCTGCATTTTCGGCTTTTCATTTTAAAAATTAGAATTAATCTTGCTTTATTATAGCGTCGTCTATTATTTTACTAGAATATTCCAAATTTTGCTTCCGAACTCTGTATATATATATATATATATATAAAGACAGACAGACATATATATATATATAATGTCATGGTTTGATTTCTGTGTTTAATGGTGATGATTCGTGGTTTACTCAATATATATATATATATATATATATATATATATATAATGTCACGGTTTGATTTCTTTGTTTGATCAACCTTCGTGGGTTATTCAATATATATATATATATATAATATCACGGTTTGATTTCTTTGTTTAATGGTGAATCAACCTTCGTGGGTTATTCAATACCAGATTATCTTTTTTGAAAAGTTAATGGTACTATGAAACCCATAGCTCAGGAGATAAGGAACTTCATAATTTTCTGAAGGGCATTAGTCCAAATGTGAACGTTATAGTGCTATTGGAGTTAGAACTATTTTACTTCGTGATCGCAGTCGAGTCCGTTTGGCCTTGTTTTTGATAAGAATTTGACCCTATGACAGTTTGAAGTAGTTGGGCGTGATTTCTGAAGGAAGTCTGGTCTGATAAATGAGAGTTTAGGCCCCGGGATTTTCTAGTACTATTTTTAAAGAAAAAGAATTTTTTTTTTTTTTTGTTAATTCAAAGTCCTAAATACTTCCTTTTAACCCAGCATTCATGTCTATGGAACGACGAAAAATTAACAGATATCGTGGCATATTAATTTGTAGTGTACCCACTTTGGCGTAGTGACTTATGTGCTGAAGTGTAGATATGTTATTAATATATATATATATATATATATATATATATAGTTGTAAAAAGATAGAAAAGAATATCTTCATGTAAATCCAGATAAAACAAAGTTCATGTGTTTTAAACTATATAGTGGCATCTGCACATTAAATGACAAACCTCTGAAATAAGTAGACTATTTCACATTCCTCAGTAGTAGTATCTCATCTACTGAAAACGATGCCAACATAAGCATTGAAATGACATGGACTGCTATCGACAGGTTAACGACCATATAGAAATGCAATCGCTTTTATAAAATAAAACTGGAATTCTTCTAAGATGTATACATGTCAGTACTATTGAATAACCGAATTCCGTGGACTTTGAGAAAGTGATTGGAGAAAAAGTTAGATGGGAACTGTACAAGGCTACTGCGTGCTGTTTTGAACAAATCGTGCGAGCAGCACCTCACAAAACAATAGCTGAACGGCTACTTGCCTCCTATCTCACAAACCATCCAAGTTAAGATGAACTAGACGGATCATTAGCCTAGTGGGTAGAGTGTTCGCCAATGGTCCAGGAGACCCAGGTCGCATCATGCCAAATACTTTTAAAATGGTGGTTGATACCTTCTTGCTTAATACTGAGCAATAAAAGGTACGTATCAAGGGTAAAGTGTAACAACCCAGGGAAAGGAGTGGCGCCCTTCCCTATACCTCGGTGTAGTAGCTCTTGAAAAGGGAGCCTTCTGGTCACCCTCGACTACGGTCACCAACTATACTTAGACATCCTGGGCACTGCTGGTGAAGCAGGAACAAGGTCAGAAGCGACGTTCTCCGGTAGACTCCAACACATGGACGCACCAGTTTTGACCGACCTGCAAAGACCTACATTCATAAGCTTTGAGACGATAATGGATACCGTCTAGAGGACCTGCCAACACTGATGAGCAATCGGGACGGATTGAGAGAGAGAGAGAGAGAGAGAGAGAGAGAGAGAGAGAGAGAGAGGAATATGTGGTATCAGCATATTTTGAATATATATATATATATATATATATATATAAATATATTATGAATCCAACTATGCGTCTACGTAATTTTTGCAATGTTCCAAACGGGGGACATCTCCACTCTAGAAGGAACCCCACTTAAACTAGTAGACAAATTCACGTACCTAGGAAGCAGCGTCGAATCAACTGAAAAGGACATCGAAACGAGGCTAACAAAAGCATGGACAGCTATCAATAGGCTATCGATTATATGGAAATCAGACCTAACCGATAAAATGAAACGCAGCTTCTTCCAGGCAGCGGTCACATCGATACTGCTATATGGATGCACTACATGGACGCTGACAAAACGGCTGGAGAAGAAACTGGATGGCATTTACACAAGAATGCTGCGTGCAATCCTGAACAAGTCCTGGCAGCAGCACCCCACAAGACACCAACTGTACGGCCATCTGCCCCCTATCACGAAAACTATTCAAGTTAGACGAACCAGACATGCAGGACACTGCTGGAGAAGCAGAGATGAACTCATAAGAGATGTACTCTTATGGATCCCCACACATGGCCGCGCAAAAGCAGGACGACCAGCTCGAACGTACATTCAGCAGCTATGTGAGGATACGGGATGTTGTCCTGAAGACCTACCTAGGGCGATGAACGATAGGGAGGAGTGGCGAGAGAGGGTCAGGGATATCCGTGCTACCAGCGCGATATGATGATGATGAAGAGGTTTTTTAAAAAAAAATCTTTACACATGCAAACAACCCCTGATGATGGCCTATGAAAGGTCCAAAAGGACTTGGGACAATTTCTGTGAATTCGTCGAAAACTCCGACATAAAAATAAAACATTTGTCACAAAACTTTAAAGGGTCCTAATAAAATTATATAGGCAAAACGTGTCTTTATTATTTAATAAAACGTGCTTAAATGAAAGACCTCCATCTAACCACACACACACACACACACACACACACACATATGTATATATATATATATATATATAGAGAGAGAGAGAGAGAAAGACTAGGTTTGATAAGAATGTCTAAAACTTTAAATTTATTCATAAGTTTTTTTACTAATCTTGCAATCTCGGTGTTTACGGTGTTATATATATATATATATATATATATATATCAACCATTGTAGAATATGTAATGCCGAGTCCATTTTTATACTTATATATCAAATATATAATTTCTAAACACATTTTGTTGATGAATCACTCGTTTGTTTACACAGTGTTAAATCTAAAAAACAGTTCTATTTCAAACAATTCAGTTTAGCATAAGCACTCAGTTTTTTAAATCTTGCAATATCGCTGTTTACGGTGTTATATATATATGAGTGTGTGCATATGTGTGTGCATATATATATATATATATATATATATATATATATATGCACACGCATACACGCATACACACTCACATACACATATATGCATAACATTGATAATGTAAAATATTATATATATAAAAAAGTGCGATCACTGCTGATAATAAAAACACGCAGATCTAAGGACAGTGTAGACATATATAAAACGCATACACAAGAACACACACACACACACACACCCACGCACACACATGCACACACACAGATACACAAACACACACACACAGACACAGACACACACACACATATATATATATATATATATATATATATATATATATATATATAGAATTAAATAGAGGAATTATATATTATAAATTGAATTACTATTGGAGGTGCCCGTGGTGTAATGGTTATCGTCGTAGGAAAGAGACACGGCGACACGAGTTCAAATCCTGGACCAGACTGATTGCATTTCACAAAGCACTTGGGAAAGGTATGAATCCTATTATTCTCCCTCCAGCTATGGGTAAATAGTAGGGTAGACTAGGTTCTTCAACCTTGGTGAGGCAACTAGTCTAGGAGAAGGAAAACTCTGAATGGAAACCTGTTAAACTCTGCTTAAAAATTGACCTTGTGTCATATCCTGCCCGAGCGGAGGGGTTTGGTAAATAGGATAAATTGAATTACTATGACCTGGAAATCTGGTAAGGATTGTGCGCGACATATAGAATCACAGAACAGCTGTTTCGACCTTATTAGATCTCGTCAGCTGTGGGTACCGTGATCTCCACCATAGGAGATCGAACCATATATATATATATATATATATATATATATATGTAACCTGGTGTAATTATATGTCTTATATTTGAATATATACGTGTTATGTATGTATATAACATGTATATATACATATATGTTATGTAAATATCTTATATATGTGTGTGTATATGTGTGTGTTTGGAAAGATATATATATATATATATATATATATATAGTGAGAGAAAAGGAGTGAGATAAGCGTAAATTATCGAAACCATATTTTATAAAAATTGAAAGTTTTATTTTTTTTACAAATTAAAAATGTTAATCATCATCCCAATATATATATATATATATATATAGGTTTGATGATGTTGACTAAAACCTACAATTTATTTAAAAATTATGGTTTTAAAAATGCTTTTTCCCTCTTGAGGTCTTTCTTTTATTCATTCATACCACCCTCTTCTTCCGGTCGGACTTGGCAAACTTCCGCTATTTCAAGGTCTAATGGATTCTAATCCGATAACCATTCCTTAAATATGAAACACAGTTTGCCATTAAAAAGACTCAATCCTTTTACAGTCTGGGCAGAGCAATAAACGCCTCCAGCATATATATATATATATATATATATATATATATATATATATAAATGATATCCAGTCAGCATCCGAAGACAATGGGTGTGGATTATTCGCGTATAGAATATATGAGGAATTTTATGCGAGGACACTGTTAACTAGACCTGTTTTTAGACTGATCCATATTTGCTGTTTTTTCAACCTCAAATTAAACGTGTTGAGTCTTCTGATGAGATGAAAAGTATAAAGATATTCTTCGCCAAAATAAATTTATAATGACAATTTAACCAGGTTTGAGTCTTCTAATTGCATTATATATATATATATATATATATATATATATATATATATATGATACACATCTAACGGCATCGAGGTCGAAAGAGACTGAAACACACACAAAATATATATATATATATACTTTCCGTATCACGCACACATATGTCTTTATTTTCATCAGACACACACACGTAGACACATACACTTTCTCATACACTCTCAGATACGCATACAGTCACTCACACACCTTTAGGAGCACACACACACACATTTGAATATTACACACACACACACACACACACATATATATATATATATATATATATATATATCAGGGCCGTTTAATACACTAACGCGTACATCCCGGTTCCCAAAAGAAGAGGCTACGAAACAAATCAGTTTTTTTAGGGTGGAATTCGTTTCACAGACCATTCTTTGCAAATTTCAATGCCAGAATTTTTCGAAACTTCTTATGTGTCCATCTTCACTAACCCCTCCGCCCGGGCAGGATATGACATAAGGTCAATTTTTAAGCGGAGTTTAACCATTACACCACGGGCACCTCCAAAAAACTTGTTATGTGTCAATCGTAGTCACTGCCATAGACTGCAGGAGTATCAATATCGATTGTCAGTTATGCCTTACGTAGGATTTACCTGATCAAAGTGTTGTTTGATACAACTGCTTTGTAACTACAAAAATTACCCGGTTATTTAGATGTGTTAAATAGATGTAAAATATTTATTAAAAGAACGAGTAATATATATATATATATATATATAGAAAGAGAGAGAAAGAGAGAGAACAGGAGCCTTTTTACAGGATGGAGTTTAGAGTTCTATCCAGGTGAAAAAGAGAAAGAAAGGAAGGAAACAAGAGAGAGGAAACAAAAGAGAGAGAGATGGGAGAGGGGAGGGAACAAAAAGGGAAAGAAATCAATAAATGAAAAATTGTTTATATTTCTATATCGTTATTGTGTTGAGAACTCGTGGCACCATGTCCTACGACTGCAACTTTTACAAGACAAACGGGTTTATAAACCAATAGCTGTAGGGAGAATAATTTTATTCATACCTTTTCCTTTTTCTTACGGAGTATAATTTTTTGGAAATTAATTCATATGTATATATATATGCGTGTGTGTGCGTATGTATACTGCTATATATATATATATATATATATATATAGCTAGGGGTAAATAGTAGGGCAGACTGGGTTCTTCAGCCTTGGTGAGGCAACTAGTCTAGGAGAAGGAAAACTCTGATTTCAAACCTGTTAAACTCCGCTTAAAAATTGACCTAGTGTCATATCCTGCCCGAGCGGAGGAGTTGGTAAATATGATACATATATATATATATATATATATATATATATGTTTGAATTCGGATAGCCATCTCGTTTTCAGTTGTGTGATACAAAAGGATAGGCCTTCTTAGTAACAAGGCTTGAACACGTATCAAGTCTAGGCTTGTAGCTTGCCGTTGTTCCTATATGCTTTAGTCATCTCTGATTGGCCAATCTACAGCTGCTGCTGACGAGCGAGCTTATAAATATCTAATGACCATTCGTAGACGGCTGATCTAACGAGGTACCCCGCCAAACAATCCAACAATATATATATTTATACATGGGGAAAATAGTAGGATGGACTGATTTCTCTAGCTTTGGTACGGCAACCAATCAAGGAGAAGGAAAAACTATTAATTCAGAGGAATCTGTGGCACATTAGCGCCCAATTCTTCTGTTATTAGCCTATCCAAGAGTTTTTTTAGTTGTTTTTTTAACATTACAGACAAACAACTCCTGATGATAGCCTATGAAAGGTCCGAAAGCGCTCGGGACGATTTTGGTAAATTCATCTACCAATTCCAACCTAAAACCTAGACACTTATCTGGACACTTGAAAGGATCTTTAGAAAATCATGTAGAAAAATTGAGTCATTATTATTTAATCAAGCATACTTAAATGAAAGAGTGCCACCCAGCTACATATATATATATATATAAGTGTGTGTGTGTGTATGTGTGTGTGTAGATCTTTAGTATTTATACTGGTGTTATGTTGTAGCTTTTGTTTTGAAGTTTTCTTCTATAAATAGCAACAAATTTCAAAACGAACGCCACAACAATACACCAGTATAACAATAAACGTTTAATTCTTACTAAGTTTTAATGCAAAGTTTGTATCGCTTTTGCAATATACATACCCACTAAGGATGGCGCAAGATGGGTTCAAAAGTACTTGGTAACCAATGATTACGGAAAGCTTATTAGCCAATTCCGCCCGGATATTATAACATCTATATGGCGACTTGAAAAAATATGAAGACAAACGCTGGCTATACTGTTAAACCAAATCATATATACGAGGTGCATTCCAGACTTTTTTCGTATGGGAACTTTAAGATAATACACACGTGAAACTCGAGTTCCCTTTGAAGTAATCTCCTCCGGCTGCAATGCACTTGTTGTACCGTTCAAACAACTTCTGAAAGGCCCCACTGAAGTCATCTTGTGTGAGCGTGCCAATGACCTTCGTCACAGCCTCTTTCATCTCCTCAATTGTCTTATAACGACAGCCTCTGAGCTTAGGGAATAACCAAAATCACAGGGAGCAAGGTCTCGACAATAGGGAGGCTGAGGAAGTGTCTCGATTCCCATCTTGGTCAAATAGTCTGTAACAAGGATGGAGTTGTGGACTGGTGCATTGTCCTGCTGGAAATGCCACTGACCCGATTTGAAGAGTGCTGGCCTCTTCCGACGGAATCTCTTCCTGAACTCCCTTAAAAACTCAACATTGTAACCCTAACCCTAACCCTTTGGCCAATCAACTCTGGTGTATTGACTTCCTTACTCCTCCCACACCTCTCATCATCCCTCACATACTACCTCCCTTCCTTGAATCTCTAATGACACTCAAAATCTCATGCTTGATTCATGCAAGATGGTCGAAAAGCAGTCTGAAGCATTCCATATGTTTCTGTGACATTTTTTCCAAGTTTAAAACAGAATTTTATTGCATATTGTTCTTCTAAAGTGTCAGATTGCATTTTTGAAATTTACCAGCTGTGACAATTGCTGGTGTAGCCGTTCATTTAAACCTGAAATCATAAAAATTGGTCAGTCATCTCATAAGATGTATATCAATAACATACTGAATTTTCCAGAATCTACGACAATTTTAAATGCTCATACGAAAAAAGTCTGGAAACTTATCGTATGCGCCTCGTATATATATATATATATATATATATATATATATATATATATAAGAAAGTAGAAAAACAGAATAATCAAAATTGGTGAATTTATAATGATATAAATCCAACGTTTAAACGTCACGGTTTCAAAAACCATCATCAGGACTTTGATATCATGAGAATTGTTCACACCACGATGGATGTTTGTCGAGCTAAGAGAAGCAAATCCATATTTACTTTCATATATATATATATATATATATATATATATATATATATATATATATATATATCAGGGGCGGAGACGGGACTAGTGCTACTCGTGCCCGGCACGACCAATAACTCGGTCAATGTTATTCAAAATGGATTAAAAATCATCCATTAATTTCAAGCAAACATACTTAGTCTGATCTCAATTAAATTACGTATCTATTCAAGTTTCGATAACTAAGTAGCCAAAAGTTCATAAATATATCTGGGAATAATACAACGATACTGTTTCGAACGGATGGTCTTTGTCCGGCCACCGTCAGATTCATTGAACATTCCATAAAATCGGCTATAAAGTTGAACGCCCGATCCGTGCCAGGCACTAGACCCTTATAATAACAGTAATGTTAGAGAGATACCCTTTTGACTGTAGCCAATAGCAAGAGCAACCCTCACCCCGTGCTGAAAAATCTTAGCATGTGTGACTGTTGATAGATATATTGGGAAGAGGGAGAGGGACAGAGAGAGAGAGTAAGAGAGAGAGAGGGGGGATAGCAGATTAGAGCAGTCGCCGACGTCATCATCATCGCTATGGTAAATGTTGGTTAAACGGCGTGTTCTAATTCGTTTTTTCACTAACAGATGTCTATTTCTTTAATGAATGTTGCATATATTACATTCTGTAACTAAAATTTGTTTATTTGAATACATTTTCAACAAATAATCTTTATTTTAAGCGAAATTGAAACTAATAGCTGTGTCTGTGTATATTGTCATCAGTTTCTTTATTCTAATAAACATATTTTTCTCGTCATAGTAATGAACATCTTCTCTTTTCTTCTATACTTTTGAAAGGAAAAAAAATTATCTTATCTACTGTATTAAAAAGACTACAAATTATATAGTATCTTGATTGTTTACAAAAAAAAACACTATGCAAGGTAGGTTTGTCAATCTGTGCTATACAATGGAGAATCACGCAATAGCAACTATGATGACTTACTTTGGGTCCACGGACCACGTGTTGGGAACTGAAGTTGACAGAGTGCGGGGGGGGGGCACGAGTAGCAAAAATAGGCTAGAGTCGCCACTGATATATATATATATATATATATATATATGTATATATATATAAATTTGTAATATTTTGGAAGTACCTGCAAGTTTGTGGTGTATAAATCATGTAACCGCCGTCGTTGGTAGAATAGTGGTTGTAGTTGGTGCGATGACATGTTGTGCATTATTTCACTCCGTGTATAATTTGAAAACTGCGCATAAAACGAAGACACTTATTGTAAGTAAGGTAACGGTGCCGTTCATCGCAGTACAGTCGGCGAGTGGTTTAGGAATATCACTGAGGTCGCAATGTCAGGCAAAGCATAGAACCGTGGATTCCATGGACGTGAACCCATCCATGAATGAAAATACGGAGAGTAGCAATCTGAGAGTATCAGGTGAGCTCGTCACTTTTACGATCTCAGCGAAAGCATCTGATGCTACATAGTTGTGCCTCACGTTACGAAAATATTGCATAATTTCTTACCCACCGTAGTAGCTGAGACCGAACACCAACCACTTGCTCCGAGGGGCAACACGCCACCATTTCACTTACGGTACAGACCCCACAAAAAAATAATCGTATCTCCAGTAACACCGGAAGTGAAATTCGTCACTGCTAATTTTTTTTCCAGTGTCCCTCTCTGCAGAAGAGTGTGAAGCCTGTCGGACTTGTTCATCCACCAAGACCTCTCTCTCTCTCTCTCTCTCTCTCTTAATTTGTTTAACAGAATGGTAACGCCAAATGTCATTTGTAGGAGAGAGAGAGAGAGAGAGAGAGAGAGAGAGAGAGAGAGAGAGAGAAATTAACCATACGTCTTTTTTCCCGCCTCGATTCCTTTCAGGGTCTAAGTCATTTATGCCTATGAAAATAAACTAACGCCATTTACTTGGAAATATATTTATTGGGGGAACGTTTTCTTATTTATTTATTTTTTTTTGCATGTTTGTAGTTTTTTAATAAGTTGATATTATTATTATTATTATTTTACTCCTTGAGAGTTTTTCACACCAGCGTAAGCTGATAGTCTCTCACTGGAGCTTGAGTGACAGCAAGTCTCCTCGAGTTTCCAGGACTCTTCTCAGTATTCCAGCCGATCTAAGTAATGCTGTAGTTTGGATGGTCTCCAATCGTCCTCTTATTCTAAGTCTTCTAGTCCTTGTACCAATCCTTTGGTGACTGTACCAAGAGTACCAATTGCATTTGGTATAATGTCACTTTTATGTGCCTCCCTTTCTTCAATTCTCTAGCAAGGTCCAGGTACTTATCCTTCGTTTAGCTTTCTCTCAATTTTACTCTGTGGTCAGCCAGCGGAGAAAAGTACACAATTCTGCAAGTTCTCTTTTTTTATTGTTGATTATTATAAAGTCTGATCGTCTGGCCAAGATTAGGTGATCCGTTTGTATCTCAAAATCCCAGTGGAGTTTTTGTGTGTCATTCTCAAGGACAGATGCTGTGTATCACCCCCCCCAAGTCATGTCTAGTCTTATACTCTTCATGTTCTAATTTGCGATATTCGCTTATCATTCATTTTCATCGCTCCCTGGTCCACTCTGGCCCGGAGTGGCAGTACCTGATAGGGTTAAATAGAACTTATCAGCGTGCTTATGCTAAATTAAGTTACTTTAAATTGGACTGTTTTGATATTTAAAATGCGTACTAATGCTAAACTGAATTGCTTGAAATAGAACTGTTTAGCTACTTAACTGTGTGACCAAAAACTGTTTGATTAAACTAAATAGCTAGAGATAGAAACGTTTATGACAATTAAACTGTGAACTTATGCTAAACTGAATTGTTTGAAATAGAACTGTTTACTCGTATAAAAATGGATTTGGCATTAAATAACCTAGAAATGTTGATATGAGATAAAACACAAACAAGCAAAGAAACAAAACTTATGTGATTGATCGTTTCGTCTTTTTATTATTATTATCTTTTTTTATCATATTACACTTTGCAATTTTTTCACACCAGCGTAAGCTGATGATCTTTCACTGGAGTCTGAATGATAGCAATTCTTCTCTGGTCTTCAGGACTCTACTCAGTATTCTGGCCGATCTCAAAAATATTATAGTTCTCGTCCTTTGATTCTGAACCCACCACAGCTCTTTTAATTCTCTGGCAAAGTCTTAGTATTTGTCGCTTTTTACGTTTTTTTTATCTTCAATATTGGGTCAGCCGGGATCATTATTATTATTATTATTATTGATAAATTTATTTTCGGTTTCCTATAATCCTTCGCTGAGTCTTTACCCAGGACCTAGCGTGAGGGAAGGTAGAGATTATATGCATTCAATGCATTTGTGTATTTTACTGCCTCTTTTGGGTAGTATTTTTCAGTCACACTGATAGGGGTCTCCTTTGGAGAGAAGCAGTTCCGCAAAGTGCAATATTTTTGTATTTGATATAGAGGCTGGAACTGACAGGTATCTTGTTAATGTGTTTCTCTGTCATTTTCTTAATCGTGCCCAGGCCTTCCACAATTCCTGGCACGGTGGTAATTTTAAGTGGCCACATTTTTTAAATTTTTATTTCTCGTTCTTTGTATTTATATATTTTATTATATCCTTCGACTATTTTTATCATTAAGCTTTTTCGGACTATTGTCTTCATCTGAATTTTTATTTCCATAACGTTTCGGCCGATATGTCCTCTGGCCTTCTTCAGGTGTTTATCCATCTCGGGAACCTACACGGAACTTCTAACTACGTCCTTTATTGAATCCACAGGAGTCACCTGTTCTGATTCCGTTAGCCATAACCGGGTACAAGTGTTAAGTATTCCTGTATTGTTACTCGCTTGCAGTCAGGATTGAACCTGCAACCTCCAGATAATTGTCTCCTTAGAAGCTTAGGGAACCGATGCCTATAACCGTTACGCTATGTGTCCTGCTGGACAGTTTAGAGTGAATTTACTCGCCTGACAACTAATATCCGTTTTACTAATATGTTATTATCGTTATTAACTAATCCCTCTGCTCGTGCAGGATATGACACAAGGTCAATTTTTAAGGCTAGAAGAACATCGGAAAGCAATAGTACGAGGGGAGATTGAAAAGTCAGGTATGGCGGACCATATATGGAAGGAAAATGGAAATCATCTCCCCTTAAGGGACAAAGTTGAAATAATTGATAGGGCTGAACATTGGAGGATTAGATGCCTTAAGGAATCAGCACATATGTTAGACTACAATGACCTGCTGAGTAGACCAAGTATAGAGTTGAATACAATATGGGAACCGATAATCAAGAAGGCTAGATTAAAAAAAAAAACCCCAAAAAACCAACTGAAATCTGAATATGAGCGCAGGTAAAAAAAATCATACATAATAGTAGTAATTCTAGCTATAGTAAGAACATTAGGTTTATAATACCCAAAAATTCACTCTGAATTTTCCAGCAGGACACATGGCGTCCTGCAGGACACATGGCGTAACGTTGGTTCCCTGAGCTACTAAGAAGACAATCATCTGAAGGTTGCAGGTTCAATCCTCACTACAGGCGAGTAACAATACAGGAATACTGAACACTTGTACCCGGTCATGGCAAACGGAATCAGAACAGGCGACCCCCGTGCTTTCAATAAAGGACGTAGTTCGAAGTTCCATGAAGGTTCCCGAATTCGAGAAACACCTGAAGAGGGCCGGAGGACATATCGGCCGAAACGTTGTGGAAATAACAATAAAGATGAAGACAATAGTCCGAAAAACCTTAATGATAAAAATTCACAATCCAATATTATATCATCATCATCATCATCAAGTCGTACTACCCGCATGGATATCCCTGACCCTCTCTCACCACTTCGTCGCCCCCGGCAGGTCTTCTGGACTACATCCCGTATCTTCACTTAGCTGCTGTAAGTATGTTCGAGCTGGTCGTCCTGCTTTTTCCTGGCCATATGTGGGGGTCCATAGGAGTACATCACATATGAGCTCGTCTCTGCTCCTCCAGCAGTGTCCTGCGAGCCTGGTTCGTCTAACTTGGATAATTTTCAAATATTATCTATTATTTTACTTTCTTAAGAGTTTTTTACAGCTGCGTTAGCTGATGGTTTCTCAGTGGAGTCTAAGTGACAGCAAGTTTCCTCAAGTTTCCAGGACTTTTATCAGTATTCTGGTCGATCTTAATAATACTGTAGTTTGGATGGTCTCCATTTGTCCTCTTATTTTCAAGTCCTCCAGTCCCTGTACCAATCCGTTGGTGACTGTAACAGGCCATCACTTTCATGTTCCAATTTTTTTTTCAATTCCCAAGCAAGGTCCGGATACTTATTCTTCTTTTTGCTTTCTTTCAATTTTACTGTGATCCGCCAGGACAGCAAAGTCTACAATTCTGCAAGTTCTCTTTCTTTTGTTGATTATTATTACGGTTATTATTATTACTATTAACTCTTCCCAGTAATTTCGCCGATTTCAATAATGCTTTAGTTTGGGTGGTCTCCACTTGTCCTCTTATATTAAAGTCCTCCTGTCCTTGTGCCAATCTTCACGTGTATTCGTCACTTTTCATAGATTTTTCAGTTCTATAGCAAAGTCTTGGTATTTACAGGGTGGAACGATAAAACTATCGTCCTAAAGAAAACAACACTATATTTTAAAACTTTTATGGAAAAAATCAATTCAGCTAACTTGATTATGTGGTAGAGCTGACATCTATTCAATGTAGCCGCCTTCAGCCTCAACCACCGCCTCGATACGGATCCGGAACTTGGAGCATGCCTTTTCCACAAGCGCTGGCGAATACTCGGTGGATGGCGGCGATCAGGCTTGCTTTGGTGTTGTGGGAGGCCATGTTGGTGATGTTCCCGACGTATGACCAAACGAAGTAG
>OY757935.1:61038043-61086922 GCA_963585895.1 Sepioteuthis lessoniana | reverse complement strand
CTTTAAACTCAAAGGTAATAAAAAGTTTCGTACCTGAACTAAGAAGTCGTAAGTGTTTTTAGTGTTTCGAGATTCCTATGTTCTATGTATATATGTTATGAACATTCTATGTATGTTTCAACATATTTATATGTATGGGTATGTTACAGGTGACTGCAGTTTGAACTCGCTTATTAGGACGTCTCAAATTTATCTCATCATCATTTTGATGAGAAAAAGTAATTGTTTTATAAAAAGATAATAAAGAATTCCTTTTATACATAGAAAGACTTGTTAAACTTTTGATGTTAAATTTTATAAAAAATGACCCGATACATTTTGCTTTTTAACTACAATGTCTGGCTTATTTTCCTTCCATCTTGCATGTTAACACATGACTAAATCAAGTTTAAACTTACGCATCTATCAATATTTAGTTTTTAAGTTTATATAATCAACCATTATTAATGCGATTAGTTCAAGGAACCTAAGCTTACTTTATTAACAACATAAAATATATTATATTATTTTCGCGAGAGATCATGCACTTGTCATCCATACCAGGTGGTCCCTGAAAATTAATGGCAATTGTTCCAAAAGGTCTCCTGCCAGACAGCACTTGACAACTTGCCTAAAATGGTAAGGGATGGGGTATATTGCCATTTTGCAACTTATTGAGAGAATTGCTTCTTGCAAGCTTTCCCAAATTAAACCGATCTTGCCTTATATCCCAATGCCGTGAGGACGATGGTTAACAAATTGAGTTTTATTCTCACTTAGAGCGATATTATTATGACCCAATCATTTTTTTTTCAATGTAGATAATTTGGTTGGTTAGTTTTAGGTCAGGTCAATGATTTTGAGGTTATTTTATGCTGAAGAGGATTTGAAATTATGGTCTGATTAATTTAGATAGTTAAGTATTTCATATTCAGTTATAATATCACTATTTTAAAAGCCAATAAACTTGGCCCTGCCAAACAGGTATTGGTAGGAAAAAGCCCCCAGGCACAAGGTGACCAACTAAATAACACGCACCAAGTGCGAACACCAAGTGACCTCCAGAAAACCGAGGAGTGGCAGCCCATGTTATAAATGTGAACTTAACGAATACAAAGACTTAGGGTCAGAGTGGACCTAAGAGTAACGGTAATGACCCAATCATTTTTTTTTTTGATGTAGATGATTTAGTTGGTTAGTTTTAGGTCAGGTCAATGATTTTCAGGTTATTTTATGCTGAAGAGGTTTTAGAATTATGGTCTGATTAATTCAGATAATTAAATATTTCATATTCAGTTATAATATCACGATTTTAGAAGCCAGTGTATTTATAAAGTTCACAATCATTGTAAACGAGTAAAAACTTCATGCTGAGTTGCAATAATATCTTTTTAAAAGTCAATGTATTGATAAAATTTACAATCATTTTAAATAGGTCAATATTTCATGCTTAGTTGTAATAACAATTTTTTAAAAGGCTATTGAATTAATAACGTTCACAATCATTTTAAACATATAATACTTACTTAGTTGCAATGTATTAATGTTATTCGTAATCATTTTGATGACAAGACTTACTTGATCCATTGTTGTGACCAGAATGAGAGGTTGGTCAGATATAACATGAAATCATTACATATTGGAGTGGGGCATGGACGATTCCAGACTCATATATAGCCATCACAAAAGACTTTTGACTTACTCGGCATTCCCCATTTTAGAGCGCTTCAAGCGACAAGTGATAAATATGGCCCTGCCAAGCAGGTATTGGCAAGAGTAAGCCCCCAGGAACAAGGTAACCAACTAAATAACACGCACCAAGTACGAACGCCAAGTGACCTCCAGAAAACCGGGGAGTAGCAGCCCATGTTATGAATGTGAACCTAACGAATATAAAGACTTCGGGTCAGAGTGGACCTGGGAGTAATGGTAATTAAAGGATGGTTCAACAGACCTTATAACTTGAAACCGGAGGTGCCCGTGGTGTAATGATTATCGTCGCAGGAAATGGACACGGCGGCACGAGTTCAAATCCTGGACGAGACTGATTGCATTTCGCATAGCACTAATACCCTTGGGAAAGGTATGAATCCAAATATTCTCCCTCTAGCTATGGGTAAATAGTTGGGCAGACTAGGTTCTTCAGCCTTGGTGAGGTAACTTGTCTAGGAGAAGGAAAACTCTGAATTCAAACCTGTTAAACTCTGCTTAAAAAATTGTCCTTGTGTCGTATCCTGCCTGAGCGGAGGGGTTGGTAAATATGATTAGATAGAAATAAGCGAAACCACTTCACTGCTCGCAAAAAAGAGATGAGCTCTGGTTTGTTTAAAAATGTTATCTACAAAATGTGTTCAGAAATCGTATATTTAATGTAAATGAATAAAAAAGAATTTGGTGTTAAATAAGATACAATGATTGATATGTCATAAAATCAAACAAAATTACAAATTACGAGAGACTCCACACTGCCCCAGGGCTCTTGAACTCGACAACCAAATGCGATTTAGAGTCATACGGAGGGTCCTGTTTTTGAGGGAGTCTTAACCTTTACAGGAAATGACAGGCACGCAGAGAGATTCACTGTAGCTAAGTTGTTGGAGCTTGACAATCTTCCTATTTCCATTTTAACTGTATAATATTCGGTCACTCAGATTATTAATCCCGTCGTCGGAAATGGAAATGGCAACCCTAGTTCAAATCCTTGTGGAGTATTTACATTTCACATCACGCTTATACTCTTGTAAAAGGTATGAAACAAAGATCTTTGGTTTTGTTTTATGCCATATCAACCATTGTAGGTTATTTAATGCCAAATCCATTTTTATACATATAAACACTTCTCTATTTCAATCAATTCAGTTCAGCATAAGCATACTGTTTTCTTTTATTTAACCTATAGATAGGAGCCTATCAGGTGCTACCACACTAAGCCAGAGTGGACCTGGGAGCGATGGCAATACAGGGATACTCTGCATTCCCCAATGCTCCAGCATTACTGGAGTTTCACCATCAGATTGTTTAGTGTAATATCTAGGACACTCGTTGGGAGAGTCTGACAGCTCTGCAGAGTTGCTGTCGGTGTAATCTACAGCCCCAGCCGACTGGAACCAAAAACAAAGCTCTCATAGGTTTCTAATGCATTCACCAAAAACCATCAAAGACATACTGAAAACTTTACTCCGAAAAAGCCTGAACTCATCAAACAAAAACCAGGAACTCCCATTGACTAATATAGAAAAATACGTATCAACACCAAAGGGAACAATAAAAGAGAAGGAAGCACATTCAAACTGCCCTCAGCACCGAGAACAAAAACACCTATAATAATTTATAAACAATCGTATGCTCAGGGATCAACTAAATGCCTAAATACGAGGTGCATACGATAAGTTTCCAGACTTTTTTTCGTATGGACACTTTTATTGATAGTACACATATGAAACTCTAGTCCCCTTCCAAGTATTCTCCTCCGGCTGCAATGCACTTGTTGTACCGTTCCAACAACTTCTGGAAGGCTCCATGGAAGTCCTCTTGTGTGAGCGTGTCAATGACCTTCGTCACAGCCTCTTTCATCTCCTCAATTGTCTCATAACGACAGCCTCTGAGCTTAGGGAATAACCAAAAGTCACAGGGAGCAAGGTCTGGACTATAGGGACGGTGAGGAACTGTCTTGATGCCCTTGATGACAAGGATGGAATTGTGGACTTGTGCATTGTCCTGCTAGAAATGCCACTGATCCGATTTGAAGAGTGCTGGCCTCTTCCAAAGGAATCTCTTTCTGAACTCCTTTTAAACCTCAACATAGTAACCCTAACCCTAACCCTTTGGCCCATCAACTCTGATGTATTTACTTCCATACTCCTCGCACACCTCTCATCATCCCTCACAGACTGCCTGTCTTCCTTGAATCTCTTATGCCGCTCAAAAACTGATGCTCGATTCATGCAAGCCGAAAAGCAGTCTGAAACATTCCATACGTTTCTTTTGCATTTTTCCACGTTTAAAACAGAACTTTATTGCATATCGTTCTTCTAAAGTGTCAGATTGCATTTTGAAATTCTCCAGCTTTGACAATCGGGCTTTAGTAGGGTGTATTCCAATTACTGCTGTAGCTGTTCATTTGAACCTGAAATCATAAAAATTGGTCAGTCATCTCATAAGCAATTATATACTGAATTTCGAAGAGTCTACGATAATTTTAAATGCCCACACGAAAAAAGTCTTGAAACTTATCGTATACACCATTGTTAGAGAAAGTGTGGATATTGAATCTGACAACATAACTGCCAACATTAATCTCTATGACATAAATTTTATCTAAATATATATAAAGGAAAATTGGGCCATTGGTCTTGTAGTACAGAGTTCACCACTGGATCGGGAGACAAGGGTTCAATCCCAGGTCGAGTCATATCAAAGACTCAAAAAGTGGTACTTGACGCCTCCTTGTTTAACATTCAGCATTATAAGGTATGGATCAAGGGTAAAGTGGAGAAATCCATGGAAAGGAGTAACGCCTTCCCTTACACCTCGGTGTGATAGCTGTAGAAAACGGAACCTTCGGGTTACCCTCGACTAGAGTAGGCCAATAGCTGTGTGACAACAAACGAGCTCAAACTCATTTTAAAATTACCTACAAATCCTTCACTAAAAACGATGTCTAAACAGGACTTGTCACAAGATAATATCAATGATCTACATTCTATTAAACCAAATGACTAAACAAAATATCATCATCATCATGTCGTGCCGCAAGCACGGATATCCCAGACCCTCTCTCGCCACTTCTCCCTATCGTTCATTGCCTCTGGCAGGTCTTCAGGGCCACATCCCGTATCCTCACATAGCTGCTGGATGTATGTTCGAGCTGGTTGTCCTGCTTTTTCCCGGTCATATGTGGGGGTCCATAGGAGTACATCACTTATAAGCTCGTCCCTGCTTCTCCGGCAGTGGTCTGCATGTATGGTTCGTCTAACTTGGATAGTTTTCGTGATGGGAGACAGGTGGCCGTATAGTTGGTGTCTTGTTCAATATTGCTCGCACCATTCTTGTGTAATTGCTGTCTAGCTTCTTCTCCATCCGTTTGGTTAGCGTCCAAGTAGTGCATCCATACAGCAGTATCGATACGACAGCTGCCTGGAAGAAACTGCGTTTCATTTTATCGGTCAGGTCTGATTTCCATATGATCGATTGTCGATCGATAGCTATCCATGCCTTCGATAGCCGCGTGTCGATGTCCTTTTCTGTTGATGATACGCTGCTTCCTATATAGGTGAATTTGTCAACTAGTTTAAGATGAACAAAACTAAACTAATAATATGTACTTAATAAGTGTATATGTATAGTTAGGATTTGGTACTAATTAATCTACAAAAATTGATATTCTATAAAAACCAGCGAACCATTTAACTATGAGAAAATGAAAATATTTAGTGTTAAATAGAATATTAGTAACATTTAACTGTATAAACAAATGAAGCTACGTTTTTAGAAATGTTACCTACAGAGTAATCCTTTGAGAATCAGACATATTTGAAATATATGCGTAAGGTGGATTTGGCATTAAATAACCTACGTTGTCCAGTGGGCTGGGGTTGTAGAATACACCGACTGCTTCTCAGTAGAATGTTAAGACCCCCACATAACGAGGGTCCTGATATGATACAAAACAATCTGACGGTGAGGTTCCAATTACGATGGAGCCTTAAGAAATGTGGAGTATCCCTTTATTGCTATCATTCCCAGGTCCACTCTGGCCCGGAGCTGTTGCAACTGATAGGGTCCTATCTATGGGTCAAAAAGAACTAAACTATGTAGTCATGCTAAACTGAATTGTTTGAAATTAACTGTTTTTGACATTGAAACTGTATACTTAAGCTAAACTGAATTGTTTGAAATAGAACCGTTCGTTTCACATTTTAACTATGTACTTATGCTAAACTGAATTGTTTGAAATAGAACTGTCTTTTGACATTTATACTATATACTTATGCTAATCTGAATTGTTTGAAATGGAACTGTTTTTGACATTTAAACTGTGCACTTTTCTTAAACTAAATTGTTTGAAATAGAACTGTTTTGATATTTAACGGTGTGTAAACAAAAAATATACTTATACTAAACTGAATTGTTTGAAATAGAACTGTTTTTATGTCTAAAATACATTTGGCAATAATAACCTACGAAATAACCGATTAATATGTGCCATAAAACCAAACTAAACCAAACCAGAAATAACTTACAAGTGTTGATATGTTATAAAACCCAACCAATTAACATGGATAGTTCGTTTTAAAGGAAGAAGATTATGTTGAAAAAAAATATTTGTGGAGTAAAGATAAATATAATGTTTGCCATAAGTTTTCGTTTTAGTAAGTTGAAGAACCCATTTTTTTACATTTTTTAATTGTGTAATTTTTAAAGTTTTTTTTTAATCTTTACATATGGAATCTGTCGATATTTTTAGCTCCTTTAGAAATGGTCAAGAATTTTCACTTTAGCCCACCGCTGTTTCTGCTTTTTTGTTTAATGGCATATTAACCTTCGTGAGTGATTTAATGCCAAAGCCATTTCCGTAGTAGTGGCGCAGTTTAATCCATTGCTCGTTTTTTTTGTTTTTTTTTTTTTGGTTTGGTTTTACGGTCTATAAACAATTGTGGGTTATTTAATGCCAGATTTGATTTATCGGTCTCATACAATAACCGATGTTTATACAACAGCATTGCCTCAAACAAAGCCTTCATCAGATGATTACTCTGGGTTCAGGCATGGTTTCGGGGCCGAAACATCATTACCACTTACCCAGAGCGCCCCAGCAGTATCTCACGACACCACCAGACTTTGTCAGATTGTTATCGCTCAGTGGGATTGCCAGATCCACGCTGATACAGTTAGAGCCTTATCTTGTATCTTTTCCATGTATTTCCTCTTGTCTGATGGAAGAAGTCCAAAATTAGTTAAGAAAAAGGAGGTTGGCAATAAAACCTCTGTATCCGACTTCGATAGGAAATACATTCGTTATCCAGCCATTTCTGACACATTGTTCCCGCAGATCTTCATATTTTTCCAACTTGCTGATGTGCCCAGTCGAAATTTTCTTCATATGGGACCGTTTACTCAATAACGAAAACTTTTTTTGCTTCAACGGATCAAATGACAATATCTGGACGCTTTGTCGTTAACGCTGTTTCAGTTGGAAATATAAAGTTATGTTTTAAATCGGTTGTGACGTGCCAGTCCATGCAAGCCTCAAGCAATGATGGTTTACGCATATTTTCAGGTGCAGTTTTCGAAATATTTCCTTCTTTAACGAACTGAATTGCTCTGTTGTTGATAATATTCATAGCTTTATTGGCAGTCTCAGAACATGTTATATATATATATATATATATATATATATATATATATATATAATTCGTCTCTAACAATTCAGTTAAACATCAGTCATTTATTTACACACAGGTAAATGACCAAACAGTTCTATATCAAGCGATTCAAACAAATGATTAAATAGAAATAATTTCTTGATATTATATAGGCACTTAAAAAAGAAAGACTGACTTCGGTATCTAAAATCCAACAAGTGTTGACATAACAATTAACCAACCAACCAATTAATCATCAAAAATTTAGATCATGCGTCGATTTTTTTAAAGTTTGAAAAGCTAAGACATATTATCATCGGGTTTTGTGGTTAGGTATTATGGCATATTAACCACTGCTGATTATTTAATGGCGACTCCTATTTATAAATATATACTAAATTCATGATTTGTAAATACGTTTTGTAGTTACCAGTTAGATGTTCAAACAGTTGAATTTCTAACAATTCAATTTAATGTCAGTCTAAGTTAAGTGGTTCGAAGTATTGCTATGTATTACAAATAATTCAATTATTCAATTAAGTATCAGTCATTTATTTATACACACCTTTTTAGGGAAGGGGAGTATGCATCCCTTCATCCATCTATCTATCGGATTTTGATTGTATACTGCGTTGCAGTGTCGGAGCAGTATGTCGTCGAATTGTCTGGTCTTCCATACTTCTGGGGGAATCTCGTCCAGCCCTGCAGCTTTCCTATTTTTAATTTTTCTGAGAACCGAGTCGAGTTCTTCTTGTGTGAACGGTTCTAGTTTAATGTCTAATTGTTTACTAATTATTGTGGTGATTGGTTCGTGTGTTATTTTCGGTGGGTTTCCTAGTAGTTTTTCGAAGTGCTGTTTCCACAGTTTTATTCTTTATTGTTGGTTTGCTGCTTTCAGTTTTGCTTTGGCTGTGTTCTTTCTTCTACTCACTTCGTTTATTGTTTGCCAGGCTATCCTAGATTGTCTATCTTCCACCGAGTCTCTAATCTTATCTATATGATTTTGAATTTTGAATATATTGTGTCTGTTCCTTTATATATGGAAATCAGACCTAACCGATAAAATGAAACGCAGTTTCTTCCAGGCAGCAGTCACATCGATACTGCTATACGGGTGCACTACATGGACGCTAACAAAACGGCTGGAGAAGAAGCTAGTCCTGACGGCAACACCCCACAAGACACCAACTGTACGGCCACCTGCCTCCTATCACGAAAACTATTCAAGTTAGACGAACCAGACATGCAAGACACTGCTGGAGAAGCAGAGGCGAACTCATAAGAGATGTACTCGTATGGACCCCCACACATGGCCGTGCAAAAGCAGGACGACCAGCACGAACATACATTCAGCAGCTATGTGAGGATACGGGATGTTGTCCTGAAGACCTGCCTAGGGCGATGAACGATAGGGAGGAGTGGCAAGAGAGGGTCAGGGATATCCGTACTACCAGCGCGACAAGATGGTGATGATGATGATTTATACACACAGTTAAATGATCAAACAGTTCAATTTCTAACAAGTCAATTTAGCATAAGTCAGTTTAAATGTTGAACAGTTCTATTCGATCTATGGATAGGACACTTTCAGTTGCTATCATTCCGGGGCCGAGTGAACGTGGGAGCGATGGCAATGAAGGGGTACTCCGCAATCCCCAAAATTCAAGCATTACTGAAGCCTGTGCCATCAGGACCCTCGATAAGGGCGGGCGTTGTTCTTCTGCAGAGATGCAGTGGGGCATTCTAAAACCCCAGCCGACGGGGCTGGGGTGGATATTAATTCAAGAATAAATGTATAAAACCCGACTGAGGTTCGAACTCGATTACTACGATGATGCTGTGCTGAACATTAGCCATAAATCCACGGGGATTCTCCTACACTTGGCAACAACAAGTACAGTAAGAAATTTAATGCCTTTTTGCGAATAAATGAATTTAAAATTTTCATGTCACTTTTGTAGTTTTGGTACATACAATGTCCATCGGCGTTTACCACTTATCGACGTTTATCAACATAGAAATCTTCACAGAAAAACAGAAAAGGAGAAAAAAGAAAAGAGTAAAGGATAACGGAAAAAAGTCAAAGAAAAAAGAAAAAAGAAACCAAAAAATAGAAGAAAGCAACAGAATGAGAGAAAAAGGGAGAAAGAAGATGGCAGGGGGAAAGAGAAGAGAGAAAGAGAAAAAAGAGAAAAGTAAACAGTGAAAGAAATAAGAGAAAAGGGAGATAAGAAAAGAAGAGAGGAAAAGGAAAAGAAAAAAGCTAAAAAGAAAAGAAAAAATGGTGGGGATGAGAAAATGAAAAAAAAAAAAATAAGAAAAAGATAAATGAGAAAGAAAAAGAAAACGGAAAAAGAAAAAAGAAAAGGCAGATGAAAGAAAAAAACGGAAAAAAGAAAAATAAAAAAAATAGAAAAGAAAACAGAATAACGGGAAAAAGAAAACAGAAAAAATAAAAAAGGAAAACAGAAAAAAGGGAAAAAGAAAATGGAAAAACTAAAAATAAATGAAAAAGAAAAACAAAGAACGAAAAAAAAGTAAAAAACAAAAACGAAAAATAAAGAAAAACAAGAAAAAGGTAAAAAACGTAAAAGAAAAAATCGAAAAATAAATGAAAAAGCAAAAACGATCATTGAAAAAAGAAAAAAGGAAAAAAAAAATCAAAAAGATAAGAGAAAATAACAGAAAAAGTTAATTTAATTTTAAAATTATTATTTGGAATAAAAAGGAAAATCAAAAGTAAAAGAAAAAAAAAGGAAATAACATTTTTTTTCTAAAAATATTTTCAAGAATAAAAACACTTTTTTTTCAAGAATGAAACACATTTTTTTTCAATGAATCTTTTCTTTTTTTTACATTTCTTCCAAAATGCATTTCGTTCCTTTTGCTCTAAAACATAATTATTATTCCAATTCCCCCCACCCCGCGAAATCATGACTTTTTTCTTTTTCTCCAAAGAAATTCATGTTCTGTATAATGTTAAAATCCCTTCCCACAGGCGATTTTTCAGCTAGTATTAATATTACGTCTCTTAGTCTTAGGTGTGTGTGAACGAGAAAAGCTTTTAAGTAAAAGTTAGTAAGAATGAAAATACATTTGTTTGTTTTCTTGTTTGTTTGTTTGTTTGTTTTTTTGAGGGGGTTATGGCATATCAACCTCCACAGGTTATTTAATGCTGAATCCATTTTTATAAAAATAAACAGTTCTATTTCAAACAATTCAGTTTAGCATAAGTAATTGTCAAAACATTTCTATTTCAAGCTATTCAGCTTAGTCAAGCTGTTCTATTTCAAACAATTAAGTTTAGAATAAGTATAATTTTTTTTACACACAGTTAAATTTGAAAACAGTTTCCTTTTAAACAACTCAGTTTAGCTTAAGTACAGTTTCAATCTCATAAACACTCCTATTTCAAACAATTCAGTAAGGCGTATAAAAACAGTTCCATTTCAGGCAATTCAGTTTAGCATAAAAACGCAGTTTAAATGTCAAAACAGTTCTATTTTAAGCAATTTAGCATAAGTAGGCATTTTATTTCTATTTCATCTATAGATAGGCCCCTATCAGTTACAGCCACTCCGGGCCAGCCAGAGTGGAGCTGGGAGCGATGGCAATGAAGGAGTACTTTGCATTCCCCAAAGCCCCAGCATTGCTGAAACCACACGATCAGATTGCTTAGTGTCATATCCAGGACACTTGTCAGTGGTGGTGGTGGTGGTGGGGATATTACCGCTCGGCAGAGATGCAGTTGGTGTATTCTACAGCCCCAGCCAACTGGGCAAAAATTCATTTGATACATCCTAATATATTTCTTTAAGGTTTTATAGTGTACGAAGACTACGAAGACACTTCTGAGATTTTCTTAAGATTGTTCAAGTGATCTTGCCGGGAAGTTTTTCACCAACCTAATAATTTGAAACAAGGTTATAGTATTTCTAGAGATCTCCACACCCGGGACCAACAGGCTGTTTCACATTCAAAACGCCTTTTTTGAAATCGTACAGAAAAATCCCAGAGGATTTATTTATTACGTGGTGTTAATTTCTTTTACTTTTTATATTATTTTACTTTTTCTAAAAAAAAGTTTTATTCTATCTTTTCTTCCTTGTTTTATGTTTTCTTTTATATCACGTTTCCCTTACGCACACCCACATCCCCCCCCATATATATATATATATATATATATATATGAACATTCATATTTTTTCTTGTTTTTACTTTTTGGGAAATTTTTGTTTATTAAATTCTACGTTCCTTTTAGACTAATCATATATATATATATATATATATATATATATATATATATATATATATATTTAGTTACTTCTATCCACCCCAAGTTTTCCTCAGCCTACGCCCTTCTTTCTGTTGTGCAGCTGCGAAACGCTAAAATTTTAGGGAATAAAATGGCGTGCATGAATTGTATAGCAATGGGTAATGATTCCAATCCTCACCGGTTTCCATTAGCGGCCTTGTGCCAAACCAAGCAAGACTTAATCAAACAGTCAATATTAAGACTTGTTTAACCAGGAACACAGGTATTGAATTTCTTACAATACCTGCTGTTAATAAACAGGCATTCATTTTAGTACTGCCAATGCTCATCGTTGCTTAACTTCGTTGATCTTGTAAGAGCCAGCATTGATTTAAGCGTAAGCCTGCATTCGCTAAGTTTAGCATTATTTTGGCAGAAGGCCAGAAGTGTAGGGACGCAAAGTGAGAATTTAATTCAGTATCAATGGTTTGCAAGATATACTGGTTAACTATGATATGGACCAGTTGCCATACCAAGGTTAAAGAGCCTAGTCTGCCCAACTATTCACCCTTAACTGGAGAGAGAACAGTTTGTGGCGCAGTAATGTGCATTTATGTATATATATATATATATATATATATATATGGATCTTTGTGTGTGTGTTGTGGATGGCCGTCGGAATCAGAGAAATTCTTAACTTCAACATCTTTTAAGCAGCGTCACACTGTCTGGAAGGTCTTCCTTTGTCTATTTTGGCACGAAGACCACAAAAAACCGGGCTCGTGTGAATCTGCGAGACCGAAAGTAGGGAGTGGAAAGGACCAAGGACGTTGATTTGTCAAGTAAAAGACATGATCAGTCAAGCCCAAAGGCATGGGGCCTGTCAGTCAAGAAAAAAACACGGGACAGAGAAGTCAAAGGCACGAGACTGTCATGTCCAAGATGCCGGGCCTGGCAGTCGGGGCAAGGACGTAAAGCCTAGCAGTCAAGTCTAAGATGCGGTACTGAAGGGAAAGCTTGCAATCAAGTCAAAGACATTGGACATTCGTTTAAGATGTGGTGCCGGAGAGAAATGGAAGACAATGACCAGATGAGTGAGCATTTTTGGTAGTCGTGAAGGATTTTCGCAAAGTTCCTGCGATAAGCACATACTTAAAGTGCTAAAAATGTCTCAAAATCCGTGTTTTGTCTTTTCTTTCTCCCTCCCTTCTTTTTTTTTTGTTGGTTTTTATTCATCAATTTTTTGGTTTAACTTGTGAAACGCTCACTCTGTCGGATGTGAGAAGTAATAACGGGGTCCTCACTAGACGGTCGACAAATTGACAATTAACCAGCCGCGCGTGTGGGTCATTTCATAAATTGGATTCATACCTTTCCCAAGAGTTTTAGCTCTATGTAAAGTGTATATATACAGAGATAGAGAGAGAGAGAGAGAGAGAGAGAGAGAGAGGTGAAAGGTCACAATGGGTAAATTAAAGGTATTTTAATTTATTCACTTCGTGCTTGCGCTTTGTTTATTTCAACACCATGACGTTGTTCAATCATCCACAATGTTGGAAATGGCCTGCAATACTGTTAGCATTCACCACGGAGGCTCCAATACGAAAATTTAATGGTGATTGGGTGTCAATCTGAGGATTGAGTGTCAATCTGAGGACAGTGCAGAAGGTTAAAAAGGGGTTGTATGAGTCCAGTGGGGATGATGAACATACGGCAGTTCAGAAGCCTCACCCTGTTTGTTCTGGAAAGAAAATAACTCCTGAATACATTGGTGACATCTATGCTATAACTGTCAATGCTCCCAGTCAATCAGATCCATCGCCAAGGATGTGAGAGTATCTGAGTTTCTTATCAGGCCGGTAGTGCGTGAAGACGTTTGGTATTTCTCACACAAGATGAGAAAGAGAGAATTTTTATTACAGAGCATCAAGGACAAAATGAAAGACCTCGTTGCCAAGCTTTTCTTTCGCGAATTTTAATCTCTGGTAATTTTGGTAAATATATAGGATAACATGAGATGTCAGTGTTATTTTCATTTTTGTATAATTTAGGTGACAATTTATCCAACACACCATATATATATATATATATATGTGTGTGTGTGTGTGTGTGTATACCAAAATATATATTTATATTATATATATTAAGTATACAAAATACACACACACACACACACATACACACACATATATATATATATATATATATATATGTATATACATATCATCATCGTGTCGTGCCACTAGCACGGATATCCCTGACCCTCTCTCGCCATTTCTCCCTATCGTTCATCGCCTCTGGTAGGTCTTCAGGGCCACATCCCGTATCCTCACATAGCTGCTGAATGTATGTTCGTACTGGTCGTCCTGCTTTTGCCCGGCCATATGTGGGGGTCCATAGGAGTACATCACTTATGAGCTCGTCTCCAGCAGTGTCCTGCATGTCTGATTCGTTTAACTCGGATAGTTTTCGTGATGGGAGGCAGGTGGCCGTATAGTTAGTGTCTTTTGGGGTGTTGCCGCCTGGACTCATTCAATATTGCTCGCAGCATTCTTGTGTAATTGCTGTCTAGCTTCTTCTCCATCCGTTTGGTTAGCGTCCGTGTAGTGCATCCATACAGCAGTATCGATACGACAGCTGCCTGGAAGAAACAGCGTTTCATTTTATCGGTTAGGTCTGATTTCCATATGATCGATAGCCTATTGATAGCTGTCCATGCCTTCGTTAGCCGCGTGTCGATGTCCTTTTCGGTTGATGAGACGTTGCTTCCTAGGTAGGTGAATTTGTCTACTAGTTTAAGAGGAGTTCCGTCTCGTGTGGAGATGTCACCTGTTTGATTATGTGTGTGTGTGTGTATGTGTCTGTGTGTAATATCGTATACTTAATGCATTAAGTAAGCAAAAATACATGCATACACACACACATATATATATATATATATATATATATGCGTGTGAATGTTTGTGTGTGTGCGTGTATTTTGGTATACTTAATATTTATGTATTCAAATTATAATATTCCTTGAGTGAATAAGTTGTCTCCCTTTAGTCGACGGTGACCCGAAGGCTCCCTTTTCGATAGCTACTACACCAAGGTGTAGGGGAGGGCGCTACTCCATTCCCAGGATTGCTCCACTTTACCCTTGAACCGTACCTTATAATGCTGAGTGTTAAGCAAGGTGGTATCAAGTTCCATTTTTAAAGTCTTAGGTATGACTCGACCTGGGATTGAACCCAGGTCTCCTGGGCCATTGGCGAACACTCTAACCGCTGGGCCAATGTCCCAAGTAAGTAAAATTGACGTCAGGATTCGAGGACGACCAGAAAGCTTCCTTTCCAACAGCTTCTACATCGAGGCGTAGGGGAGGGCGCTACTCCCTTCATTGGATTACTCCACTTTACCCTTGATACGTACCTTATATTCCTGAGTGTTTAGCAAAGAGGTATCAAGTACCATTGTTAAAGTCTTTGGTATGACGCGACCTGGGATTGAACCCAGGTCTTACTTGATGCTTCCTTGATTAACATTCAGTAATATTAGGTACGTATCAAGGGTATAGTGGAGCGATCCAGGGAAAGGAGTAGCACCATCTGCTACACCTCAGTGTAGTAGCTATTGAAAAGAAAGCCTACTGGTCGTCCTCGACTATGGTCGATAACTTTACTTACTTATATAGAGACAGACAATTCTGACATATTTCTGTTATCGGATACGTGCATGTTGTGTGTGTGTGGCGGGGCTACTTGGTTATAGTATAAAAATATTTATCTCATTCTGAAACATTTCTTTGTGCTGTATCGTGAAAAAGTTTGAAAAGCAAATCAAACAATTCTTTATTTATCCTGAATTATTATATTCCTTTAATAAGAAACAAAGCTATATATATATATATATATATATATATATATATATTATATATATATATATATATATATATATATATATATTTGTATTTATCTTTAGGTTAATTGAAAAATAAAACCCAATTTTGCTTTTTTCTCATATTCATTTCTTGGAAAAATTGTGGCTGACAAATAAAAAAAGAATGTTAAAATCGGGAGTTACTTTTTAGTCATTTTGTATATATATATATATATATATAAATATATACTTGTGTAAATCTGTATGTGCATATATATAGACGTTTGTATGTGTACATGTGAGTATATAATTATGTGTGTATACATGTTTATATATATATATATATATATATATATTATATTTATATCTATAGTCATCCACAGACAGATCTGTTTCGTTCTATCAGAACTCATCAGTGTGGCTAGACAGTATCTCACCGTAGCTTGGATCGAAACCCGGTTGACTCAAACGCCAAGCCAAAGCTTCTAACCATTTAGCTACGAGGAGATATTAGCTACGAAGTACATTTTAAACAGTTATGAATCACATTTACTATTGTTTACATACATCCGTTCAACGGCCGCCGAGATCTCAATTCAAATACGAAGAGACTTGCAAAGGCGCTCATGGCAACACGATTACTTCTTCGCTAGGGAACTCGACCCTACGGGGGTAGGGGAGTATATATCTATAGTCATCCACAGACAGATCTGTTTCGTTCTATCAGAACTCATCAATGTGGCTAGACAGTATCTCTCCGTAGCTGGGATCGAAACCCGGTTGACACAAACGCCAAGCCAAAGCTTCTAATCATTTAACTACAAGGAGATGTTTTTGTATATATGTATATGCATATGTTTATATATATATATACATATATATATATATATACGTTTGTGGGTGTACATGTGTGTGTACATGTGAGTATATAATTATGAGTGTATATATGTTTATATATATGTATATATAAATATAGATAGATATATATAGAGAGAGATACGTAAGTGTATATATGTCTGTGTGTATATGCGTGTGCATATGTCTGTGTATATATACATTTATGTATATATATGTGCGTATGTATATGAGTGTGTATTTACATAAGTGTATATATATATGTGTGTGTGTTTATGTGTATATATATTTATGTATACATATATGTGTTTATATATGGTTATATATAAATATAAATATATATCTATATATATATGTATATATATATATATATGTATAACATTGGCCCAGCGGTTAGAGTGTTTGCCAATGGCCCGGGAGACCTGGGTTCAATCCCAGGTCGAGTCATACCAAAGACTCAAAAAATGGTACTTGATGCCTCCTTGCTTAGAACTCAGCATTATAAGGTACGGATCAAGGGTAAAGTAGAGCAATCCAGGGAAGGAGTAGCGCCCTCCCCAACACCTTGGTGTAGTAGCTATCGAAAAGGGAGCCTTCGGGTTACCCTCGACTATGGTCGCCAACTTTATTTACTTTATATGTATAACTGTATATATATATATCTGTTTAAATATGAGTGTGTGTATATATGTTTGTGTATATTACGTGTATACAAATGAGCGTGTGAAAAGTATATTTGTGTGTGAATATATATATATATATATATATAGTGTGTGTGTATTTGCTGATTGAAATGTAACTGCCTAGTTTACTTTCTTCTCATATTAATTTATTTTAAAATCTACTGTTAAGTAAATGATAAAAATTTCAAAATAAGAAGTTATTTTATTTGACGGCATATAAAGCACACTTTTTTAAAACTAAAAATAGCTTTTAAAATTTCCCTACGTCTTTGATGCCATATGTCGTTTTAAAATTCGCGATAATCGGCCGAAATTGCCTACTTACCAACTTCTATTAGCTTAACTCAACGAGTGTCCTAGATATGACACTGATGGTTAGGTTCCCGTAATGCTGGAGCTTTGGGGAAAGCAGAGTAGCCCTTCATTGCTATCACTCCCAGATCCACTCTGGCCCGGTGTAGTAGTACCTGATAGGGTCCTATCTATGGGTCAAATAGAATTAAACCGTAGTTTCTAATGTTAACTGTTTTTTGCATTTAAACTGCGTATTTATGCTAAACTGAATTGTTTAAAATAGAACTGTTTGGACATTTAAACTGCGTACTTATGCTAAACTGAATAGCTCGAAATAGAACTGTTTTGACATTAACTCTGTGTATTGCCCAGTCGGCTTGGGTAGTAGAATACACAGACCCCACATCTACTGAAGGATAGGACTACCGCCCCAACGATCGTCCTACATATGACACTAAGCAATCTGATGGTGAGGTTCCAGTAATGCTGCGTACTTATGCTAAACTGAATTGTTTGAAATAGAACCGTTTTTGACATTGAAACTGCATACTTATGTTAAACTGAATTATTTGAAATGGTACTGTTTTTGATAGTGAAACTATACTTACGCTAAATTGAATTGTTTGAATTAGAACTGTTTGACTAAACTGATTAGATTGAAATAGAAATGTTTTTGACAAACTGTCTACTGATGCTAAACTGATTTGTTGGAAATAGAACTGATTATTTGTATAAAAATGAATTTGGTATTAAATAACCCACAAATGTTGATATGCCATAAAACCCACCCAACCAAACAAGCAACGAACTGTATTACTCGAAGAAGGTTAAGGACCCCCCTCCTAAAAAATAGGTGACCTATCTATGATACTTAGATGCATTTGAGAGTCTGTTGGGTAACCATTTCCATTACTTCCGGGTTCCTCCACCCGCTGACCTTGATTAGTGGAACTTGTTGGCGTACTATGTATGGGTAAAATAGATATGTTTGAAAATATTCATAATTGACAGGACAGTGTGAAAAAAGAAACTTTTATGAGACAGTTACATAAGATATATTATTGTACAACGAATGCAATTCCCTCACCTGTTGGCATAAAATAACCCTAATCATACCGTTCAAATAACTTTTTAATATCTTTAAAATAAGTCGAAACTTTTTTATTATACCGGACATTGGTTTGAGTGTTCGCCAATGGCCCGGGAGACCTGGGTTCAATTCCCAGGTCGAGTCATACCAAAGACTCCAAAAATGGTACTTGATTCTTCCTTGCTTAATACACAGCATTATAAGGTAAGGATCAAGGTTAAAGTGGAGCAATTCAGGGAAAGGAGTAGCGCCCTCCCCTACACCTTGGTGTAGTAGCTATCGAAAAGGGAGCCTATTGGTCACCCTCGACTAAAGGGGGACAACTTTACTTTACTTAACTTATTTTTTATTGAATAACCTGAGACATGATATAAAAATAATCCTTGACATATCGTTAAAATAATCCTTGATGTTAAAATAACGTTTGATACTGCTGAAGGAAAAATGGCTTTAAAAAGAAATGGTCGTTGAAATAACTCAACGAAAGTCGTTAAAACAATTCTAGACATGCCGTTAAAATAAACCAAAAAATGTCCTTAAATTTGCCCAACGAAAGCTGTTAAAATAATCCAAGACACGCTGTTTAAATAACCCTAGGAATTACGTTAAAATAAACCTCTACAACGTTAAAATAACTCAGGGAATGTTGTTGAAAAAACGATCGACAAACAGTTAAAATAACCTTACACGCGCCGTTAAAATATCCTTTGAATAGCCATTAAAATAACCCTATGAATATCGTTAAAACAATTTTAGACATGCTGTTAGAATAACCCAAAGAATGTCATTAAAATTGCCTTACAAATGCTGTTAAAATAATCCAAGACACGCTGTTTAAATAACCCTAGGAATTACGTTGAAATAAACCTCTACAACGTTAAAATAACTCAATGAATGTTGTTAAAATAACGATCGACAAACAGTTAAAATAACCCTACACGCGCTGTTAAAATAACCTTTGACTAGCCGTTAAAATAACCCAAAGAATATCGTTAAAACAATCCTAGAGGTGCTTTTATAATAACTCTTGAGGCACCATTAAAATAACCCGAGAAATATCGTTAAAAACGACCCACGAATGCCATGAGAATACCCCAACGAATCCCAGTTAAATAATCCTAGACATGCCGTTAAAATAACCCGATGAATATCGTTAAAATAACTCTAGACATACCGTTCCAATAACCCTGTGAATACCGTGAAAATAACCCAATACTCGCCGTTAAGATAACCCGAGATAAGCCGTTAAAATTATCCTAGAGACGCCGTGAAAATAACCAAAGCAAATGTACTGAAAATAATACTAGACATGACGTTAAAATAACCCGAGACATTATTTAAAAAAAAAAACCTTAGATGCGCTAGATCTCTTGTTACATATTGAATGTTTTAATTTTGTAAGTGTTACAATATGGTACAGTGCAACTAATTGACAAAGAAATTAATTTCCCGAGAATGGTAAGAGATATCACAACGAGAGATTATATGAATTTCTTGAAAGAGCAAAATTTATTACATTCAATTGTTAACATATCACTCTGCATTTCAGTTCCATATTTGGGTGACAAAGATATTAGATAAAAAGCATTCTGAAAGTCATTGTGTACAGATTCAAAGATTGAGTTATATATATATATATATATATATATACGCTCCTCTCACCGGATGTTGAGCACTCTGGTGAAGGAATTCACAGCTGCCAATTGTGTAATGCAATGCTCTTCTAATGAA
Source organism: Sepioteuthis lessoniana (assembly GCA_963585895.1). Lineage (NCBI taxonomy): Eukaryota > Metazoa > Mollusca > Cephalopoda > Myopsida > Loliginidae > Sepioteuthis > Sepioteuthis lessoniana. The sequence continues at coordinate 61,066,810 of OY757935.1, read as the reverse complement.
GTGAGCACTCTGGCATCTGGTAAAGCAAAATGTAAACAAACGAAAGCTATTAATTAATGCCTTAAAATTCCCGAGTTGACTTGGATCGCCTGGTGGCTGAGCGGTAAGATATTAAGTCTAACGTAAATTTGGGTGGGTTTCGATCTCATCTTCAAGCGCCCTACATGTCTAACCGCACTGAAGAGTTGTGATATAACGAAACAGTCTGTTTGGGGGTGACAGTATATATATATATATATATATATATATATATATATATGTATATATAAGATATTCAGATAGATTGATACATATATATAGAGAGAGAGAGAGCGAGAGAGAGATTAAGGGATAGAAGGTTGGTTAGTTGATTGGCTGCTTAGCTGATTAGTTTTTCAGTTTGATAGCATATCAACCTTGGTGGGTTATTTAATGCCAAAGTCATCCTTGCTGAAAAACAGTAAATCCGCAACTAGTGGGGGGATAAGTGGGTTGATACCTTTGTAAAAGTAAACTTAACCACTTAACTAGAATATATATATATATATATATATATATATATATATATATATAATAAAAACCTAAGAGCAAAAAAAAAACCCAAAAAGGTGTCAAACGAGCGGACCGGTTTCGTCCTCACTTAAAAAAAAAAATCGAGAAAAATATCGTGTAAAATATTTGTTAAAACCACAAATATTTCTATATTTCTTATTTTTTTAAATATAATTCTACTCGATATTTTCCTCGATTTAACTCTGTTGAGCGAGGAGGAAACCGGTCAGCTAGCTTGTCGACCCATTTTTATTTTTATTTCTTTTTTTGGTTTGTAGGTTTTTATTCATATCCAAAATAGAACTTTGGTTCTTTTTATATCTTTAATATATATATATATATATATATATGCGACTTACTAAATCATGGACAGATATCGATTGGCTATCGGTCATATGGAAGTCAGACTTATCAGATAAAATAAAACGCAATTTTTTCCAAACAGCAGTCGTGTCCATACTACTGTATAGATGCACCGCTTGGACGTTGACTAAGTGCTTGGAGAAAAGGCTTGATAAAAATTGCAGAAGGATGTTACTAGCTATATTAAACAAATCCTGGAAGCAAATTCACACAAAGCAGCAGTTGTACGGAGCAAGGACGAATTCATAAGCAACGTTCTCCAATTGACCCCTTCACGCGGACGCGCAAGTGTAGGACGACCACCTAGATCTTATCTACAACTGCTCTGTACGGACACAGGATGTAGTCTGGAAGACCTTGCGGAGCCGATTGATGATAGAGACTGATAGCGAGAGAGAGTTAGGGAAATCCGTGCGAGCAGGATGACATGATAATGATATGTATATATATATATATATATACAGAGAGAGAGAGAGATAGCGCGAGAGAGGGATCATTAGATGAGTAAGTTATTTGAATTCTAAATTCCGGGACGATTGTGAAATTTCTTTATGACGACAACAAAAAAAGAATCATATGTTAAAGCCGTAAAAAACAACGTAATGGAATATATTGAAATATCAAAATCCTTCCTTTTAATAATACCATTTTCTCTCATGCCATTAAACAATCATGCCATTAAATAATCATGCCATTAAATAATCATTGGTTCCCATATCTTTGTCATATATAGTACTTTATATAAAATAAATAATAGCATATAAAATATAACATATACATATCCCCATTTATATATATATATATATAGAGAGAGAGATAGGGGAGGGAGGGAGATACTAGCATTATATATATATATATATATATATATATATATGTGAGTGTGTGCGTGTGTCCGTGGTGTAATGGTTATCGTCGCAGGAAATGGACACGGCGACAAGAGTTCAAATCCTGGACGAGACTGATTGCATTTCACATAGCACTAATACCCTTGGGAAAGGTATGAATCCAATTGTTCTCGCTCCAGCTTTGGGTAAAAGACTAGGTTCTTCAGCCTTGGTAAGGCAACAAGTCTAGGAGAAGGAAAACTCTGAATTAAAACCTGTTAAAATCCACTTTAAAAAACTGACCTTGTGTCATATCCTGCCCGAGTGGAGGGGTTGGGTAAATATTATATATATATATATATATATATAAGTAAAGGAGTGTAATCTGACAATATATAAAGGAAAAATGATAACAAGGTAATCCTAGTAGAAGGAGCGATTCATTGAGAAGCAAAGTCGACACTATAGCGTTTCGGTTCTAATGAACCATCATCAGGACTGTAATGAATATATTGAAATTAGTGATATTATATCAACGGTGGGCGTTTAAAGTGCAAAATGAAAATAAAAAAAACAGGAAAAATTTGTATAGCAAGAAAAAAAACAGTAATTAAACAGACAACTTTTTCCTCAGTGCAGCGTTAAATTTTGGGGAGGAAGTGTGATGGTGTTTGGCATGATTTCTACTGCTGGTACAGGATCTCTTGTCAGGCCGCACGGTAAAATGAACGCAGGTGTATGCAAAGAGATATTGAAGAAAAATGTTTTACCTAATTTGAGAACTGCAAACGCTCCGTATCATGCAGTGAAGTCTTTTAAGACATGTCTTTCCGAGGATGTTATTGTTATAGAATAGCCTGCTCAAAGCCCAGACATGAAGCCTATTGAGAATGTTTAGAAGTTGCTAAATGAAAGAGCTAAGAAAAAGAATCCAAGAAAAGTCGAAGAATTATGGACTAATTTGAAAGGAGAATGGGAGAAAATATCCGTTGATGAATGAAAGACATAAATTCGCTCGTGTAGAAAAGATGTGAAGCTGCTATTGAAAGTAAAGGTCTACACATCAAGTACTTATGAATTATGAACGTAATTTTCATTTAGATATGATGTATCCATTATAATAGTAAGATTTTGTTTATCGTTCAAATGTTTTAGATTACCTATTTTTTTTTTCGAATATTATATAATTATTCTTACAAGTTTATTGAGCTTTATATTTTGGAATTATATAATTTACCGTTATATCCTTATTTTTCCTTGATAAAATGTTATATGAAGCTTTGAAATAAAAATTTATTTCCTATTTAGATTTTTTCTTAACATAGTTCTGATCTTCATACTTGCTACTATATATATATATATATATATACGTATATATGCATGCACATATACATACTATCGCACACTGAACACCCTAGTATATATATATATATATATATATATCTTCTAGGGTGTTCAATCAACATCAAAGAAAAAGGATTTTCTATTAAGAGCCCACAAGTACCCCATTCACAGCAGCTAATCCTCGACAAATTCGAGGTTAGACCCACCGCTGTTTACAGCTGGGTCATCTGCAGTTATTTTTCACGGTTTTCCTTCGTGACAAAGAAAACAGCCCAATTTTCGTAGTAATATTCTCTACGGTATGTTGGGTGTTACAGAATATGTGGTCAATAGTCCAGCAATTTTACCACACTCACACACACACGCACGCACATATATATATATATATATATATATATATATTGAGAGAGAAAGACAGAGACAGACAAATCCATACGTAGACAGACATTACCAGGATAATATAAAAAAAGTCGGCGACCTTAGTCGAAGGTGATCTGAAGGCTTCCTTTCCAATTGCTACTTCACCGAGGTGTAGTAGAGGGCGTTACTTCTTTCCCTGGGTTGCTCCACTTTACTCTTGATACGTACCTTATAATTCTGAGTGTTAACGCAGGATGTATCAAGAACTATTTATTTAGGCTCTAGTATGACTTGACCTGGGATTGAACCCCAGGCTCCTGGACCATTGACAAACACTCTACCCGATCAAGCAATGGGCTCGTAGAGAATTTTAAGTTTAGACAAGCTGATAGATAGATAGATAGATATCACGAGGTTGATATAGACAGAGATAAAGATAGACAAACAGATAGATAGATAGATAGATATTATAGCATGTGGAATTTTGTTGGAGCTTTCTCAGGTCTTCTGGGAATTAATAATTTATAATGAATTAATTTGTATTTTGCTTGCTTTGCCATATGTATGCACTATATAGCGTTTTTACAACTGCTGCATTGATATATACTACAAAAGATGTGTTCGGCTTTATCAAATTGCAAATGTCTGCCGTCAAGACAATATGGCGCCTTCCATAATAAATTTGCCTTAAAAAGAATAGCCGTTAATCTCCACATGTACAAAGTGTTATATTTGATAAGGCTGGTTAGTACACAGCCAAAATTTTGTGAACTTCGAACAAATACAGATCCATAAAATAGTTAGTTTTCAAACACACACACACACACACACACTCACGCGCACACATACACACACACATATACATATAGTGAAAAAAGAAGTAAATCACTGAATAAAACTCCGATTTAAAAATTTATAAATTTTTATTCTTTAAATTTAATCAAAAATTTAAGTCTAATCAAAACAAATGCCAACACGGAGAAACTTAAGAAAGTTTAGAGAGAACTAACACATTCTAAAAAGGACATTTAGAATACATTCAAGGTAAAATCAATAAAATTAGAAATTTGTTTGAAGATAGATAATCACGAATAGCATGGCAGACAGTAAATGAAAAGAATGGAAGAATGAGCACCTTGAAATCAAAAATAAAAGCTGTAAGCCAAGAAGATGGACGTCAAGAATCAGCTCGGAAACCTTTCTGATATTCATATTTACCAACCCATCTGCTTGGGCAGGATATGACACAAGGTTAATTTTTAAGCAGAGTTTAACAGGTTTGAATTCACAGTTTTCCTTCTCCTAGACTAGATGCCTCACCAAGGCTGAAGAACCTAGTTTGCCCTACTATTTACCCATAGCTGAAGGGAGAATAATTGGATTCATACCTTTCCCAAGGGTATTAGTGCTATGTGAAATGCAATTAGCTAGGTCAGGAACCCTTCTGATATCACTGATAAACCTACCGAAATATTATTCATGGCCAATACTAGAAAAAAAAAAAAAAAAAAAGAATTAAAAAGAGGAAAGCTGCCAGCCTCGACGAAATATCCCCTGGAGTTTGGAAAACAAGAAAACTTGACGACATATCAATCTGATTGCGAAAAGTAGTCTATATACAAAACACAATAGAATAGTAGAAAAAAGGTAACATAATTTCCTCCCTCAAAAGAGGTGACCTCAGAATCACAGTGGCATAAAATCTTTCTGATACAGCTGCTCATGTTTATCTCAGGTGCTCGCGGTGTAATGGTTATCGTCGTAGGAAATGGACACGGTGACACAAGTTCAAATCCTGCACGAGACTGATTGCATTTCACATTGCACTAATACCCTTGGGAAAGGTATGAATCCAATTATTCTCCCTCCAGCTATGGGTAAAATAGTAGGGCAGACTAGGTTCTTCAGCCTTGGTGAGGCAACTAGTCTAGGAGAAGGAAAACTCTGAATTCAAACCTGTTGAACTTCGCTTAAAAAATTGACCTTATGTCATATCCTGCCCGAGTGGAGGGGTTGGGTAAATATGTATCAGTCTGCTTCTCAATTGTATTCGACCCGAAATCGTGAAAATTCTTTTGAAAAATCAGAATGGCTTGCGAAGGAATTGCTTCCCAACCTCACAGTTTCGGATAATCCGTTGGATCATTGAAGAAATACGAGCAAAGAATCTTGAGGCTGCAATACTGTTCATAGATTTTCTCAAAAGCACTGGATTTCATACACAAAGGAAAGCAAATACTTCATGCATACGGTCTTCCCAAAAAAATATTACCGCTGCTGGAGAAGCAGGGACGAGTTCATAAGTGATGTACTCCTATGGACCCCCACATATGGCCGGGCAAAAGCAGGACGAATCAGCACAAACATGCATTCAGCAGCTATGGGAGGATACAGGATGTAGCCCTGAAGACCTGCCAGAGGCGATGAACGATAGGGAGAAGTGGCGAGAGAGGGTCCGGGATATCCGTGCCAGCGGCACGAGATGATGATGATGATAATGATTCTTTACAAAAAGCAATGGTCCGCTCACTGGATGGAGACACGAACTTCTTTGACATTATCACCGGAGTTTTGTAAGAAGACACATTAGCGCTATAATAGTTTATACTCAGCTTAGATTACTTTCTTCACACATCCATCGATAAAGGAAAATAGTTTCGCATGGAAAAAGTCAAGAAGCAGACGATATCCTGCAAAAACGAAAACAAACGCTGACTAAGCAGATGACCCAGCACTTCTCACAAAAACACCAGCCCAATCAAAGATCAGTTAGCATTTGTTTCTACGTAAATGCCAATAAAACAAAGTAAATGTATTTTAAACAAAAAAGAGCCATCTTCACTCTAAGTAACAAAGGCCCAGTTGGCTGGGGAAACAGAATACACCTACTGCTTCTCTGCAAAGAGGTAAGATGCCCCCAAAAGTGTCCTGTTAGGACACTAAATTATCTGATGCCGTGGCTCCAGTAATGCTGGCGTTTTGGGGAATGCGGAGTACCCCTTCATTGTCATTGCTCCAAGGTCTACTCTGGCCATGAGTGGTAGCACCCGATAGGGTCCTATCTATGGTTAAAATAGAACTGTTTGACAGTTAAACAACTGACTTCTGCTAAATCGAATTTTAGAAATAGAACTGTTTGATCATTTAACTATGTGTAAACAAACGACTGATATTTAATTGAATTGCTTGTAATACATAACAATACTTGAAAACATTTAACTGTGTGCAAGCAAATAATTAATTGTATTAATTGTAACCTGCAAGACACATTCGGGTTCATTGGCTGCGCAATTATCATGACTTGTGAATTGGCGTCACTTGTGCGCGATATGGATTACTGGCTCAGTTGTAGAGTTACGGCTTTGCAATCTGGGGTCGCTAGTTCGATCTCTTGTAGTGAAGATCATGGTATACGCTGTTGATGAGACCTAATAAGGTCGAAACAGCTGTCCAGTGTTTCCGTATGTCATGCGTAGGTGTTCGCCAGATTTTCTGGGAATTCAATTCATAATATAATTCTTCTACTTAACGAAAATGTAGAAATAATTAATTGTAGGTAGAATTATTCGTATTTGATAGAAATACTTGAAACCATTTAACTGTAAGCAAAAATCAAATTAGCTCAGTCTACATTTTTCGAACTATCGACCTCATCTTTGTCGCCATGTTTATCACAACGTTTCGGCCGTTGTACACTCCGGCCTTCTTGAGGTTGTTGGAATGTCGAACTTAACCCTTTATTATTTCCCTTACCCGGGTAGACTGTTCTAGTTCCACCAGTCATGTTTAGTGGATATCGGTTATCTCCTGTTAATTTCCCTTCTGAAAGTTTTCCACTGCCTTCACCGGGTTTTGAACTCACACTCTTTCGGTATGTCACTGGATCTAACCAACGTCTTTATCCACTGTGCCTTGTGTCCCTGAGGACATCGATGTATGAATTTCTGGGTATTATAAACCTAATGTCTTCAGCAACCATTTTTACCAGAGCTCATATTGCAACTTTTTTGTTATTATTGCTTTTCTCTGGTGCTCCTTATTCCTGATTTCCATATTGTATTAATTTCTATGCTTGGTCGACTATGGAGATTTTTGTGACCTAGCATATGTGTTGATTTTTTAAGTTAACGAATTTTCCGATAGTGTTCCTTGTCTATGATCTCAACATGGTTCCATAGAGGGCGGTGATCTCCCTTCTCTCTCCATATATGGTCCACCACGCCTGATTTTTCTACTTCCCGACGTGTTACAGCCTTCTAGTGTTCTTGAAGCCTCACGTTAAAGGGGGCGCTGTTTCCCCTTTATAAATATGGTGATAAAGATTAATATAATAGTCCAAAAAATGTAAATAATGTATATAATACCTTATCTTAGAAATATTGATAGCTCAGGCTGTAACATACCCATGATACGGATAGGTGAAATAGACATAATATTGATAAAATGTTCATAAACATATATAGGAATCCGAAAATACGAAATTGGGTCAGGTACGAATCTTTTATTCACCTTTTTGAGTTTAAAGGTTTTTCGACATGAGGAGAGAGAGACACACAATCTTTCTATGCTGACTGCTTTTACATCGTCCGCTCTCAACCCAACCAACGCGCAGTGCCCGTAGCGCACATAGTCGTCTGGCTTCGCCCAGCTCTGAAAGTCAACCTTCTTCTTCCGAGGCAGGAACTCAACTCACTGCTTTTTCTCAAATCTCAGCCCACGCTTCCGGTGCGTGACGTCACTCACATCCCCTGATCACAATTCCTATCTGGGATTTTTATTTTGACATCTCTGAATGACACATCCTCTCCGCACGCGCGTGAACTCCTGCGTTAATGTTGCACATAACTAACCCATGCGCTAAGCGGAAGGTTCTCAGCCTAACTAAACTGACAGGCAAGATATATAAAACGAAATCCCTCGGCAATTATATTACAAGGTTAGTTCTAAAATTTCATCAACAAAATAAGTTTTCATACATATTAAATATATATGTTTAAACAGGATTTGGCATCAAATAACCTGCAAGGGTTGACATACAATAAAACCAAATCAAACTAAACTAATCTAAGGGAAAAGCCTCAAAAATTTGTGAACCAGTTCACATACCTCGGCAGCAACGTCTCATCTACTGAAAGCGAAATCAACTTACTCTTAGCATCGAACACTATGGGCAGGCTATCGACCATATCAAAATCTAACGTATCTAATAACATAAAGCGAGATTTCTTTCATGATGCACGGCATGGACACTGACAAAATACCAAGATAAAAGAACGGATAAAAACAGCACAGGAATGCTGTTTGCTGTCTGGAATAAATCTTGCAAACAGCACTCCTACGAAAACAAAAAAAAAAAAAAAAAAAAACGGCAGCCTAATGCCACTTGCTTCCCATCTTGCAGACCATTCAAGTGAAACGAACAAGACATGCTAGGCACTGCAGGAGAATCAAGGACGAACTCATTATCGACGTTCTCTTATGGACCTCGTCACATGTATGAGCCTGTGTTGACCATCTAGCTAAGACTGACTTACATCAGCTTTGTGCCGACACAAGATACAGCCAAGAAGACCGGTCTGAAACCGATAGATTATCAGAGAGTGCTAGAAAACACTGTGCTGTCAACGCGACTTCATGATGACGATACAACATCATCATCATCATCATGTCACGCTGCCAGCACGGATTTCCTTGACTCTCTCTCTCTCTCTCTCTCTCGCCATCCGTCTTTATCATCCATCGCTCCCGAGACGTCTTCAAGGGTACATCCTGTATCGGCACAGAGCTGTTATATATACGTTCTAGCTGGTCGTCCTGCCCTTGCTCGTCCATGTGAAGGGGTCCACAGGAGTATAGCGCTTATGAGTTCGTCCTTACTTCTCCAGCGGTGTTCCGCATGTATGGTTCGTCTAACTTGAATAGTTTTCGTGATGGGTAGTAAGTGGCCGTACAGCTGCTGCTTTGTGGGGTGCTGCCGCCTGGACTTGTTCTATACTGCTCGCAGCATTCTTGTGTAATTGCCGACAAGCTTCTCCATACGTTTAGTTAGCGTCCATGTAGTGCATCCATATAGCAGTATTGATACGATCGCTGCTTGGAAAAAACTGCTATCGCTCCCGCGTTAAGTCCAGTCCTATGGTAGCACCTAATAGGGTCCTAATAAAACTGTTTAACATCTAAACAATGAGCAAGCAAATGACTTATACTAAATTGAATTGTTAGAAATAGAACTGTTTGGCCACTTAACTGCGTGTAAGCAAATGATAAATGTCTAATTGAATTGCTAGAATACATAGCAATACTTGGGACCAATTAACTATGTGCAAATGAATGAATACTATTTAGTAAATATAATTACTGTTAAAATGTAATACTTGTAATTTTTAAATTGTGTGATTAAATTAAATTATTGGTGTTACATAACAATACTAGGAACCATTTGATTGTGTGCAATTTAACGAATTGTGTGGAATAGAATATTTAGTATTAAATATCAATACTTGCAACCATGAAACTGTGTAAAGTAATGATTAATATTTAATAGAATTGTTTGTGTTAGATAGCAATAATTGAAACCATTTAACTGTAGAAACAATAGCAATACTAGTGTACAACTAAATTACTTCTAACTCATTAAAAAATGAAATTGCCAACAAACTGTGTGCAAACAAATGACTCGTGTTAAATTGTTATCGTTTCATAGCAATACTTGAAACCATTTTACAGAAAAAAATGAGCTCTGGCTTGTTTAAAAATGTTAATTTCAAAATGTGTTTAAAAATCTTTCATATTTACTTTATATCAACAGGATTTTGCATTTAATAACCTACAAGGGTTGATATGCCATAAAACCATTCTCCTAGACTGGTAGTTATTCCAAAGTTAAAGTGCACATTCTTCCCGACTATGTATCTATAGCTTTATGGGGACATATCCTACCATAGCCCAAAGATGGACTCGTTCAACCTAAACATATTCTCCGAGCTTAGCTCGATCGGGGGAGACAACTTTTCGTTCCTTACGATACATTTGACTGACGGACTGCAAGCCGAGCACGGCTAGTACTTCCTTTGTATGACTTCCTTTTTCTGCTAATACAATAACGTTCAACTATCACCCGTTGTTTGAGTTGTTCTTCCACCGGTCTTATCGGAAGACCACAACACATAGTTAGAGGTAGGATTGTTCAATTCACACCTTTCCTAAGGTATTAACGCTATGTGAAATACTGACAGCCTCGTCCAGGATTTGAACTCGGATCATCGTGTCCATTTCCCACAGCGGTAACCATTATACGACAAACGCTTTTATCTTAGCATTTAGAAAGTTTTGTCTGTCCACATTCGTTTGTATTTATAAGATACGAGATGCAGTTCTCTTTTAAGAAGCCGTGGCTTATTTGTAGAAAACATAAATCACACGACAAACAATTCCCATAATTCCTCTTTCGTCTTTCCTCCCTTTCTTCCTTTCTTCTTCTTCTTCCTTCTCAATCCATCTTAGTCATTTTTCTACAAATAACCACTCCCGCCAAAAAATTATCACCTTCCATTCCCCAGATATCTCTTACGGTTTTTCGCCGCCATTTTCTTCTCCTCAGACAGATTCCGTATCGGCAGCCGTCTCCCGTCCATTCCGTATCATCTCTTTCCCAAGGTGACACTAAAAATATGATTATTGTCGTTAATGGTTGTTAGATTGACCCCCAGATCGTGATGACAAGCAGTAAATCTGTCCGGGCAGTGGAAAACAGTTTTCCCCAAACCTTAGAGCTTTGGCCACAGTTTCCCAAATCTCAACGGTATCTGATTTGCATAATTATTTTCTATATAGTCATTGTTTGTCTTTAAACTATAAATCGAGCCAGAAGTACAGTGCAACATTCACAGCTTCTAATTACGGAATCGAAATGTCTGTTTTTATCTTAAAAATCCATTTAAAATGATTTTTACTGTTAAAAATGCATTAGATATGATTTTTACTGTAAAAATACATTGGAAATTATTTGTACTATAAAAATCGCACCGGAATTTATTTTTGCTATAAAAATACATTTGATGTGATTTTTGCAATAAAGATACATTGAAAATAGTTTTTACTATAAAAATGCATTAGATATGATTTTTACAGTAAAAATGCACTGGAAATTATTTGTACAATAAAAATAGCACCGGAATTTATTTTTGCTATAAAAATACATTTGATGTGATTTTTGCAATAAAGATACATTGAAAATGGTTTTTACTATAAAAATGCATTAGATATGATTTTTGCTATAAAAATGCATCTGATAAGATTTTAGCAATATTTTAAAAATACATTATCTCACAAGAGATAATTTTTACTTTTAAAGTACATCGGAAATATTTTATTTTGAAACATTGGAAATGGCTTTTAAGATAAACATTCATTTTATATGATTTTCACTGTAATAATCCATTTGATATTATTTTCATGATAAAAAAATTCATTTGATATGCTTTTCACTGTAATCATTTATTCTATATGATTTTCCCTATGAAAATACATTTGATATGATTTTCACAATAAAAATCCATTCGATATGATTTTCACTATAAAAATTCATTTGATATGATTTTCCCTATGAAAATTCATTTGATATGATTTTTATTATAAAAATTAATTTGATATGTTTTTCGCTATGAAAATTAATTTGATATGATTTTCGCTATGAAAATTCATTTGATATGAATTTCATTATAAAAATTAATTCAATATAATTTTCACTATAGTATTCATTTGATATGATTTTCAAAATAAAAATCCTTTCGATATGATTTTCCCTATGAAAATTCATTTGATATGATTTTTATTATAAAAATTAATTTGATATGATTTTCCCTATGAAAATTCATTTGATATGATTTTCACTATAAAAATTAATTTGATACGATTTTCATTATAAAAATTAATTTGATACGATTTTCACTATAAAAATTAATTTCATATGATTTTTATCATAAAATTTAATTGCATATGATTTTCACTATAAAAATTCATTTGATATGATTTTCACTATAAAAATTAATTTGATATGATTTTCAGAATAAAAATTAATTTGATATCACTATCACTATAAAAATTAATTTGATATGATTTTCACAATAAAAATTAATTTGATATGATTTTCACTATAAAAATTAATTTCAAGTGATTTTTATTAAAAAAAATAATTTGATATGATTTTCACAATAAAAATTAATTTGATATGATTTTCACTATAAAAATTAATTTGATATGATTTTCACTAAAAAATTCATTTGATATGATTTTCACTATAAAAATTAATTTGATATGATTTTCACTAAAAAATTCATTTGATATGATTTTCACTATAAAAATTAATTTGATATGATTTTCACAATAAAAATTAATTAGATATGATTTTCACTATAAAAATTAATTTGATATGATTTTCACTAAAAAATTCATTTGATATGATTTTCACTAAAAAATTCATTTGATATGATTTTCACAATAAAAATTAATTTGATATGATTTTCACTATAAAAATTAATTTGATATTATTTTCATTATAAAAATTAATGTGATATGATTTTCACTATAAAAATTAATTTGATATGATTTTCACTATAAAAACTAATTTGATATGATTTTCACAATAAAAATTAATTTGATATGATTTTCACAATAAAAATTAATTTGATATGATTTTCACTATAAAAATTCATTCGATATGATTTTTACTAAAAAACAATATTGGAAATTATTTTTATATCAAAAATTCATTTGAAATGATTTTTGCTATCAAAATGCATAAGAAATAATTTTTATTATAAGAATGAATTGGAAATTTTTTTTTATTAAAGAAATAAAAATTTGTTAAAGAAATGTATCGGAAAAGATTTTTACTATAAAAATGCATTAGAAATGAATTTCACAATGAAATTGCAGTTCGGTGTATTCTACAGCCCTAGCCGACTGCGCAAAATACATCTAAATCAAAGATACTTGGATTTTATTATTTACACAGAATTCTAAAAATAAGTACATCCCATTCATCTATTGTAAAGAAATACGTGAATCCTAGTATATTTAAAAATTTCTTTTAAATAAACAAAATGGTGTTCTAATTTATGGACGATACGCTTCAATTACGGTTGACTCATTGCAAATTTTGTACCAGTCAAATTGTTGGTTTTTTTCGAGGAGTCCAAGAGAGAGCAAGTCTCCTCAGTTCCCTAGGATTCTTCTAAGTATCCGAGCTGATTATTGTTGAGCTGTGGTCTGGATAGTTTCAATTCTTCCTTTAGTTCTTCTTGCAAACTGTTCCATGGACTCCATCTAAGACCGGTATCACTGTCATCTTCATGATTCGTAACTTTTTCATCTCTCTGGCAAGGTACGGGTATTTAGCTTGTTTTTCCCCTTTTCTCCGTTTTCAGCAAAATCCACTAGACGAGGTTCTTATTCTTCTTCTTCTTCTTCTTCTTCTTCTTATTATTATTATTATTATTATTATTATTCTTTTTAGGGCAGACGTCAGGTCTTGTGTTCTTTAAACATTCAACTGTCTGGCCAAGCGTCCCCAAGGTACTATTATTAGACGAATTATATTGTTGTTTTCGATCCTTGTACCTTCCACAATAGACTTCTTGAAGTCCCTTTCTTCTTCACCCTGACCATCCTTACACCCTTTCTCTCGGCCTAGACCCAGAAATAAGCTCCCCAAAACCCCTTAAACCTTATTTACGCAGGTACAATTTCATTATTTTCATTGCTGTCCGGGGAATTTTAAAGAAAAAGAAAAAAAAAACAGAAAAAAAGAAAAGAAATTGAGGAGAGGGAAAAGCTAGGAAGGAACCTAAAACGGTCAACCTCTACCAAAGATAATAATAATAATAATAATAATAATAATAATAATAATAATAATAATAATAATCCACACCCGTGTATTCTGAAGTGACGAACGTAAGACATAACATTTTTATGCCGCGTTTATGAGATCAGGTGTTTGTGTTGGCGTTCGAGCGGTTTTGTTACTAGAGTCGTAAAGCTTTGTTGGTGTTGTATTACAGCGGTTAGTTTCTCTTGAAAATTACCGACGTTGCTTTTCGTGTTTGTTGCTTTTCGTGTTTGCGTGATATTTGGTTCGGCGGCCGAGCGGGCCTTGTTAAGCGGGTGTGTAAAGAAGGTGTTTTGCCAACGTTTTCATCTTGGAAAATAAGCGAAAGAAAGTCAGCGCTAATTGTCCAGTTCTTTTAAAGCGACCTTCCTCATTTTATCCATCAGAGTATGTGCCAGTGTTTTAAAAAGTGGACCGAATTACTACGTGCTTTTTTTTTCTTTTCCGTTGGCCGCTGGGATTAGAGCGTTTAGAGGCTAGTAAAAAAATAAAATTCAATAAAAAGCAAAATGAAAATTCAAAAAATTAAATAAAATAAAAAGAATATCCTCTTATATAATTGGGCTGTTTATCTTTGGGAAGATTCCTAGTCGATGAATGCACGATTAGCCGACAGAAAGAGACAAACATTACTCTCAGGTCCACTAAGTCGAAGTAGTATGGCCCAGTCGGCTGAGGCTGCAGAAAACACCGACTGTATTTTGGCAGAGGGGTAAGACTCACCCAACGAGTATCATGACACTAAAGAATCTCATGGTGAGGCTCAAGTCATGCTGTAACTTTGGGGAATGCGGAGTACCCCGTTATTGCCATCACTCCAAGGTCCACTCTGACCAGAAGTGGTAGCATATGACAGGATCCTATCTATGGGTCAAATCGAAATAAATAGTGTACTTATACAAAACTGAATTGCTTGAAATAGAACTATTTTTGACATTTTGACAGCATTATAAAGCTAAAATGAATTGTTAAGAATAGAACTTTTGATAAGAATTAAATAACCTACAATGGTTGTTGATATGCCATTTAACCAAACGAAACGAAAATAGACAAATCTCTTCGACCGCTCTGTTAGTCAATGTATATCTTCCTCCTTTCCCTCACTCTCTCTCTCTCTATCTCTCTCTCTCGAACGCTTTTTGGTTTGGTTTGGTTTGTTGGGTTTTATGGAATATCAACCTTTGTAGGTTTAACGCCAAATCCATTTTTATGTAAATAATCAGTTCTATTTCAAACAATTCAGTTTAGCATGAGTACACAGTTTAATTGTCGAAAACATTTCTATTTCAAACTATTCAGTTATATATAACAATTCCGTTTAGTGTAAGTACAGTTTCAATGTCAAAATTAATTCAATTTAAATCAATTCAGTTTAGCAAAAGCACGCAGTTTAAACGTAAGTACAGTTTTATTGTAAAAAATATTTCTATTTCGAGTTATTCAGTTTAGTCAAGCAATTCTACTTCAGCTAATTCAATTTAGTAAAAGTACTGATTTTGTTTACACACAGTTACATATCAGAACAGTTCTATGTTAAACAATTCAGTTTAGTGCAAATACAGTTTCAATGAGAAAAAGGAGTTCTATTTCAAGATATTCAGTTCAGCATAGGTATGCTTTTAGTTCTATTTAAGCCATAGATAGGGCCCTATCAGGTGCTACCATGTCGAGAGAGAAAAATGAAAAGAATGAGGGAGATGGATCAAATAGACTTTACTACAGAAAAGCTCGCAAACTATTTACATTGCCTCTCTCTCTCTTTCTTTCTCTCGCTCTCCACCTCTCTCTCTCTCTCTCTCTCTATATATATATATATATATATATATATATATATATATATATATATATATATATATGTATGAATAGTTAGGCAACAGTCGTTCATTTTAGCATGTTTTATTAAATAGTAAAGACACATTTTGTCTGTATAATTTAATTAAGATCTTTTCGAGTTTCCTGATAAATGTCTTGGTTTCAGGTTGGAATTGGTGGATGAATTTACCAAATTATTGTCCCGAGCGCATTCGGACCTTTCTTAGTCCATCATCAGGGGTTTCTTGTATGGGTAAACAGTGTTTTTAAAGAGTTTTAAAAGTTTTTTTATTGGGGGGGGGTTAGAACATAACAAAAACGCAGAGTTGGATAAAACCGATTTGCTGATGAATTTAAAAACCAAATCGCTATCAACAGAAATAGAATACTATCACACACACACACACACACACACACACACACACACACACACACACACATATATATATATATATATATATATATATATATATACTATCATATATTATATATAAATAGTATATATATATATTTATATATATATTGTACAATTAAATGGAGACTCAAACTCGGTTAAGCTGTCATAATAAATTTATTTCGGCGGAGATTATTGTTAGTATATTCTCCGTCTCGTCAGATGACTCTTTACATGCACTGTATTGTCCCAGAGATGCGAATGAGGAGTTACAGTTCGTATTCAGAAGATAAATAAGGAAAATTAAAGAAATTAAAAAAAATAAATTAAAAATCAGAAAATAAAGGTAAAAAAAATAAAAATAAAAATAAAATATATATATATATATATATATATATATATATATATATATATATATATATATATATATATATATATATAACATCAACCACCGAAAGTAAACGCGTTTTTTTGTTTTTGTTTTTTTAAATCACAAACTGCACACTAAAAATGAAGATTAACGTCCAATGTAGTCTCTGCTCATAATTGATCTGGCGTATATATATATATATATATATATATATATATATATATATATATATATATATATACCCTGTCCGGTGGCAAAAGCTGCTTGGTAGCGCCTGGAGTGACAGTATCTCCTTGAGCTACCGAAACTGTGTTATCACCCCTGGTTGGCGGCTGATGAGGACATGGTACCGCACGTGCTTTCTCACGTTTTATGATGAAATACATATATATATATACCTATTTTCTTAAAACAAAAGTGGTCAAATACTTGCCTGTAGAGCAGGATAAAACTTAAATGTTTTCTCAACTCCTTGTATCCGTCTGATGACAATTATTTTCATGCATTTATCAAAAATAAACTCAGAAGAAAGTTTCACGGTTCATTCAAAGATTGTAGATAGATAGATAGATAGATAGATAACAATTAATATATATATATATATATATATATATATATATAATTTTGAAACAGAGACTTATAAACAAAAACTTGTTGCCTGTGATGTGATATAGATTCAAAGTAAATCAAAAATGGTGAAAAGACCTGTAAAAATGATAGATAGATAGATAGATAGATAAGTATAATTTTGAAACAGAGGAATATTAGTTGTCTCTGATTTGATATATACTCAAACTAAATCAAAAATGACGGAGAACAAGTTATGGAAAGAAAGAAAGAAACCTATCATCAGATGGAAGGTACGAGAAAGGAAGAGATGAAGAAGGACAAATACTTTATTATCAGAGAAACCATTCTCATCCAGAAATACTAAATTTTATGCTGGTATGTGGGATATATTAATCAAAAATGCATACAGTGTTCTTTAACCCTGATACGGCAACCAGATTAGAACAAGGAAAACTATGAATTGTACAAATAGTAACCAGCTTAAAAATTGACCTTTGTTTGCATTCTCCCTGCGGCAAAGTGATTGTTTAAATATACAGGAGCCCGATTATAAGGGTCAGGGGTCAAATAAGTGTTCAGGGAGCGGAAAAATTTTTAAATGTTTTTTTTATTTTTTGGTCTGATTAGTCCATTTTTTGTAAAAACAAAAAAAACAAAAAAAAAAAAAAGAAACGTGATGAATCTAAATTTTCATGATTAGCTCAATTTTTCAAGCGCTTTCTTTTAAAATCAAAATTCAGCCCAATATCAGTGAGTAAAAAAAGAAACGATAAAGAATCTATAATTTGCTCAACATTGAAACCAAGCCAAATTTTCTTTGTCTAACATATACAAAGCAAAGAAAAACTTTTTTTGCAGAAAGAGCTTTTTGAGGAAAAAGTGGGGGGAGAGGATTGAACAAAAAAAAAAAAAAAATGAAGGCTTTTTAACTGCTCTTGCTACAGCGATTAAGAAGGGCTCCATAACATTAATAAGAAAGCACGCTAATGAATTGAATGTCCCCGAGAAAACTGAGAGGACAGTAATAAAACAAGAATTAAGCCCAGACCTTAACCCGCTTCATGACGCTATATGGGGCGTTTTAGAAAACAAAACAAATGCAACTTCACATCCAAATATTTGTTCACTTAAGACTACTATTGAGGATGAATGGAATAAAATGTCTGAAGAATTTTTATTGAAGGCATGCAAACCGTTTCGAAGGCGTATTGATACAATAATTGAAAAAATGGTGGCCATGTTGAGTAAATTTACTGTTTTGTGTCTATCCTCTTATTTTATGGCTTATTTTTTAAAATTAAAATTTATCTTGTTTTAAAATAGAGTCGTTTACTGTACTAGAATATTCGTAAATCTTACTTATGCATCCTGTCCAGCATAATAAACGATGGATGATATGTTTATATTTATCCATACCTTCAACCAGGTAGGATTTGACACAAAGTCATTTAGGTGTGCACGAAAGTAGATTGTTGGTTATCCTTCCTGGCAAGATATGATCTCCAAATTCACTGTTAATTTCAACAGAAAAAATTTGTTGGACCTTAATCATCAAACATAGCGTGAAGCGGGGTTAACTATCGTGAAACAGAAAATTGCTATCGAACACCTTTGATCCCTGCTCGATTACTCTCCTGTGAATCGATATTTTCTCTTCTGTCCAATCAACTGACACTCTCTTATTCCGCTGTCTTATAATTTGATCGTCATGTTCCTTGATTCTCTCTCGTCATCCGTCTCTTTCACCAATCGTTCTGGGCAGGTTTTCAAGACAGCATCCAGTGTACGAACAGAGGTGATATATATAAGTGCTTGCTGCTTGGCGAACACTGGCGTGATTATGTACAGAAATCCAAATGAGAAAGTTGCCCATTAGTTTTGTCCTAATTTTCTCCAGCTGTGCCCAGCATGTGTTGTTCGTCTTACTTTGATGATTTGTGAGATGGGAGGTAAGTGGCCATACAACTGCTGTGTAATATTACGGACGGGCGCCGTCATTGAATTGTGGCTGTCTCAAGGTTGGAGAACGTTCGAGCACATCAGTTATCATCAGTCATTGGGTACATAGGTCTGACGATAAAAAATGTCACGAACCTCGCTCGTGCAGGCAGAGTGACCAGTAGAGTTCAAGCGTGATTTTAGAATAATCACGCGTGAACTTTCACGTGTTGCACTACTGTTCTCACTGGTGATCATCGAACCTTCGGGAACCTTCGAATTGATCCATCAAATCGCTATATAAGGAAAGCAAGTAACGCGATTTGGGCAGTTCAAGACAGGTTTCCAAACAGGTTCAACAGAGGTCCACGACCCCATGACCTATGTCATACCCCAGCCTGTCAGCAATTCGACTGATATGAAAGTACCAACAGGCCAACGATAACAACGCCGCCGTCATCGCCAAGAAAAGGACAGTGAACCTTCTATGTACGTTAGCTGAAGTGCGTGGAGGGAAAGGAGACGTTTGATAGCGACAAAAAAAAAAGAAGGCGAGAAAGAACGCTATTGAACAAACTTTTTTTTTACTTCAGTCCACTGTAATCCCTAAGAATAAAAGCGACGACTATTTTCTTCCTTGGGAGTCAAGTTTTGGGTGTTTCTTTTTTGCTAACTCATTTCTTTTAGACACAACGTATTTTGGTCCTATGCTACAGCTGTTTCGTCGGTTATTGTTCCCATGATTTGTTTAAAACAGCACGCAGCATTCTTATGTAGTTTCCATCTAGCTTTTTCTCGATGCACTTTGTTAGTGTCCTGGTTGTGCATCCATATAGTAGTACCGACACAACTTGGTAGAAATCCGTTTTATTCTATCCGAGAATTTCCCTTATGATCAATAACCTGTCCACAGCAGTTCACTCCTTCCCTATGTGTATGATGACATCACTTTCAGTAGATGAGATTTTGTGACCGAAGTATGTGAAGTGGTCTATTAATTTAAGAGGCTTGCCACTGAAAATGGAGATAGATCCTTCTTGCTTAAAAAAAAAGGGATCTCTGTTTTCTTTGCATTCACGTAGAGGTCAATTCTTCTTCACGCTGTGTTTAGTTCTGAAAATCTCATGATCCGCCAATTTTGAAGAAACAAGAAAAAGTTCACCAAAAATTTGAAACAACCAGCCAATATCGTAGAGTAACCAAGTTGTGTTAAGAAAAGATACGTCATTTATTCAAATGAATATATTCCAGCAAGTTATAGTTTTGATTCTCTATTTGATGGCATATCAACCTTCTTGGGTTATGTAATGCTAAAGCTATCCCAGAAGAAGAACAGTAGTTATTCTATTTAAAGCAGAATTAATAGAAGAGGGTTCAAATCCTTCTCAAGGGTATTAGTCTCAAAGTAAACGCGATATCCAAACCAGAGTTTGGACACGATTGCCAACAATTCCGCGGTCCAGCACGTTAGCAACTACAACTTTGAGGTTATCCTCCACCAACAAGTTATTTATATTCTAAAAAAAGAATAAATATTTAAATTCAAAGATATATCATGTTAATCTTTTTTAAAATACATTCAGATTATTCTCTTAGAGAGGTTTTTTTATATGCATTTTAAGAGGAATGAAAATCTACAACTTATTTCAAAGTTAAAATTAATCATTGAGAAAAATGATTTTTATTGGCACAGTTAATCGAGTCTGTTGGTTACAAAACATCGAGAACTGACGAAATTGTCGATGATAATTTTTACTAGCTCTTGAAAAATCTATCATTTTTTGAAAAAGTTTTCAGGCCTCAAAAATCAATGAATATTATATATATATATATATATATGTATATTATGTGTGTGTGTGTGTGTGTGTGTGTGGTCTTTTTTAAGTCCGAGAGTGAGAATTAAAGACATATGCAAAGAACGAAAAAAAATCACTCACATATATATAAGCTGATAAAATATCATGGTACCATTCACGAGTTTTATTTTCGTAATGAAAACACTTTATATTTGCCATAAAGCAATCTATTTTCGTAATTAAAGACTTTATTTCCGTAATTAATCATATTTTGCGTAATCAAACACTTTATTTTCATAATTAAACAGTTTATTTTCGTTAAAAAAATCAAACTTTATTTTCCTAAATAAATACTTTCTTTTCGTAATTAAACACATTATCTTGGTAAATAAACATTTTATTTCCGTAATTAAACACTTTCTTTTCGTAATTAAACACATTATCTTCGTAAAGTAAAGTAAAGATGGCAACCTTTCCTCGAGGGTGACCGGAAGACTCCCTTTTCAATAGCTACCATACCGAGGTGCTACTTCATTCCCTAGATTGCTCCACTTTACCCTTGATCATCACCTTACATTGCTGAGTGTTAAGTAAGGCAACATCAAGTTCAATTTTTGAGTCTTTGGTATGACTTGACTTGGGATTGGACCCCCGTCTTTCGGACCATTGGCAAACACTCTGCTCGTAAGGCAAATGGCCCGAATCAAACATTTTCGTAATTCAGCAACTTTTATCCGTATGAAAACACTTTATTTCCGTGAGTAAACTCATCGTATACACTTATTTTATCTTTTAAGTGCCTACGATTAGGAGGGATACACACAAGTGATATATATATATATAATATATATATATATATATAATATTGTTATCCACAGACAGATTGTTTCGTTGTATCAAAACTCTTCTGTGAAGCTGAGATCGAAACCAGCCCAACTTTACGTTAGACTTAGAACCACACCGCTCTGCCAATAAGCGAACCACGTCAGCTCGGGAATATATATATATATATAATATATATATATGGAAGAACGATATTGAATTTTGATATATTCTTAATCTGAAATTGATCATAAATCATCATTGAGCACTCAAAGGAGATTCCAGTTCACTTCGGATTAAAACAAAAAGTGTAGAACCCAGACTATTTTCCTCAGATTATACGCCCTTATAGATATTTGTCATCTACAGACAGACTGTTTCGTTCTATCAGAACTCTTCAATTGGCTAAACACGCTTGAATCCGGGATCGAAACCCATCCAACTTCACGTTAGACTAAGTCTAAGACCGCTCGGCCAGCAAGAGTACCACGTTGGCTAATGGAATTTTTTAAAAGTATTATTATGTAGCAGCAGCAGCAGCAGCGTCCGTTTGTTTACATTTTTATGCCCTATCGGCTATCAGAGTGCTCAACTCTTTCGAAGAGCTTTGCATTAAGCGAGCGGCGGCCGAAAATTCCCTTCGCTAGAGTGCTCAACCCCCATGGGGAGCGTATATATATATATATTGTAATTTGCTTGAAGTATTGCGCCAAATTATTTTATTTTATTGTATTGTAATAATTTAGAGGGCTATTGCAATGCGAATAATAATTATTTCAGTCTAATTAATTTCAAAGTAAAACTTCATCCTCAGAGGACTTTTTTTTTATAAATGAACACGATTTTGGGGTTAAAATTTTCTGTATAAAAATTTAAAGATTGGAACATCCAACATCGTGTTCATTTATAAAATAAAAAAGTCTATGACGATGAAGTTTTACTTTAAAATTGATTGGATTTAAATTATTATTATTTCATAATGCAATAGCCGTCTAAATTAATTCAATACGATATATAATATAATATATATATATATATATATATATATATATATATATAATATATATATATATATATGTGTGTGTGTGTGTGTGTTGTGTGTGTGTGTGTGTGTGTGTGTGTGAGATGTGTGTGTATGTGTGTGTGCATAGTTTCAAAACTGGCTAATATAGACGTGGGGCTAATCTGTGCAGGTCACTGCAAATAGGGTTATTCTGTAAAGATTAATGCAATGGAGGCTATTCAGTTGTGGCTAATCCAGATTAAAGCTATTCCTTGCAGACTGATATATATAGGTAATGTTCAGCACAGGCCAGTACAAAATTGGAGCAATTGTGTTCCGGTCAGTACAAGAGAGAGCTATTCAATACAAGTTAATACAAACGGGTCTGCTCTTTACTGGCAAATTAAAATTGAATCAATTTTGTACACGCGTGTGTAGGTGTGAGTCATTCTCTGAAGGCATCTTCTCAAAAGTGTTATTCTCTACAGACACATGTAACTGATGGGGATCAGTGTTTGTGGAGCTATGAAATACAGACGATACAGAGGGGAACAATTTTATGAAAGCCAATATCTAACAGAGGTTATTCTGTATAAATGGGAGCTAATCTGTACCGACTAATAGATGCTATTCTAGACAGGCCTAATTGCAATTGGGCTATTCTTTACAATTTAATGCAAGTAGAAGCTATCATGTACAGGCAAATGCAGAAGTGGGCTATTTTGCTAAGGCCGAGATAAATGGAAGCTATTCTGGACAGGCTAATTCATATGGGGCAATTCTTTACTATATAATGAAAATAGAAGCTATCCTGTACAGGCAAATACAGGAAGTGGGCCATTTGAAAGGCCGAGATAAATGGGGGCTATTCTGGACAGGCTAATTCATATGGGGCAATTCTTTACTATATAATGCAAGATAGAAGCTATCCTGTACAGGCAAATACAGAAGTGGGCTATTTTGAAAAGGCCGATATAAATGTGGGCTATTCTGGACAGGCTAAATCATATGGGGCAATTCTTTACTATACAATGCAAATAGAAGCTATCCTGTACAGGCAAATACAGAAGTTAGCTATTTTTAAAAGGCCGAGATAAATGTGGGCTATTCTGGACAGGCTAATTCATATGGGGCAATTCTTTACTATATAATGAAAATAGGAGCTATCCTGTACAGGCAAATACAGAAGTGGGCTATTTTGAAAAGGCCGAGATAAATGGGGGCTATTCTGGACAGGCTAATTCATATGGGGCAATTCTTTACTATATAATGAAAATAGGAGCTATCCTGTACAGGCAAATACAGAAGTGGGCTATTTTGGAAAAGGCCGAGATAAGAGTGGGCTATTCTGGACAGGCTAATTCATATGGGCAATTCTTTACTATATAATGCAAATAGGAGCTATCCTGTACAGGCAAATACAGAAGTGGGCTATTTTGAAAAGGCCGAGATAAATGGGTGGCTATTCTGGACAGGCTATGCATATGGAACTATTCTATTACCTTACATCAAAGGATTGTAAAGAGATGTGTATGTGTGGCCTATTCTGTACAGGCGTCTTCGCTTCGGGGTAATTCTAAAGGCACATGTAAATGAGAAGGATCAGTATAGGGCAATATAAATGCAAATTAAATGGAGGCTATTCTGTACAGGCCAAAGCGAGTGTTTGGATAAAAATGATTGATTATAAAGATCAATCTGCGTCAGCAGTTACCCAACAAAAAAAAGCAGCAGTACGATCACTTGCCTTCCATCTGACAAATCATCCAGTAAGTCTAAAGAGATATGCTGAGGAAACAGGGAAGAACTCATAAGTGACGTTCTCTTGTGGACTGCAACGTATGGACACAATAGTGTTGGCCGACCAGCCAACATTTTAAATTCATCATCTGTGTGCGGACACCTGATGCAGTCACGAGAACCTGCCGAGATCGATGACCAATAGGGACGGATTGTGTTTGTATATGTGTTGTGAGAAAGAAAGAAAGAAAGAAAGAAAGAAAGAAAGAAAGAGGAAACGAGAACGGAGAGAAAGACAGAAAGAGAGAAAGATGGAAAGAGAGAAAGAAAAAGAAAAAAAAATCCATGACATCAGTTCGACTTGATACTATTTACCAACCCCCTCCGCTCGGACAGGATATGACACAAGGTCAATTTTTTAAGCGGAGTTTAACAGTTTTGAATCAGAGTTTTTCTTCTCCTAGATTAGTTGCCTAACCAAGGCTGAAGAACCTAGTCTGTCCTACTATTTACCCATAGCTGGAGGGAGAATAATTGGATTCATACCTTTCCCAAGGGTATTTAGTGCAATGTGAAATGCAATCAGTCTCGTCCAGGATTTGAACTCGCGTCGCCGTGTTCATTTCCTACGACGATAACGACTACACCACGGGCACCCTCAGTTCGACTTGATGATGATGATATAGCCTTAAGTAAGTATTGTTAATACAAGTAATTCTGTGTACTGTTATAGTTTTGAGTAACTATTTCTATAATAATAATAATAATAGAGAAAACCCTGGACATGGCTAAAAAAAGGAAACCTTAATAGTGAAACGGAATCTCTCCTAAGAGCAGCACAAAACAACGCCGTAAGAACCAATCATATTCAAAGTGAGAATAGATAAGACGCAACAAAATAGTAAACGTAGGTTATGTGGTGAGAGAGACGAAGCCATCAATCACATAATCGACAAATGCAGCAAATTAGCACAAAGGAGTGTAAGACTAGACACGACTGAATGGGCAAGGTGATCCACTGGGGGATGTGCAAAAAATTGAAATTTGACCATACGAACAAATGGTATATGCACAACCCAGCAGTTGTCCGGAAGAATGACACACACAAACTCCTATGGATCTTTGACATACAAACGGATCACCTAATCTCGGCCAGAAGACCAGACTTTATAATAATCATAAAAAAAAGAGAACTTGCAAAATTGTAAACTTTGCTGTCCCGGCTGATCACAGAATAAAACTGAAAGAAATAAAAAAGGAAGGATAAGTACCTGGACCTTGCTCGGGAATTGAAAAAACTATGGAACATGAAGCTGACAATTATACCATTTGTGATAGGTGCTTTTGGTACAATCATCAAAGGATTGGTATAAGGACTGGAGGACTTGGAAATAACGGGACGGGTGGAGACTGTCCAAACAACAACATTGTTGAGATCGGCCAGAATGCTGAGAAGAGTTCTGGAGACTTGAGGTGACTTGCTGTAACTCAACCTCAACTGGAAAACCATCAGCAAACGGTGATGTGAAAAACTCTCAAATAATAATAATAATAATAAGGGAACCTGCCGAAACAGAGTCAAAAGAAAAAAAAAACAAAAAGAGAGACAATACTTAAATCGTGCCAGAGAACGAAAAATGTTGCGGAACGTGAAAGTGACGGTGATACCAATTATAATTTGTGCACTCGAAACAGTCCTCAAAGGCTTGGTAAGGGGACTGGAAGAGTTGGAAATCGGAAGACGTGCTGAGACCATCGAAACCGCGGCATTTGAGAGATCGGCCAGAATACTGAGAATACTTGGAGACTAGAGAATACTTGCAATCATTCGGTTTGGTTGTGTTTTATGGCATATCAACCAAATCCATGTTCATACATATGAACAGTTCTATTTCAAACAATTCAGTTTAGCATAAGAACAGATGTCAATTTGGATATATTTAAGAAAAGCTGAAAAATAACAACATTAAATTAGAAAAAATGAAAGGGGAAAAAAAATGTATGTTGAGCACTCCGTTTGTTACAGTATATCATTTCAATTATTCTATCTCCTTCTTAGTTCTGTTGTTAATATGTTATTCTGCTTAATTTATAAACGTAATCATAGAAACAGAATAATCAGTGCCTGAATAACCAATAGTACTGAAACTTGCGTATATTATGACATTCTCTAATAAAATTTCATTTATAAATTAAGTATAACACGAGATTAATAACAATGACAAAAAATTATGATATAGAATAATTATAACAATGCATTGTCATAAATATTATATATATATATATATATATACTATATATATAAGTGTGGACTGAAAATTCGATAAGCTGAAAAGTTCAAATAATAAAATAATATCTGCTGATAATGACTTTTTTTTATCAATCTGATCCAAGCTAATGGACGAAGTGTATAGACGAGAAGATGGACTCTGTTGAGAAAAAACTCATTTGGTTACATTCCATGAGATTATCTTGATCAGCATATGAACTTTCAATCGAGCTTCGTATATTAACCGACCACAGTCAAGGGACACCCGAAAGCTCCCTTTTCAATTGCTACTACACCGAGGTATATGGGTAGGCGTTACTCCTTTCTCTAAATTGATCAACTTACCCTTGATCGTACCTTTTGACAGATGTCAAAACATTCTTATTTCAAACAATTCTGTTTTGCATAAATACAAAGTTTAATTCTATTTGACCCAGTAATGATTTTGCACTGGAAAGTTCATAGGCCGATAATTCATGTGGTGACGTCATATCTGCTTTTGATGATATTTTTTACCAACGGGTTCTAATTACTGCAACACAAACGGAAGCAGAGTGTAGACCGTAAAAATAAAGATCACTTGGTTACATACTATTTGAGCATCTTGGTCAGCCCTTAAACTTATCAGCTGACCCCCGTTTATGAGAAGGATATCTCTTTTGGTATCGTTGAAGAAAGGTTTAACTATTACATGTCGACTATGGCTGAACTAGTTTTGTCAACGCTATCTTTTTTTATTACGAACTGAAACGTTCGGCCAAATCCGATTTAAACTTCAGGCGTAAAGCATAC
The DNA here is from genome assembly GCA_963585895.1 of Sepioteuthis lessoniana. NCBI lineage: Eukaryota > Metazoa > Mollusca > Cephalopoda > Myopsida > Loliginidae > Sepioteuthis > Sepioteuthis lessoniana. The sequence continues at coordinate 61,038,994 of OY757935.1, read as the reverse complement.
ACGCACACAAGCATATATATATATATATATATATATGTGTGTGTGTGTGTGTGTGTGTGTGTGTGTGTGTCTGTGTACAAAGAAATAAGCAATCAACATTGCATGTAGTGACACTTAAGAACGATTAATCTTGTCATGAATTTGTCTGCGCATGCGCACACAGTCGTCTGCCGGGAATATACGAATTATGTCCCCTTATTATTAAGTTAGCAGATTCTACCGCTTGTGTGCCATGTCTGCGTTCCTACGACTCAAGTTTCAATTAATGAAGAAATATTCTTAATTTCCCAGACTATAATCAAATCATGGCAGCCCACAAAATTCGTGTGTTGCCGTTTTTCCCGCCCAAAATTCCCGATTCAAATTACTGGACATTAAGGCGTGTTTTTGATTTGTTTTTCTTTGTCTGTAGATTTCTTATTTGCTAACACAAGCAATTAGAAATTCATCCGAATAATAATACCATATATTTGAATTAGTCCAGGATATTATGATGGAGTGTTTTTGTTTAAAACCATTACTTCAGTCGCTGTGGATGACACAAGTTCTTTGCAAAATAAATAAAAAAATAAATAAATAAAATAAAATAAAAAGGGAAAGGAAAAAAGACTCTAAAACAAACAGGTGGTTATTCAAAAGGCTCCTAAATTAAGACCTTGTGCCAGACTAAGTAAAGCTGAGTAAATGGATGGCTTTTGTTGATGGGTTTACTTTTAACGTTAAAATTTCTAGTGTTATTTTATGCCGAGAAGTTCGGGAATTCCGTTCATTTTTACATTTTCTGAGCACTCTCTCGGGGAGTTCTAACTTTCAACAGTGAAGCAGTCGGTGTCTTCTACAGCTCCAGTCAACTGGGCCATGATCTCAAGGATGTCTGTATTTCTGGCTGATTTTAGACGGGCTGTGGTCTGGGTTGACTTGATTCTTCCTCTGCTCTCTAGTTCATACAGG
>OY757935.1:60835543-61033043 GCA_963585895.1 Sepioteuthis lessoniana | reverse complement strand
TAAGATGAACATACAAATCACTATCATCATCTAGTACTTAGGAGGTGCCCGTGGTGTAATGGTTAGCGTCGTAGGAAATGGACACGGCGACACGAGTTCAAATACTGTACGAGACTGATTGCATTTAGCACTAATAACCTTGGGAAAGGTATGAATCCAATTATTCTCCCTTCAGCTATGGGTAAATAGTAGGGTAGACTAGGTTCTTCAGCCTTGGTTAGGCAACAAGTCTAGGAGAAGGAAAAGTCTGAATTCAAACCTGTTAAACTCTACTTAAAAATTGACCTTGTGTCATATCCTGCCTGAGCCGAGAGGTTGGTAAATATGATATGATAATCAAAAGAGTTACGCGTGAACCATCCAGTACAAGTCGGATGTAAGCGGAAGTGTCGGTGTGACAAGAGAGAAACGTTCGCTCCTTGCAAATTGTTTGATCAGCCAGAAACTTAGAATACATGACCGTTAGAACCTGTATAATTTACTGTCGCTCCATTGGTTTAATTTTTGGTTCTGATGGAAGTTTTTCCTCATCAAAGAAAAACCAATGCATTTCAGCCACTTGGTGTTTTAGTTTGTTTAGCAACCAAATAGAACTGATGTGTGTAATGCTTCGGAGAGTAAAAAATTGACCTTGTGTCATATCCTGCCCGAGCGGAGGGGTAGGTAAATAGGATCATCATCTCGTACTGCTCGCACGGATTTCTCTCTCTCTCTCTCTCTCTCTCTCTCTCTCTCTCTCGCTATCCGTTTCTATCATCCATCACCTCCGGCTACTTCCAGTGTCCGTACAGAGCTGTTGCAGATAAGTTCTAGCTGGTCGTCTTACACTAGCGCATCCGTGTCGAGGGGTCCCTAATGAGTTCGTCCTTGTTCCACCAGCAGTGTCCCGCATGTCTTATTCGTCTAATTTGGATGGTCTTTAAGATTGGTGGAAAGTGGCCGTACATTTGCTGTTTTTTGGGATGTTGCTTCCAAGATTTGTTTAATATAGCTCGTAGCTTTTTCTTTATAAGCTTAATCAACGTCACGTCGTAGTATGGATGCGACCGCAGCTTGGAAAAATTGCGTTTTATTTTATCGGATGCCTCCATGTGAACAGAGACCAAACAGTTTACATGTACTTTAATCAAAGTGGTGATATCTCCACACTAAACGGCTCACTGAAACTATTGGACGAGTTCACCTACCTTGGAAGCAGCATCTCATCAACCGAAAATGAGATCAATACGCAACTAGCGAAGGCACGAACAGCTGTCTATAGGTTATCGGTCATTTGGAAACATGCAAATAGTCAGATCTTAATCCAGCAGGTTTGATCTTAATCGTTGTTAAAAATTGGATAAGAAATCTAAGCCACTTTTATATAAATAAAAATCAAGTATTTTTGTCAAATCATGTGTTGGTAAGTAAAAACAATTTTATAAAATTCTGTATTGTAAAGTTTCAGGTTCTTGGTTTAATGGCATATCAACCTTCGTAGGTTATTTAAAGCTATACTCTTGGAAAGAATAGTAGTGGTACTATTTGACCTTTAGCCGAGGTATAAGGTGGATCAAACCTTAAGCAAGGTGTCAGTCTTAAATTGAGCATTCTAGCGCGACTAGATTTAATTTAGTTTGGTTTTATGATATATCAATCATTGTTGGTTATTCAATGCCAAATCCTCTTTATACGTACATATCAAATATATATGATTTGTAAACACATTTTCTTGAAAAAGTTTTTATACGAGTCTGGGCTCTCTCTTTTGCACAGAGCTAAATGGTTACAAGGTTTGGTTGGTTTGTTAGGTTTTATGGCATACCAACCTTTGCAGGTTATTTAACTCCAAATCCATTTTTATTTAAATAATCTGATCTATTTGAAACAATTCAGTTTAGCATGAATACACAGTTTAATCGTCAAAAATATTTCTATTTCAAACTATTCAAGCAATTATATATAACAATTTAGTTTAGAGTAAATACAGTTTCAGTGTCAAAAACAGTTCTATTTCAAATAATTCAGTTTAGCATAAGCACGCAGTTTAAATATAAGTACGGTTCAATTGTCAAAAACATTTCTATTTCAAGCAATTCAGTTTAGCATAAGTGTGCCGTTAGTTCTATTTAACCCATAGATAGGGCCCTATCAGGAGCTACCACTCTGGGCCAGAGTGGACCGGGGAGCAATGGCAATGAAGGAGTACTCCGCATTCTCCAAAGCTCCAGCATTATTGGAAACTCACCATCAGATTGTTTAGCGTCATATCCAGGACACTCATTGGGAGGGGGTCTTACCCCTATGCAGAGTTGTAGTCGGTGTATTCTACAGCCCTCCCTTCTATGCCGACTGTGTGTGTGTGTGTGTGTGTGTGTGTGTGTGTGTGTGTGTGTGTGTGTGTGTGTGTGTGTGTGTGTGTGTGTTTTAGTAAAAATGCTTCCAAATTTTGCTATGTATCACTAACAATTCAATTAAACATTAATCATGTTTACACGTAGGTAAATGATCAAGCAGTTATTTTTGACTATGAATCAAAAAGAACTGTTTGATCATTTACCTGCGTGTAAACAGGACGCTATCAGGTGCTACCACTCCAGGCCAGAGTAGACCTGGGGGTGATGGCAAAACTTTAACATTACTGGAGAGTCACGATCAGATTGCTTAATGTTATATTAAGGACATTTGTTGGGAGAGTCTTACTCCTCCACTGAGATGTAGTCGTTGTATTGCCTCAACTGACTGGGCACAGCGTGACAAGAGTTTGAACTCGCTGACTTAGACATTCGGCAAGTATGTTAGCAACTACATCACGTGGATAGCAAATATCACCTCCCACCAGACAGGATTTGAGACAGGGTCCATGACTCAAAAGTCAATTATAGAGGGGATTAGGGGAAGGTCTGGCACGAGTGTCGGCACGAGCCCTGCTTGATTATACTGGTAATCGACCCACTTAGTGTAATGTGGGCCTGATGAACTTAGCTGGACATGGAGACAAATCCCAGTCCAGGCATGTATGCCTGATTATAGCTTAAACTGGACCACAGGGTCCAGTGCTATACAAGGGTGACAAAAGTGTCAATGATGCAGCTCGCCCACTCGAAAGTGGCTCAGCCGAAGTTGGGGTCTTTTGACCTCAAGTCTGGCATGGAGCATTGACCATCCGGCACGAATGCCAGACAGTCCGTTGAACAGTCAGCGAACAGTTACCACGTGGATACCACTCTGTTTAGCAATTTTAATAAGGAGTTATATATATATATATATATACCCAGTCGAAACAATTTGATTCGTACTATAAAAACAGTTCATATGAGTAGAGTGTTCGCCAATTGCCCTTGAGACTGGAGTTCAATCCCAGGTCCCAAAGACTCAAAAAATAGTACTTGATGCTGTCTTGATTAACACTCAGCATTATAAGGTAAGGATGAAGAGTAAAGTGGAGCAATCCAGGGAATGGAGTAGCGCCCAACCTTACTCCTCGGTGAAGTAGCTATTAAAAAGGGAGCCTTCGGGTCACCCTCGACTAAGGTCGCCAACTTTACTTTTTTATAAAGATTTTGATGAAAATTCTAATTAGAATTATAAAAGTTTTCTTCCTTATGTTGAGAATTTTGCGGCATTCATTTTGTTGGGAGGATTTATTATTGTTGAGGCTGTTGTTTGATTAGTACGATAGTTGTTGAAGATATTTAGTATGCTATTTTATACATATTTAGTATTAACACTGATGACTTCCAAGATTCTTAAGATAAACATAAACCATACCACAAAAATCCCTTAAGCGGGTCCGTTGTTGTAATCTAAAGGGCTTGGATGCAGAAACTAGGGCAACATCTCTATGATTTGGAACCTAATGTAATAAAACTAGCAAAAAAGATGAAGAAAAAATGTAAGAACATAAAAAGTAAAGTTTCGTAGACATTAACCAAGGTTTTATAAACAATATATATATATATATATATGTGTGTGTGGCGTTACCCCTTCGGTCCCCAGATATGTCAACCTCTTCGAACCATTTATTCGATATCAGAGTGTTGTATAGCTGTGATACAACTATACGTATACATATACATGCGGAAACAAAATCAGCAATAATGACGAACGAACACATTTCTTTAGAAAAATATGCCTCTCACACTTTATTTGAAATGGTTAAGAAAGGGTTGCGAAAGGGTGATGTGGGAGAGGCGAGTTGGAGACTGGATAGATTGCAACATATTAACCCCAAATTCCTCTGTCTTTAGCAGCACTTCTTTCTCGTTCTGCTGGGCTGCTCAATCGGGGGTCTTGAAGGCCCATAGCCCTCTGCTGGGTGTTGGTTCTCTCTACAGCATCTTATTCTCAAACCAACTGACTCCAACTCACTCGAACTTCCTGTGGCACCGGGTTATATAATTGTTTGACCTGCTTCTTGTGGGCGTCACATCTGAACCCAATTCAACCCGTCCACAGTCAAGGCTATACCCTGTTATCTTCGACCGGATGCACATGTTCCTTGATTGACGGCTGAGTCGAAGGTCAATATGTTACAAGAGTTTCAAGAATTAAAATCAGTCTATTGACGTGAGGCTTCACGAAATTATGTGAATTTTGTTTATATATATATATTCTTTTTTTTTTTCTTTAAGAAAAACAAAAACCGGTCACATAAGGATTATGAATTTATTTCCATCCTGTTATGGGAATTGATATGAATTAATAACATCAAAAATATCAGAACTTCTTCAGATGTAATGGATAAAATAATTACATTCAGAATAGACGGAGGAAGGAAGGGTGGGAGGGAGTAGAAGAGGGGTGAAGAGATTCCTCCCAATTTCACCCACTTCCGGTTTTTTAATTTTTATTTTCGATACATATATATATATATATATATATATATAAAAGAAAAGTAAAGTTGGCGACCATAGCCGAGGGTGACCCGAAAGCTCCCTTTTCAATAGCTACTACACCTCTGTGTAGGGGAGGGCGCTACTCCTTTCCCCAGGATTGCACCACTTTACCCTCGATACGTACCTTATATTGCTTAGTATTAAGCAAGGAGGTATCGAGTAACATTTTTAAAGTCTTTGGTATGACGCGACCTGGGATTGAACCCAGGTCTTCCGGACCATTAGCGAACACTCTACCCACTAGGCCAATAATATTCTTCGACTAGGTCAAAAAGCTGATGAATTTTTTTCTGCCAGTATATATATATATATATATATATATATATATATAAGCTAAAAATAAACATGTGCATTGAAAAATGATTCAGATTAAATATAATGTATTATACCAACCCATAAATTAGAAATTTATGATCACAGAAAATATTCAATTTCGAACATTTGATGTTTAAATTCAGCACGTCAGAAGATTATTTACACACAGTTTTTCAAGATGTCACGAATACATTATATATATATATATATAAGATCAAAATGAAGAAATATAAAAAGTGAGTGGCAAAAAATCTAAGTACTCAAATTTCCATGAAAACGAAAAAGGGTGATTACCAGTAATAATATCGCTGTTATTAGATTTTGTGTGTGACCTGTTGCAGTAAATTATCTCTATCTATACATTAAATAAATTGTTTTTTTATACTGCTCTGCTTGTTGGCATCTGAGCACTTTAATTTTCAACGCCTGTTTAACATATTGCAACTGTATTGAATTCTGACCGATGTTTATATATATATATATATATATGTGTGTGTGTGTGTGTGTGTGTGTGTGTATGTGTGTTAGTAAAAAGTTATATACTTAAAAACTATATATATATATATATATAAGTTAAGTAAGTTAACTGACCGTTGTCGTGGGCGATCCGAAGGCTCTCTTTTCAATGGCCACTACGCCGAGGTGTAGAGGAGGGTTCTACTTCTTTCCCTGGATTGCTTTACTTATCCTTGATCCATACCTTATAATGCAGACTGTTCATATTTACCAACCCCTCCGCTCGGGCAGGATATGACACAAGGTCAATTTTTAAGCAGAGTTTAACAGAGTTTCAACTCAGAGTTTTCCTTCTCCTAGACTAGTTGCATCACCAAGGCTGAAGAACCTAGTCTGCGCTACTATTTACCCGTAGTTGGAGGGAGAATATTTTGGATTCATACCTTTCCCAAGGGTATTAGTGCTATGTGAAATGCAATCAGTCAGGTCCAGGATTTGAGCTCGTGTCGCCGTGTCCATATCCAGCGACGCTAACCATTGCACCACGGGCACCTCCACAAAATGCAGACTGTTAAGAAAGGAGGCATCAAGTACCATTTTGTCTTTGGTATGACTCGACCTGGTATTGAACCCCGGTCTCCCGGGCCATTGGTGAACACTCTAAATATTATTCCAATGGGCCCGTAACACATCCGTACTTAATTGAATATATACATAGACGCAGACGTATGCACCCCCCCTTCGGAACTCTCAAAATCTTACTTTACAAAGATCTTTCTTCAGCAACCTATAAGAACTCGTGTCAATTCCTTAATAACTTATGTTGGTCTACAGTAGGTTTGACCGATGGGTGCAAGAGGACAATGTTATTGAAAAAGAGACCTGACTCATTTGTCACTCATGCAATATGGCTCGCAAGGATGTACGTGGCCTGGCGAGTCACACGTGTTCTCAAGCCCACACTTAGTGAATCGAGGAGATAGCCATTATCTGCAAAGAAAAGGAAGTCACTATATATATATATATATATATGTGTGTGTGTGTGTGTGTGTGTGTGTAGTTGGACAGCAGTCTTTCATTTATGCATGTTTGATTAAATAATAAAGACACATTTTGTCGATATAATTTATTAAGATCCTTTCAAGTGTCTTGATGTAAATTGATGGATGAATTTACCAAAAGTATATTACTTTTTTTTAAATGTATACATGGAGGAAATGGACGCGCCTCTCCACGTTCAAACGCAAGATGAGGCTGATTGAATTTCGTATGCTGTTAAACTCCACATAAAGAGTTGAATTTGGTTGGATATATATATATATATATATATATATATATATAAGTGTGTGTGTGTGTGTGTCGTTGGAGAGCAGTCTTTCATTTAAGGATGTTTGTTTAAATAATAAAGACATATTTTGTCGATATAATTTCATCAAGATCCTCTCAAGTTTCCTGATCAGTGTTTTTGTTTCAGGATGGAATGAGTAGATGAATTTATCAAAATTGTCCCGAGCGTTTTTTATTGAATATTTCATATTTCTCGATAATATTCTCTTTCCGTTGATAGCGTTCTGTTTTAAATTCATCAGCATCTCAGTTTTATCGAACTCTGCGTTTACGTAATATTGTAATGTTATAAAAAAATTAAAAAACTCTTTCAAAAAACTCTTTAAAAAAGAACATTCGTTATACAACGCCTGATGATTATATTTACCCAACCCCTCTGCTTGGGCAGGATATGACACAAGGTCAATGATTTTAAGCAGAGTTTAACAGGTTTGAATTCAGGGTTTTCCTTCTCCTAGACTAGTTGCCTCAACAAGGCTGAAGAAACCAGTCTGCCCTACTATTTACCCATAGCTGGATGATGCTGACATATAAAATGTCCAAAAGCGCTTGAGACAATTTTGGTAAATTCATCCACCAATTCCAAACTGAAACCAAGACATTTATCAGGAAACTTGAAAGGATATAAATAAAATTATATAGACAAAATGTGTCTTTATTATTTAACCATCCAGCTCATTGGTCTAGTGCGTAGAGAGTTCGCCAATGGTCCAGGTGACTTGGGTTCAATCCCAGGCCGCCTCAACCCAAAGACTTTAAACATGGTACTTGATACCTCTTTATTTAACATTCAGCAATATAAGGTACGTAACAAGGGTAAAGTGGAGCAATCCAGGGAAAGGATTAGAACCCTCCTCTACACCTTTGTGTAGTAGCCATTGAAAAGGGAGCCTTCCGGTCTCCAGCTTTTTATTTAATCAAACATGCTTATATATATATATATATATATATATATATATATATATATATATATATATCAGGGGCGGAGACGGGACTAGTGCTACTCGTGCCCGGTACGACCAATAACTCGGTCAATGTTATTCAAAATGGATTAAAAATCATCCATTAATTTCTAGCAAACATACTTAGTCTGATCTCAATTAAATAACGTATCTATTCAAATTTCGATAACTAAGTAGCCAAAAGTTCATAAATATATCTGGGAATAATACAACGATGCTGTTTTGAACGGATGGTCTTTGTCCGGCCACCGGCAGAATCATTTAACATCCCATTAAATCGGCTATAATGTTGAACGCCCGATCCGTGCCAGGCACTAGACCCTTATAATAACAGTAATGTTAGAGAAATACGTTTTTGGCTGTAGCCAATAACAAGAGCAACCCTACCACTGTGCTCAAAAATCTTAGCACGTGCGACTGTTGATAGATATATTGGGAAGAGGGAGAGGGACAGAGAGAGAGAGAGAAAGAGAGAGAGAGAGAGAGAGAGGATAGCAGATTAGAGCAGTCGCCGACGTCATCATCATCGCTATGGTAAATGTTGGTTAAACGGCGTGTTTTAATTCGTTTTTTCACAAACAGATCTCTATTTCTTTAATGAATGTTGCATATATTACATTCTGTAACTAAAATTTGTTTATTTGAATACATTTTCAACAAATAATCTTTATTTTAAGCGAAATTGAAACTACTAGCTGTGTCTGTGTTTCTTGTCATCAGTTTCTTTATTCTAATAAACATATTTTTCTCGTCATAGTAATGAACATCTTCTCTTTTCTTCTATACTTTTGAAAGGAAAAAAAAATTATCTTATCTACTGTAATAACAAGACTACAAATTATATAGTATCTTGATTGTTTACAAAAAAAACTCCATGCAAGGTACGTTTGTCAATCTGTGCTATACAATGGAAAATCACGCAATAGCAACTATGATGACTTACTTTAGGTCCACGGACCACGGGTTGGGAACTGAAGTTGACAGAGTGCGGGGGGGGGCACGAGTAGCAAAAATAGGCTAGAGTCGCCACTGATATATATATATATATATATATATATATATATATATATATATATTGTGATCCACAGACTTTCGTTGTATCACAACTCATCAGTGTAGCTAGACACGTGAGATACCTTTAGTTGAGATCGAAACCCGGCCAACTTTATGTTAGGCTGATGAAATAAAATCCTGCCATTTGCAATCCAAAATTAGTTTTAACTAATATGAATTTAATGTTGGCATTTATATATATATATATATATATATATATATATATATATATATATAATTGCGACTGAAATTTGTAAATGAAAAAACATTTTACAAACTGATAATTGGAAGAAAAACTCAATACACTGTCATTTGGTTATCATTAAAAAATTCAAAAAAGGCTCTTTTTTTTTTAAAGAGTAAAAATCCATTGAAAGAATATTTTAAAATATTTTTTCTGTATATAATATGATGACTATCTGAAGAAGTTGGTTCAGCAGACAGAGTGAGGAATAGGCATATGTAGATAGATAGATCTTAGCTTTGATCAATTTTCACAGTGGGCATTTAAAATTGTGCCGAATAAAGAATTAAGATTATTATGTTCCTGACAAATAAATACCAAGTTTGTTACATTTGAAGAGGATCTTATTCCTCCATCACTCACTCCCCGCTCATACCAGCTTTCATTCTTTCCAAGAAACAGGAGCGGAAGAAAAAAGAAAAGAAAAAAGAAAATCTATTTGACTGACTTAAACGGCTGATAAATTATGTGTGTTTTTGTCATGGCAGACAATCAGTTTTGCCACTTCTGCTTGTTTCCTTCAACAAATCTTCCCGGATGAAACCGTTTTAGACAGTTTTTATGTTGACGTGGCCGCGATATACGACGTCTCCCTCTGATTCTTGACGTTGCACAAGTTCCTTCATGAAAAGAGGGGGGGAGCAAGATTCCCATTTCTGCTCTTCTCGTTGGTATTTCTGTAGATTCGTTTATAAAACTTAGCTTAGTTTGGATCAAGGAGAAAAAAAAAAATAAGCAAGCTGGTACAAGGCTAGAAATATGACCCATCTTGTGAGAATTAAACACTCTGATCTGTAGTAATTGGTTTGGTCCGGCTAGTTTGCAAACCATTACATCCCAATAAGATTCCGTCATTTACTCATCTAACCCACTTGTGTTATTTTGATAGACTAGCTCGTAAACCATTACGCAAGGCCCCAAACCAACGATAATTGGTACACAGTTTACGGGTGTTTTCCTTTCATATATTGCGATGATTTTTCCACTGACCCATGTCCCTTTCTCCCTCTCTCTCTGTCCCTCACTCTCACACTCACTCTCTTTCTCTCTCTCTCTCATATATATATATATGTGTGTGTGTGTGTGTATTCATGTATACATGTAACCCTGATATAAGAGAGTTGTCGACCAGATAAGTATCTTATATACGGGTTTTGTCTATTTTGTTTAGTTAAGTATGGGAACACTTCATATAACGCTTTTTACGTACAGAACACTAGTTTATTTAACAGTTATAGACATAAAAACACAAAAACACAGACAAAAAATACATTTTCAATCCTGACCGATAAAATGAAACGCAGTTTCTTCCAGGCTGCAGTCGTGTCGATACTGCTGTATGGATGCACTACTTCGACGCTGACTAAACGGTTGGAGAAGAAGCTCGACGGCAATTATACAAGAATGTTGCGAGCAATATTGAACAGGTCCTGGCAGCAACACCCCACACGGCGCCAACTGTTCGGCCACCGACCATCTATCACGAAAACTATACAAGCTAGACGAACCAGACATGCCGGACACTGCCGGAGAAGCAAAGACGAGATCGTAAGTGATGTGCTCCTGTGGACCCACGCATATGGCCAATCAAAAGCAGGACAACCAGCTCGAACATTCATACAGCTGCTATGTGATGATATGGGATGTAACCCTGAAGACCTGCTGAAGGCGATAAATGATAGGGAGACGTGGAGAGAGAGGGTCAGGGATATCCATACTAGCCGCACGTCATGATGATGATGATGATGATATACCATTGTGTAAGCGTTTCGTTAACGTTCTTGTGCACGGATTGGCGCTCTGTCTGCGATTAGTGTTTCCGTTTATCTGCATGTAAGATCTGAGATCGTCTTCTTTCTTGATAATTTTTGCTGCTGTTGAATAACCAATTCCGTACTTTTTGGCTGCAGCGGCTAGTTTGAGTTTCTTCACTTTGACATCGTCGATGAGCTCCAACTGATTATAAATGCTCAGTGTTTTTCGTTGAGACGCCGACGCCGACATCACTAATCGCAATGATCGCAAGCAAACGGTTTTCAGTGGCAAAATTAACAAACAGATAAACTTCTGACTCAACAGAACTGTGGATAAAGTGAAAGTGCTATCCAGTAAATGCAACGACTAGCAAAGTCGGCAAAAAAGCGGGCGGCCTTATCCTTAGACACACAAAGCAAAATCATAAGGTAGAGCGTGTCCCCTACAGACACAGATTGGACACACCGTGCCTCTAGACTAGTCAAGATTAAGTAATTGAACGTCCCTCTCGCTCTAACTGACCTCTGTTTGACCGATTTACGACATCACAATGTCACTTACAACGAACTCTCTTATATCGAGGACGACGGGACAAGAAAAAAGAGTTCTTATATCCGGGTTTATCTTATATCCAGGTTTATCTTATATCCGGGTCTATTATATCAGGTTTACACAGTATATATATCTAGAGAGAAAGAAAGAGAGAGAGAGAGAGGTTGCATCAGTTTTTTGAGACCAACATTTTCAAAAACTAGAACTTTCCATTAACTTTTTTTTTTTAACTTATATTTCAGTTAAATAAAATCTGATATTAGGTTGACGCAGCAAATGAAAAGGAACGCTATAATCGTTACGGTAAAAGCGCAACATAGTGCAACAGAGGACACCTAATTCCTGAAAGTTACCCTATTCTTCACTGACAAATTTCAAAAGGAGCTGGAAGCTGCTAATGTAGATCTAATATCAGCAGCTTAACCTAAAAAGAAAGCACAAGGTCCTAATACCACCAAAACACAGAACTTTGTAGGAAAAGACCAAGAAATAATCGATGACGCATGCCCCCGGAAACCTCAATGTTTTAGACTGCATAATCAAAAGAGTGGAGGTGTCCTTGGTGTAATTGTTATCATCGTAGGAAATAGACACGGTGACACGAGTTCAAATCCTTGACGAGACTGATTGCATTTCACATAGCACTAATAACCTTGGGAAAGCTATGAATCCAATTATTCTCCCTCCAGCATTGGGTAGATAATAGGACAGACTAGGTTCTTCAGCCGTGGTGAGGCAACTAGTCTAGGAGAAGGAAAACTCTGAATTGAAACCTGTTAAACTCCGCTTTAAAAAATTGACCTTGTGTCATATCCTGCCCGAGCGGAGGGGTTGGTAAATATGATATGATAATCAAAAGAGTTACGCGTGAACCATCCAGTACAAGTCGGATGTAAGCGGAGGTGTCGGTGTGACAAGAGAGAAACGCTCGATCCTTGAAAATTGCTTGTTCAGCCAGAAACTTAGTATTCATGACCGTTAGAACCTGTATAATTAACTGTTGCTCCCTTGGTTTAATTTTTGGTTCTGATGGAAGTTTTTCCTCATCAAAGAAAAACCAATGCATTTCAGCCAGTTGGTGTTTTGGTTTGTTTAGCAACCAAATAGAGCTGAACTGTGTGATGCTGCGGAGAGCAATGAGTAACGAGAGAATTGCCATGCCTTCTCAATTTTTTTTCACGTGTCTTAAGAGTCAATGCCGATATCTACGCAGAGATGCTTGAGGAAGTTTTAAGGCCCTATTTTGGTTTGTTTTGGTTTTATGGCATATTAACCATTGTGGGTTATTTAATGCCAAATTCATTTTTATACATATAAACAGTTCAATTTCAAACAATTCAAATTAGCATAAGTACATAGTTTAAATGTAAAATAATATTTCTCTTTTAAGCTATTCAGTTTAGTCAACTAAATTAAATGGTTCCAAGTATTGCTATGTATCACTAACAATTCAATTAAACATCAGTAATTTATTGGAACAAAGTTAAATGTAAAAGCAGTTCTATTTCACACAATTCAACTATGCATAACTACGCAGTTTAAAATCAAAACAGTTCTATTTCAAACAATTCAGTTTAACATAAGTACACAGTTTAGTTCTATTTGACCCAGAGCTAGGACCTTACCAAGTGCTACCACTCGGGAGCTGGAGCGATGGCAATGAAGAGAGTACTCTGCATTCTCCAAAGCTCCAGCTTTACTGGAACCTCACCAACAGATTATTCAGTGTCCTATCCATTGCACTCGTTGGAGGAGACTTACCCTTTTGCAGAGATGCAGTCGGTGTATTCTATAGCCCCAGCCAACTGGGCTATTGATAGACAGAGTGCGTGATAGCTCTAAAAGCTCAGAAAATCCAGTTGTAGTGCAAACTTATCTCCATGATCGTGTTCCGAGATATAAAGCCGCCTTGCTCACCAGACCTCGGCCAACTGGATTATTATGTATGTATAGCAGCCGAAAGAAAGGTCAATCAAGATTACAATCACACAATAAGTCTTAAGCCTGCCGAAACTAATACAATACCCAAAATTGGGGAAGATCATCTTATTCGATTTCGTTTTGAAGAAAGCATTGATGAGAACAGCGGTGTAGTCAACGATCAAAAGATCAGCGCACGAGGACATCATATATAAGTCCCTGATCTTACCCATTTAGTTCACATAACTAGCACTACTCAAACTGATCGCGATCATCTGACACGCTATAATTGTTACCTTAAAAGCGCAACATAGTGCTACAGAGGACACCCGAGTCCTGAAAGTTACCCTATTCTTCACTGACAAAGTTCAAAAGGAGCTAGAAGCTGCTAACGTAGATCTAATAACAGCAGCTTAACCTAAAAAGCAAGCACAAGGTCCTAATACCACCAAAACACAGAACTTTGTAGGAAAAGACCAAGAAATAATCGATAACGCATGCCCACGGAAACCTCAATGTTTTACAATGCATAATCAAAAGAGTGGAGGTGTCCTTGGTGTAATTGTTATCGTCGTAAGAAATGGACACGGTGACACGTGTTCAAATCCTTGACGAAACTGATTGCATTTCCCATAGCACGAATACCCTTGGGAAAGCTATGAATCCAATTATTCTCCCTCCAGCTATGGGTAAATAGTAGGACAGACTAGGTTTGTTATATACTCATCTACAGCATCACAACAACACAATAATTAAGACGCAGTGACAAAGACAGACGCAGGAAGACTTCTTCATAAAAATATTTACTTCTCACTTTATTGCAAGGGTTCGAAAGGGTTGTTCAATGTTTGCGTGTGAGAGGGAGCTGGAAACCGAACATAACTGAAATACCCCTCACTCTTATGGCCGTCACGTTGTGTCTTTCTTGTTCTTTGATGCTCAACCGGAGGTCACTCTGCTGGGTGATGTACATATACTGAACCATCCATTGATACAAACGGTGATTTCCTTGAATATGTGTGGTATCAGGATTCTTAAGATTCTCAAGATTATCTATTGCATTTTTCTTTTCAAATTCAGCTTTTCTTTGATGTGCTATGCGTATTCTTCTTAATTCTTGAAAATGACCAAAAAAGAAAATTACACACACACACACACATAGCCGTAATCCTCGTAAGAAGTGGACTTAGTGACGAAATTTAAAATTTGAAATCCTCGACATAATCTTTTGCTAGTCTCAAAGCATTAATACTTTTTAGGAATTGGTATCAATCAAACAATTATACTCCCATCCGTGTGAAAACGGTAGGACAGACTAGGCTCTTGAACGCTGGTACAACAACCAGACTAGGAGAAGGAAAATTCTGAATTAAAACAGCTATACTTAAAAAAAAAGACCTTATGTTGTATTTTTCTTTGGGCGGAAGTAAATGGTTGCCATTAGAGTGATGCAAGACTCTTCATATGAATCGAGATCTCGGTAGCCGTTAAGCGGAAATATGTAAACATAAACAATTTTAATACATAAGCATTTAAATTTCCTTCGATTGCGCTAGTTTCCTCGAGGCTAAATGGTAGAATCTTGGAATGACGATTAGGTGAACCGGGATTCGATCCCAGCTTCGGCAATCTAGCCTGTCTAGCCACTCTGAAGAGTTCTGATTGAATGAAACGGGTCTATCTGTGGATGACAATATATATATATATATATATATACACATGGATTGTCATCCAGAAACAGACTGTTTCGTTGTATCACAACTCATCAGATGATTCATGCTGGGATCGAAACCCGGCTATCTTAACATCAATCTAATAACACAACCCCACATACATATATATATATATATATATATGTATAAGGAAGTGATTACATATACGTTTAATTCCCAAGCTTCTGTTGGGCGTGCTGATGGCTGTGGGGTTGTGTTATTAGATATATATATATATATATATATATATATATATATGTGTGTGTGTGTGTTGGTGTATGTCCGTAACAAATATACGATGAGAAAACGAAAAGTTTTGACAATAAACTACTTGAGTGAGGAGTATCCCTTCATTAGCATTACTTTTAGACCAACTCTGACCCGGATTGGTAGTACCTGCTATGACCAATTAGAACAGTTAACTCGTGAGCGAAGGATTATTATTATTTGTTATTTAAAACCATACAGCTGTGTCCAAATTATTTATATTATATAGGAATACTTGATAAATAGAATTACTTTTGTTGAATAGTTAATGGGCCATTGGCCTAATGAGTAGTGTTCGTCAATGGTCCGGGAGACCGGAGTTCAATCCCAGGTCGATTCATACCAAAGATTAAAAAGAATGGTACTTGATGCCGCCTTGTTTAGCTGTCAGCAATATAAGGCGAGGATCAAGGGTAAAGTGGAGTAATCATGGGAATGGAGTAGCGCCCTACCTTACACCTCGCTGAAGTAGTTATTGAAAAGAGAGTCTTCATGTCACGCTCAACTAAGCTCGGAATACTTGATAAAATGAATTATTATCTTTATATCAGAATTCTTCATAAATAGATTAAGTAATATTATATAGAAATACTTGATAAAAAGAATAATGAGGGATATATTGTAATAATCGATAAATAGAATTATGAGTGCTCTACAGGAAAACTTAAGAAATAGAATTGTTAGTGATATATAGGAATACTTGAAACCATTTAAGAAATAGAATTGTTAGTGATATATAGGAATACTTGAAACCATTTAAGAAATAGAATTGTTAGTGATATATAGGAATACTTGAAACCATTTAAGAAATAGAATTGTTAGTGATATATAGGAATACTTGAAACCATTTAAATGTGTCCAAACCAGCGGCAGTAAAAAAATCGTTCCCCCAGACTATTCGCTTAAACTTTATATATATACGTGGTGCCTTCAATAACTTTCCAGGCTATTTTTGTACAGGCATTTAAAATTGTCGTGGACTCTTGAAAATTCACTATGTCATTGTGATACATCTTATGAGATGACTGACCACTTTTTATGGTTTCAGGTTCAAATGATCAACTACAGCAGAAATTGAAATACACCCTACTAAAGCCTGATTGTCACAGATGGTGAATTTCAAAAATGCAATCTGGATGTGAGGACACTTTAGACGAACGATATGCAATAAAATTGTGTTTAAACTTGGAAAAAATACCAGAGAAAAGTATGGAATGCTTCAGGCTGCTTTTGAACAATCTTGCATGAATCGAGTATCAGTTTTTGAGTGGCATAAGAGATTCAAGGAAGGCCGGGAGTCTGTGAGGGATTATGAAAGGTGTGGGAGGAGTTAAGGAAGTCAATACACCAGAGTTAATTGGCCAAAGGGTCAGGGTTAGCTTACTATGTTGAGGTTGTAAGAGAGTTCAGGAAGAGATTCCGTCGGAAGAGTCCAGCACTCTTCAAATCGGGTCAGTGGCATTTCCTGCAGGACAATGCACCAGTCAACAACTCCATCCTTGTCACAGACTATTTGAGCAAGATGGGCATCAAGGCAGTTCCTCAGCATCCCTATAGTTCAGACCTTGCCCCCTGTGACTTTTGATTACTCCCAAAGCTCAGAGGCTGTCATTATGAAACAATTGAGGAGAGGAAAGAGGCGGTGACGAAAGTCATTGACACGCTCACACAAGAGGACTTCCATAGAACCTTCCAGAAGTTGTTGGAACGGTACAACACGTGCATTGCAGCTGGAGGAGAATACTTCGAAGGGGACTAGAGTTTCATGTGTGTACTATCAATAAAATTGCCCATACAAAAAAAGACTGGAACCTTATCTAATGATCCTCGTATATATATATATGTATATACATATATATGTGTTGTAATAAAATATCTTACACCCTCACTTTCCTCCGTGGACTTACTAATACAGAGAACTATATATATTGAGCACCGCATTCACCGGCGTCTTGCTTCGGAGATTAGTAATGTCTTGCTAATTTCTGTCTATCCAATTATTGTACTCTCAGTTGTTTAAACCTTTCTTTTTTTCATCAGCTCTCGTGTTGGTTGTTCCTTCGACTCGATTAACAACCTTGTATATTGTTACCCTTTTCAAGGACACAACACATATATATATGTTGTATCCTTGAAAAGGGTAACAATATACAAACCTATATTCATATATATATAACAGCATCTGGCTTTACATAACCCACAAGGGTTGATGGGCCACAAAACCCCAACCAAGTAACCAACCAGGTCTGCTCTGAAACTAAGAGGTAGTGCCTGTTAGGGCTCCATCTCTGCATTAAATAAATCTGTGTAAATTATGTGTACCTGGACGAAGCATTAAATTACCCATAACTACTCAGGTTTAGACCAGGGATTATCTAGTGTTCGTGCTGGGTGGGCCATAGTAAGTTGACTGCCTAGTCGCTGAAACCTTTCCCCTCTGGCAATGCCTGTTTATCACGGCAGAGTTTAGACTGGCCTCCTGATACGCCCCAAAAAGTGAATACCGAAAAGATCAAACCTTTTTTTATGAAAGCTGCGCTTTAATCTCGAACCTGCCAACAGCTATTGATAAACTGTTGAACAGATTGTACGATCTAAGCCTGGAATGGCTACCAGTTTAGGAGAAGAAAAACTTTCGTTTTAAACTTCGTAAATTCTGCATTCTATTCAAGCCGAAGGATTGGATAAATATATATACATGATTTTATCCAAGCCACAAAAGCTAAGTTTCAAGGGAATAATAAACTTTTCTAAAAAAATATTTTTTTACTACTTTCATTACATAAACTATTGAGAAATAATGGACTCTACCCAGCGACATAATTTGTGGTACATATTCTAATTTTTCAAGGGAGATTTTAAAAAAGATATCGCCTTAATTATTCATTTGAGTTAATCAATAACTGAAATGAAAGAGGCTATGACGAAGGTCATTGACACGTTCACACAAGACGACTTCCATGGGGCCTTCTAGAAGTTGTTGGAGCGGTACCAACTTTCCGTAAATTTTGTCTTATAAAATCCAAATCTTTACCATATGTTTAACCAATGATTTCCATTTTAGTTATGCCATATAAGTCAAGCTCAAATTTTGTTCGAGATTTCTTCGTACTTGAAAGATCTGCTTATATACATTCAACAACCTCTCCACACGGACAGGATGTGACACAAGCTCAGTTTTTGTACGAAGTTTAATAGGTTTGAATTCAGAGTTTTCATTCTCCAAAACATCTTAAAAACCATTCTAGTCACAAATCCAAGTTTCGAAAAATTCTAGTTGAAAACACCACGATAATAGCACACGAAATAAATGAGCTACGACTACAAATCCTAGAAGCCCTATATATAAAAACAAAAACAGTTAAAATTGATAAAATTAATTTTGAAAATAGCGACAATGTATTGAAATGCCTTTAGTTTTTTTTTTTTTTTTTTTTTGTCTTTTTAAAAAAATTATTCCATATTTCTTGATAATATTCTATTTTCGTTGATAGCATTCTGTTTTTAAATTCATCAGCACCTCAGTTTTATTCAACTCTGTAATTATGTAATTTTGTTGTGGTACAAAAAACAAAAAGCTTTCAAAAAACACTTTAAAAACACTCTTTATAGATGCAAGCAACCCCTGATGATGGCCTATAAAAGGTCTGAAAGCACTCGAGACAACTTTAATAAATTCTTTAACCAATTGCAAAGCCGAAGCCAAGACATGAAACTTATCAGGAAACTTGAAAGTAACTTAATAAAGTTATGTCGACAAAATGTGTCTTTATTATTTAATCAAACAGGCTTAAATGAAAGACTGCTGCCCCCCCCCATATATATAAGTTTCAAGACTTTGTTGTACACCAAGACATAAGAGCCTGGTCTCCTTCCTACTATTTACCCATAGCTGGAAGAAGTATAAGTAGATTTACACTTATCCGAAGGACATTAGTGCTATGTAAAATGCAATCAACGTCGTCCAGGATTTGAACTCGTGACCCCGTGTCCATTTCCTATGAAATTACATTACACCAAGGACACCTTCAAAAAGCTCGACTTATCTGCCAAAATTTACGGTATTTAAAACGTCTATAAAGTTTTGTTTACTTCGTTGTTGGATTGCACAACTTTAATAGCAACATAGTTATTTTTAATCTTCCACCGTTGTTTTCAGAAAATATGATTAATATAACTAATTGCTAACTTTTAATAATAATTTCCGTTATTTAAAAGCAAGTGACAACAACACATTTTAAACTTCCGATGATTTAAACACAACTGGAAATAACCTGATTAAAGAGTACCTTCTTCAACAATCCCTTTTTTTGTAGAGAAAGAATTCACATCTGAATTTAATCTAGGATCTTCCGTCTCAAAACTGAAGGAATTGAAAATGTATTACAGGGTGGAACGATAAAATTGTCGCCTTAGAAAGGACGACATGATTCCATTTCCGTTTAATGAAAACCGGTTTTCTTTTTTTTTTTTTTTTTTTTTTTTTTTTTGTTGCAGACCATCTACTAGTTGGCCAGTTGTGTACAAATCCCAAGAGCGATAGGAGCCGTCTATCAAGTCTGAAAGAGACACAATGTTCAACGAGCGAGATCGGAGATGCGCCGCTATACAACTCATCCTCTCTACGGATCCAAGTTATGACAACAGGACCATTGCCAGCACCCTCAAAATGCAAATCCGGACGGTTCAACGTGCCCAGGGTGATGAAAAGAAAGTTTCCGGCTACGGTTATGTTCTTTAGCGTGGTTTCAAGTGAGGGCCACATCATGCCACCTCACATCTTCGAAGTCGGCTTGAAAGTCAACACCAAAGTGTACCTTGATGTGCTGAAGAGTGTGATGATCCCCTGGTGAAATCAGGTGGCCAGTGCCAGACCCTGGGTGTGGCAGCAGGACTCAGCGCCGGCCCATGAGTCCAAAGAGACCCAGGCTTGGCTTCAGAAGGAGTGCAACGACTTTGTACCCTTCTCTCCTTGGCGACCTCCTCCCTTGACCTGAACCCGCTGAACTACTTCGTTTGATCATTCGTCGAGAACATCACCAACATGACCTCCCACAACACCAAAGTCAGCTTGATCGCCGCCATCCGCCGAGTATTCACCAAGCTCCCACCGGCGCTTGTGGAAAAGACATGCTCCTAGTTCCCGATCCGTATCTAGGCGGTGATTGAGGCTGAAGGCGGCTACATTGAATAGATGTCAGCTCTACTACATAATCAAGTTAGCTGAATTGATTTTTTCAATAAAAGTTTTAAAATAAAGCTGTAGTGTTGTTTTCTTAGCACGACAATTGTATCTTGCCACCCTGTAGTTGTCAGAATTTCTGAGACAAAGCTTGATGATTTTTATCATTAAGGGTTTTCGGACTATTGTCTTCATCTTTATTGTTATTTCCATAACGTTTCGGCCGATATGTCCTCCGGCCTTTTTCAGGTGTTTGTTGAATTCGAGAACCTACACGGAACCCCGAACTACGTCCCTTTTTGAATCCACGGGGGTCACCTTGTTCTGATTCCGTTAGCCATAACCGGGTACAAGTGTTGAGTATTCCTGTATTGTTACTCGCCTGTTGCCAGGATTGAACCAGCAATCTCCAGATGATTGTCTCCTTAGAAGCTTTGGGAACCAAAGTACGTATTCAACAATGATTTATAAAGACGGTACTTAAGTAGATAAGAAGATTTCTAGTGGCCTAAGGTGTCATTACTGACTGCCAAGTCTGAAACTGGTTTTCAAAGATTCGTTCTGGCGATACGCCATTGACATATAAATCCAGTCCAGAACGCTCATCAGACACCGATCAAAAGGCTTTAAGGGATTTGCTGGAATGCCAAAAATACTCCAGAATTATCACTTGACCTCAACACATCCCATTCCAAAATCTGGCGCCACATAAAAAAAAAGTTAAAAAGTGAGCAAGCTTGGAGTTTGGGTTCCTCATACTTTAAGTGAAAAGAATAAGGAAGATTGCATATCCGTCCCAAAAAGTATTCTTTTAAGAAATGACCAATTTGTCCAGAATATTATTACAAGCGACGAAAAATGGTTCTTTTAAGAAAATGTTCAATGAAAAAGGCAGTAGATAGATAAGGATGAATCTTCGCAGCTTTCCCTTTAGGCAGAACTTCATTGAAGAAAAAGTATGTTGTATGTATAGTGGAATCAGCGTGGTTTTATTCATTTTGAGTCATTATATAGCAAACAGAACCTTATTAGACGTATACTCTCAGCAGCCGCAACGTGTGCAAGAAAATCTTATTAAAAACGCCTCGCATTCGTCAATAGGAGAAATCTGCTTACTTTTCATAAAGGCAAGGACACATTCAGCAAGAAAACTGCTCAGAAAAAAAAATTTGCTTGAGGCTGGTCTCTTTTATCCCAAACAACATATTCAACAGACTTTTTACCCAAAGTGATTTCCATCGTTTTCGTTCTCTACAAAATGTTCTGAATGACAAAAATTTTCTTTAGAAGGTCAATTTGAAAACATGTGTCGAAAACGTCTTGAGTTCGGAGGCAGCTGAATTTTACTCGAGAGAAATCAACGAGCCATCTGGTAAACAGTAAGAGTTGAGATTATAGAAAATGGCAGATATACAATTGATTGAAATCAATTCATTGTCAAATTATTCCCGAATAAATCATATTTTACAAAAAACGGGAATCCTAATACTTTAGTCAATAAATTTTATTTTCATTTACTCAGAGACATATATATATATACTAGCTCAATAGCACAAGAAAATAATACGTATGTTGGTCTTACCCCTTCAATTCTTTCTAGACGGCTAACAATTCATCATAATTTATGTAGCTCCATAGTCATACATCTTAAAAACTATTCTATTCACAAATCCAAATTTCGAAAAATTCTTGTTTAAAACATCACGATAATTGCACACGAAATAAATAAGCTACGACTACAAATCCTAGAAGCCCTATATTTAAAAACAAGAAAAGCTAAAATTAATTAAATTAATTCTGAAAATTGTGACAATGTATTAAAATGCCTTTAGTTTGATTTTTTTTTCTTTTATTGTCTTTTTTTAAAAATATTCCATATTTCTTGATAATATTCTATTTTTGTTGATAGCATACTGTTTTTAAATTCAAGAGCACCTCAGTTTTATTCAACTCTGCAATTACGTAATTTTGTTATGTCAAAAAAAACTTTCAAAAAAACACTTTAAAAACACTCTTTATAGATGCAAGCAACCCCTGATGATGGCCTATGAAAGGTCTGAAAGCCCTCGAGACAATTTTGGTAAATTCTTTAATCAATTGCAAAGCCGAAACCAAGACAGGAAACTTATCAGGAGACTTGAAAGTAACTTAATAAAGTTATGTCGACAAAATGTGTCTTTATTATTTAATCAAACATGCTTAAATGAAAGACTGCTGCCCCCCTAGTATATATATATAAAATTTTCCAGACTTTTTTGTTCAGGCATCTAAAATTGTCGTGGACTCTTGAAAGTTCACTATGTTATTACTATACATCTTATAAGATGACAGACCAATTTTTATGATTTCAGCTTCAAATGAATAGCTCCAGCACGAATTGGAATACACCCTACAAAAGCCTGATTGTCACAGCTGGTGAATTTCAAAAATGTAATCTGACACTTTAAAAGAACGATATGCAATAAAATTGTGTTTTAAACTTGGAAAAAATGCCACCATCTTGCATGAATCGAGAATCAGTTTTTGAGTGGCATAAGAGATTCAAGGAAGGCAGGGAGTCGGTGAGGGATGATGAAAGGTGTGGAAGGAGTAACGGAAGTCAATACACCGGAGTTGATTGGCCAAAGGGTTAGGGTTAGGTTTACTATGTTGAGGTTTTAAGGAAGTTCAGGAAGAGATTCCGTTGGAAGAGGCCAGCACTCTTCAAATCTGGCCAGTAGCATTTCCACCTGGACAATGCACCAGTCACAACTTCATTCTTGTCACAGACTATTATACCAAGATGGGCATCAAGACAGTTCCTCACCATCCCTATAGTTCAGACCATGCTCCCTGTGACTTTTGGTTATTCCCTAAGCTCAGAGGCTGTCGTTATGAGAGAATTGAGGAAATGAAAGTGGCGGTGACGAAAGTCATTGACACGCTCACACAAGAGGACTTCCATGGGGCCTTCCAGAAGTTGATGGAACGGTACGACAAGTGCATTGCAGCCGGAGGAGAATACTTCGAAGGGGACTAGAGTTTCATGTGTGTACTATCAATAAAAGAGCCCATACGAAAAAAGGCTGGAAACTTATTGTATGCACCTCGTATATATATATATTAACTAGAAAGAAGTATCAGTGAATTTAAGTCAAATTTTCGAAGCAGAACTGAATTTTTGCTTGCTTTCGAACTTTTTCTGCTAGCCGCTTGAGTGACATCCTACTGTACCATGGCCATATACATGAATATGCGAAATGTACATAGGACGTTCATTACATATATACATAGAACATAGGAATCTCGAAATTCGAAAAATACGTAACGACTTCTCAGTTCAGGTACGAACCTTTTTATTACCTTTGAGTTTAAAGGTTCTTCGACATAAGGAGAGATACACAATCTTTCTATTCTGGCTTTTTCTTCTGACCCCCCACCAACACGTCTTTGTCGTTGAAGAAACATTATTATCAGAATCAGAAACATGCAACCAACACTTAATAGAATTAATTTTCAAACCAGTGCTAATGTACTTAAATGTCTTTAGCTACTGGCACTAATTATAGAATTCCATTTAAAAGCAAACGCCATAATCTTCAACGGCAAAGACACCCTTACACCGTAGTAATATGCTAAAACAAAAGTTACATCAATTTGTAATAGATCCTCCCCTGATGATGGCCCAATGTCGGGCAGAAAGTACTAGGGATACATACAACTATGGACAATACATAAATCAATTCCCCCCGAATACGATAAAAGTAATACGGGAATTGGAACGGATCCAGAAGAAAATATGTAGACATAAAATGTCTATTATGTTTAATGAAATTTGCATATATATGATTTGGTTTGGTTGAGTTTTATGGCATATCAACCATTGTAGGTTATCTAATGGCAAATCCTCTTTATATATATATATATATATATATATATAATTTGGTTTGGTTGAGTTTTATGGCATATCAACCATTGTTGGTTATTTAATACCAAATCCTCTTTAAACATATTTACTAAATATATATGATTTGGTTTGGGTTGGTTTTTATGGCATCTCAAACACTGTTGTATTGTCATATCAGGACATTCATTCTGAGGCGGGGACTTATCTCTCTGCAAAGATACCATTCGTATATTCTACTGCCCCAGCCGGCTGGGCAAAGAAATATTTGGACGATATAATTTTTAAATAGGAATTTACTAAGCGTTTTTCTAAGATGTGGCACAAGGCTGTATGAATAGAGCACCCAATAAGACACGAATTCACTCATGAAAGTTTGCTAGTCTAGCTGGCTGGCCATTACACCACCCGAGGTGCCCCGATATAATCTTTAAATACTGTGAAAGAAAATGGCTGTTATGCTTCTTTCTTACCGTCAAATTAAATTTTGAATAAGGTCTATTTTGTTTTTTGTTTTTTTTTTTTTTTTTTGGTGGGGGGATATTCGGGGAAAAATTTTGCCGGACCATGTGCTTGCTGTACATTAGTGAGTAACCACTTTGTAACCGCTGGTTCTGTAAGCAATCTGGGGCCAGTGTGTCACACTAAGCAAAGTTTGTGTGAAGTCCTCCTTGTGTAGTGTCTGATCTATGAAACTCTTACATTTCAGTAAGCAAGTACGAAATCCAGTCCCACTAATAGATTTACTTTCGGACTGATGTATTTCTCGCCCTCTTCCAGTGGTAGTATATTGACCTCCAACCCGGCCAAACATGCCATTCCAAAGACGGCGGAAGTGCATATTCCGATGGCCAGTTATGGGGAGATATTGACTGGGCATTGAACTATTATGTAACTCAGTGCACAGGAAGTTCAATCAGAGTTGGAAAATGATGTTGTAGAGAAAACAGCACCCGGCAGAAGGGGCCCTCCGGACCCCCAATGGAGTTTGGGGATCAGACGAGTTGGTGATAAGATGCGGTAGAGAAAACCAGCACCCAGGGAGGCTGAGCCCCCAGGCCCCCGGTTGAGCAGCCCAGGAGAACGGGAAAGAAACGCGGTTATGGCCAATAGATTGGGGATCTATATATTGCAGTTCTGTTCGGTCTCCAACTACCTCTTACACACAACCCTTTCAAATAAAGTGAGAGGTATATTTTTCTAAGACTGTGTCGCTCGTTATTATTTTTTATGAATCTACATATGAGTATGCAACACAGTGATTGGATGAATAGTACCACCACTATGTGGGGTGTCCTCGTGGTGTAATGGTTAAAGCGCTGAACTGCGGAATCGTAGTACGCGAGTTCGTACTCCAGTCGCGCTATTACGTTCACTTTCGGGCAAATACCCTTGGGAAAGGTATGAACCCCCTTATTCTCCCTCCAGCTATGGGTAAATAGTAGGACGGACTAGGTTCTTCAGCCTAGGAGAAGGAAAACTCTGAATTCAAAACCTGTTAAACTCCGCTTAAAAGTTGACCTTGTGTCATACCCTGCCCGAGCGGAGGGGTTGGTAAATAGTACCACTATTCTTCCACAAGAATTACTTTGGCAATGAATAACCCACAAACGTTGATATGCCATTAAAAAAAAAAAAAAATAAAACAAAACCTTATTAAAGTTTTGTCATTAACATCCAGAAAATGCCATGTCTTCTTTCTTTCTTTCTTTCTTTCTTTCTTTCTATTTCAAACCAATTTTTTCCTTTATTCTCTTCTTCCGTCTCTCCTTCTCCCGCTTCTCGCGTTCTATCTTTCTTTTTTCTTCTTCCTCCTCTTGTCTTTTTTGTATCCACTCCCTTAGCTTTCTTTTCCTACTTCCCTTTCTCCCCTTCTTTTCTGTTTTCTGCAGCCTTTTCATCTTGTTTTCACTTCTTTTATCTTTCTGAAGTGGAGTCCCAGTAGCTTAGTAGCTAAAGGTTTAGGATATGCCCACGAAGTTAGCGAGTTCGATCTCCAGTCATTCTATTACGTTCACTTTCGATCTGGTACCTTGGGAAGATGTTAAACACCCTTATCCCCCCAACCAGGGCATCTCTTGTGGTGTAACGGTTAGCAAGATAGACTAGCGAACCTACACGAGTGAGTTCGAGTCTCATTGGGTGCCCCATTCATTTGGCCTTGTGCCACACCGAAGCAAAGAGCTTTGTAAATTATCTTATCCCCCCAACCAGTTAGGGTACCACTACAGTTCTTCTGCCGGGGGGCTGGGACATTAAATAACCCACGAAGGTTGATTTGCTTTAAAAAATCTTTGTCTCATTCTGTCTTTTTTTTCATTCACTTTCTTCTTTTTTTCTCTTTCTTTTCTTTTTTACACTCTTCTCTTATTTATCCATTTCTCTTTCTTTCTTTCCTTTTTTCTTTCTTTCTCATCAATCATTTTCTCTTTTCTTTCTTCAACTCATTTTTCTTTCTTGCTTTTTTCCTTCTTCTTATTCATTTTCTCTTTCTTTCTTTCTTTCTTTACTTCTTTTCATCTCTCATTCATCACTTCCTCTTTTATTTTCCTCCTACTCATTTTTCTTCTTTTTTTTCTTTCTTTCTATTCGTTTTCTCTCTTTTTTCCCTTTTTCTCTCCCTGAATTTATTACTTTCTCTACTTTCCAGTTTTTTTCTTTCTATTCTTTTTCGTTTTCTTTTTCTTTCCAATTTTCTCTCTTTCTAACTTCTCTTGTTTTAATTTTTTCTTCTTTTCTTTGGTACTAACCCTTCTCTACATCTGCTTTTCTGTTTACATCTCCTCTCTCTCTCTCTCTCTTACACACACACACACACACTCTCTCTCTCTCTCTCTCTCTTACACACTCTCTCTCTCCCTTTCTTCGAAAAACATGTCAGGTCAGCATAATCCAAGATAACATATCTATGTGTAAAAAAAGTCTATCCAAAGAAATGAAAAATTAATTCCCCTCGCCCAGATAACAGGACTTTCGTTCAAAATGGCTGCCTGTGACGTCACAGGCACCCGACATTTGCCCGTCGTTGACGTTTGTCACTAAATAAAACACCCGTTTAGAACTCCCTGCTCGTCGACAACGTCCGTCTACTTCTTCCTCTCGACACGAAGACCCACATCCACCATCACCAACACTACGAAAAAAAAATTGACCTTTTAAACAAATGTCACACAGTAAATAAAACAAAGACGTATTTTCGTCAGATGTCAAACTGTGTACACTACGCATGCGCACGCTCACGTGCGCGCGCATTCGTAAAACGCTAGCACAAGCGCGAAGCACACTTAAGAATATTTTTAGCCAAGCAGTTGGATCCCAAGAAGATCAAATCAATGAGACCGGTTAGAGGGGGGGGGCGTAAGGAGAGGGGCACAGTGACACACACACACACACACACACACACACACGTACACGCAAACGCTCAAACAAGCAAACAAATACTAACTCATATCTATATTTAGATTCTTGTTCCTGCCAAACAATTTATCTGCTTGTTTAAATAATGAGAGAAGCTTCCAGCTCACGCGCAAAATATATTAACTCATTCGTTCGCAAGATACATCACTACCAACACATCAGTTTATTTGCCCTCCTGGTGTTTTCTGAAGTTGTGAAATGAATCCTTATCATTATTCCAGAAATTCTTTAGATTAATTCAGTATCCCCAACTTATCACGGATATATCATCATCATCATCATCTCGTGCCGCCAGCACGGATATCCCTGACCCTCTTTCGCCACTTCTCCCTATCGTTCATCGCCTCTGGCAGGTCATCTGGGCTACATCCCGTATCCTCACATAGCTGCTGCATGTATGTTCGAGCTGGTCTTCCTGCTTTTGCTCGGCCATATGTGGGGATCCATAGGAGTAAATTACTTGTGTGCTCTTCCCTGCTTCTCCAGCAGTGTCCTGCATGTCTGGTTCGTCTAACTTGGATAGTTTTCGTGATGGGAGATAGGTGGCCGTATTGTTGGTGCCTCGTGGGGTGTTGCCGCCAGGACTTGTTCAATATTGCTCGCAACATTCTTGTGTAATTGCCGTCTACCTTCTTCTCCGTCCGTTTAGTTAGCGTCCAAGTAGTGCATCCATACAGCAGTATCGATACGACCGCGGATATAAAAATAAAAAACAATTATGCTCAAAACCGCGGATATTACCGAACTCTACATATGCTATAGTTTTCTTTCCGTATATTTCTATAATAAGTCTCAGTGATGCAGTGGCTAACGAGCTAGGTAGTGATATAGTAGTAAGCGAGCTGGAACATGAGTCTCGCTATTGTGTTAACTTTCTGATAAAAACGTTCAATTGGTTAAATAGTACCACAAGTGTTCTTCTTGAAGGATGGCTTTGGCATTAAACAACCTACGACCTATAATACAAAGAAACGGAGGTGCCAGTGGTATAATGATTACCGTCGTAGGAAATGAACACGGCGACACGAGTTCAAATATTGGACGAGACTAATTGCATTTCACATAACACTAATGCCCTTGGGAAAGGTATGAATCCAATTATTCTCCCTCCAGCTATGGGTAAATAGTAGGGCAGACTAGGTTCTTCAGACTTGGTGAGGCAACTAGTCTAGGAGAAGGAAAACTCTGAATTGAAACCTGTTAAACTCCGCTTAAAAATTGACCTTGTGTCATATCCCGCTCAAGCGGAGGGGTTCGGTAAATATGGATTATACAAAGAAACCAAATTACTTCTTTCATGATGTAAAGGGCCTCTTTTGTTTGAATTTGAACCCTAATTTACATATTTTAGCTGCTGGTCCTGCTTCGATTAATCTCCTTTTCAAACATATATCTGTAACCCAGCGAGCTTAGTACCTTTTAGGGTCCTATCTATGAGTCAAATAGATCTGTTATCTAATTATTGTAGGGGGAGTCCTCGTGGTGTAATGGTTAAAGCGATGGACTGCGGAATCGTAGTTATCGAGTTCGTACTCCAGTCGCGCTATTACGTTCACTTTCGGGCAAATACCATTGGGAAAGGTATGAACCCCCTTATCCGCCCACTACTGTTCTTCTAGGAGAATGGCTTTGGCATTAAATAACCTACAAAGGTTGATATGCCTTTAAACAAAGAAACCAAACCAAACTAAACTAATTATTGCATTATGTAAGAACTGTATTGCATTATGGTATTAGATAAGAATACTTGATACATATATAAACGGGTGTAAAATATTTGTATTTAGATATGTCCCTTGACGATAAATTTGTTTACTGATTGAGGGAGTTAATAACACTTGTCGGTTGCCCAGTCATCTGGGGTTGTAGAATACACTGACTGCACCTTTGCAGGTGGGGGTAAGACCCCCACCGACGAGGGTTCTGGATATGACACTAAATAATCTGATGGTGAGGATTCGGGAATGCGGAGCACACCTTCATTGCCAGCGCTCCCAAGCCGACTCTGACTCCGAATGGTATCACCTAATAGGGTCCTACCTATTGTGCTACACCGAATTGCTTGAAATAGAACTGTTTTGATATTTAAACTGCGTACTTATGCTAAACTGAATTGTTTGAAATGGAACTGTTTTGACATTTAACTGTATGTAAAAAAAAAATCAATATTTATACTAAAGGGAATAGTTTGAATTAGAACTGTCTGACTAAACTGAATCGGTAAAAAATGAAATGATTTTGACAATTAAACTGTGTTCTTATGCTATATTGAATTGTTTGAAGTAGAACTTTTATTAAAAAATCAATTCAGCTAATTTGATTATGTAGTAGAGCTGACATCTACCGGGTGGAACAATAAAATTGTCGTCCTAAAGAAAACAACACTACAGATTTATTTTAAAACTTTTATTGAAAAATCAATTCAGCTAACTTGATTATGTAGAAGAGCTGACATCTACTGGGTGGAGCAATAAAATTGTCGTCCTAAAGAAAACAACACTACAGATTTATTTTAAAACTTTTATAGAAAAAATCAATTCATCAAACTTGATTATGTAGTCGAGCTGACATCTATTCAATGTAGCCGCCTTCAGCCTCAATCACCGCCTCGATACGGATCCGGAACTGGGAGCACGCCTTTTCCACAAGCGCCGGCGTTTGCTCGGCGAATACTCGGTGGTACACTTTGGTGTTGACTTTCAAGCCGACTTCGAAGATGTGAGGTGGCACGATCTGGCCCTCACCAAAGACCATAACCGTAGTCGGAAACTTTCTTTTCATCACCCTGGGCACGTTGAACGGTCCGGATTTGCATTTTGAGGGTGCTGGCAATGGTCCTGTTGTCATAACTTGGATCGGTAGAGAATATGAATTGTATAGCGGTGCATCTCCGATCTCGCTCGTTGAACATTGTGTCACTTTCAGACATGATAGAAGGCTCCTATCGCACTTGGGATTTGTACACAACAAGCCAACTAGTAGATGGTCTGCAACAAAAAAAGAAAACCGGTTTCCATTAAACGGAAATGGAATCGTGTCGTCTTTTCTAGGGCGACAATTTTATCGTTCCACCCTGTATGTTACATCATCATCATCATGTCGCGCCGCCTGCGCGGATATCCCTGACCCTCTCTCGCCATTTCTCCCTATCATTCATCGCCTCCGGCAGGTCTTCAGGGTTACATCCCGTGTCCTCACATAGCTGCTGTATGTAAGTTCGTGCTGGTCGTCCCACTCTTGCACATCCATGTGTGTGGGTCCACAGGAGTACATCGCTTATGAGCTCGGCCTTGCTTCTCCAGCAGTGTCCTGCGTGTCTGGTTCGTCGAACTTGTATAGTTTTTGTGATGGGGGGCAAGTGTCCGTATAGTTGGAGTCTCGTGGGGTGTTGTCGCCAGGACTTGTTTAATACTGCTCTCAACATTCTTGTATAATTTCCGTCCAGCCTCCTCTCCAGCCGCTTCGTAAGCGTCCATGTGGTGCATCCATATAGCAGTATCGACACAACCGCTGCCTGGAAGAAACTGCGTTTCATTTTATCAGTTAGGTCCGACTTCCATATGATCGAGAGCCTATCGATAGCTGTCCATGCCTTCGTCAGTCGTGTGTCGATGTCTTTCTCGGTTGATGAGACGCTGCTTCCTAGGTTCAATAAATTAGCCACTATGTCATGAGAGCATCCTTTTTTAACTCATTGGAGTACTTGATATCATATAACTTGAAAAAATAATTGAGTTTTTTTATATCCCAGGGTTTTTCAAAGACGATCGAATGGACCCGTTAGGGGTTAATAAAATGTTCTTATAGACAATAAAAACGAAAGATTCCCTGTGGGAGGTGAATTTATCAATTTGCTTCTATAAATCCAATTACAACAGAAGAACAAAAATTGATTGATGCTGTCGATGAGTTGCCAGATATCATACTGGTTACAGAATGCTACATTGGCTGTGATGGCCATTAGAAATGCTTTGTTCATATACAGTTCGTTTCAGTCATACGAATCATTTAAATGAACGAAATATTTGGCTCTGACAAAAAAAGATTCGAATCTTTTTAGCCTCATAAATGATATACATAATACAAAGCGGGTTAAAATGATCTGAGACTTTAGAAGATTTAAGAAAAGCAAATTAGAATAAATAATGAAAAAGTTTTTTTTATTTTTATTTTACAAGTTGTTGTATAGTCATATGCATGCACATTTGCAGATGTATGCAGAACATAACGACGCAATGATAAAGACGAACAAGACAGTTCTTTTAGAAAAATATACCTCTCACTTTATTTGAAAGGGTTGTGTGTGAGAGAGAGTGGGAGACCAAACAGAACTGTAACATATTGACGTCCCCAGCTCCTCCGGACATAGCCGTGTGTCTTTTTCGTTCTCCAGGGTTGCTCAACCGGAGGCCCGGGGACCCAGCTCTCTTCTGAGTGCTGTTTTCTCTACAGCATCATTTCTCCAACTCTTCTGCTCCCCAAACTCATTGAATTTCCTGAGCACTGAGTTATATAATTGTTCAATGTCCACTCAATCTCTTCCCATAACTGGCCATCGGAATATGCACTTCCGCCGTCTTTGGAATGGCATGTTTGATCGTCATCGAGTTGAAATAACTGTCATGCAGTTCACAGGTCACTCTCTTCCGGTGCATCGGTTTGTGACTGTACCGTGGGATTTTAACCCTGTCCCATATTGTCAGCCAAGCTCGCCCACGCCAATGGAATATGCAACTTCCACCGTCTTTGGAATGGCATGTTTGATCGTCATCGAGTTGAAATAACTGTCATGCAGTTCACATGTCACTCTCTTCCGGTGCATCGGTTTGTGACTGTACCGTGGGATTTTAACCCTGTCCCATATTGTCAGCCAAGCTCGCCCACGCCAATGGAATATGCAACTTCCACCGTCTTTGGAATGGCATGTTTGGCCGGGTCCATATAGATTGGACAGGCCAGCATCGCGCATTCATTGTGGAAACGTTTATAAGAACGAAACATTTATTGCAAGACAAAAAAAGGCATTCCGTGTATACCCTGGGTTTGGGAGACATGAATCCATACCTATGTAATATAATTGCCGAGGGATTTCGTTTTATATATCTTGCCTTTCGGTTTAGTTAGGCTGAGAACCTTTCGCTTTGCGCATGTGTTAAGTACAACATAAACGCCGGTGTCCACGCGCGCGCAGAGAGGATGTGTCATTCAGAGATGACAAAATAAAAATCCCAGATAGAAATTGGGACCAGGGTATTTAGGTGACGTCACGCACCGGAAGCGTGGGCTGAGATTTGAGAAAAAGTAGTGAGTTGAGTTCCTGCCTCGGAAGAAGAAGGCTGACTTTCAGAGCTGGGCCAGGCCAGACGACTTTGTGCGCTACGGGCACTGCACGCTGGTTGGGTTGAGATCTGACGATGTAAAAGCAGTCAGCATAGAAAGATTGTGTGTCTTTCTCTCCTCATGTCGAAAAACCTGAACTAATTTCGTAAAGTTTCGTGTTTTTAGATTCCCTATGACAATTTCACATATCCGTATATCTGGGTATGTAACACCAACACGAAACATGATTTTAGTATGGGTTACTAATTTCAGGGCTATTAGATCAGCATTGAAACTAAATTGTTACCATTTCACATAAAATGAGACATTGAGCTATGGAAAAACTTTCGCGAACATCTTCGTCGGTGTGTGGATAATACGGCAAATATTTATTTGACTGATGTAATTTTTTAAATAAAAAAAACAACCAAAAAAACAAGAACAACAAAATGGCATCATATGTACATTTGGAATATAAAAACTTTTTTTTCATTATTTATTCTAATTTGCTTTTATTAAACCTACAAATGTGTCAGATCATTTGGACCCACCCTGTAATTTACTAAACTTTTTGCTTAGATGTAGCACAAGGCCATATGAAAGGGGAACCCAATGAGACTCGAAATCACTCGTGTAGGTTTGCTAGTGGAGTTTGCTAACCATTACACCACCAAAGGCGCCTTGGACCCACCCTGTATATACGGAAGCTCCCGCGGTGTAATAGTTACAGCCGTAGGAATTAGACCCGGAGACCCGAATTCAAATCCTGGACGAGACTGCTTGGATTTTCACATAGCGTATATACCCTTGGGAAAGGTATGAATCGAATTATTATTCTTCCAGCTATAGGCAAGTAAAAGGGCAAACTACACTCTTTGACCTTGGTATGGTAACGAGTCTAGAAGAAAGACAACTCTGGAATCAAAGTTGTTAAGCACTACTTAAAAAATGGATTTTGTTCTGCATCCTGTTCTTACAGAAGCATTTGGGTATATATATATATATATATATATATAATTCTATTTTCACAGAAGAAGACATTTAAAAGCAATAATATCTTATAAGAGTTATTTTATAAAAAAAATACTGGATGAACGAAAAAGCTGTAACAAAACATCCATATTTACCAACCCCTCCGCTCGGGCAGGATATGACACAAGGTCAATTTTTCAAGCGAAGTTCAATTCAGAGTTTTCCTTCTCCTAGACTAGTTGCCTCACCAAGGCTGAAGAACCCAGTCTGCCCTACTATTTACCCACAGCTGGAGGAAGAATTATTGGATTCATACCTTTCCCAAGGGTATTAGTGCTATGTGAATGGCAATCAGTCTCATCCAGGATTTGAACTCGTGTCGCCGTGTCCATTTCCTACAACGATAACGATTACACCAAGGACACCTCCATTCTTTTGATTATGCATTCTAAAACATTGAAGTTTCCGGTGGGGGGGTGTTATCAATTATTTCTTGGACTTTTCCTACAAACTTCTGTGTTTTGGTGGTATTATGACCTTGTGCTTGCTTTTTAGGTTAAGCTGCTGATATTAGATCTACGTTAGCAGCTTCCAGCTCCTTTTGAATTTTGTCAGCGAGGAATAGGGTAACTTTCAGGAATCGGGTGTCCTCTGTTGCACTATGTTGCGCTTTTACCGTAACGATTATAGCGTTCCTTTTAATTTTCTGCGTCAACCTAATGTCGGATTTTATTTAACTGAAAAGTAAGTTAAAAAAAAGTTAGTGGAAAGTTCTCGTTTTTTAAAATGTTGGTCTCAAATAACTGATGCAACCTCTCTCTCTCTCTCTCTCTCTCTCTCTTTCTTTCTCTCTAGATATACATACAATGTAAACCGGATATAAGAGACCCGGTTATAAGATAAACTCGGATATAAGAGAGTTCGTTTTAAGTGACAGTGTGATGTAAATTGGTCTAACAGAGGTCAGTTAGAGAGAGAGAGTGAAGTTCAATGACTTAATCTTGACTAGTCTAGAGAATGTGAAATGCAATCAGTCTCATCCAGAATTTGAACTCGTGTCGCCGTTTCCATCTCCTACGACGATAACCATTACACCACAGGCACGTTTAAATGATTCGTATGACTTGAACGAGTTGTATATGAATAACACATTTCTTGTGGCCATCACAGTCAATGTAACAAAATATCCAAAGTTTTATGCAACGGCTCAGCCCAAGCTTTTTCAAGTTTGTATATGGTGGGATCTGGGTTTAGCCATGTGCATTATTTACTAAGCAAACAGAGAAGAACTTTGAACATTGTACGTGGTAATTTGCGGCTCAACCTCACATACCTGCTACTTAATATTCATGATCTTCTCAGTGCCCACCCAACCCATTAAAAAAATAATTCCCGAATTAAAGGTGCGTTTGCGTTTATTGTTTTCTGATTCTTTTCTCGTGTAAATCGTATTAAACACTGGTAAACTAATTATGTTTTTGTAATTTGATATTCAATTAATTTATTCGAGGGTAAATGGAAATTAAATTTGGCTAAAAGGGTTGTATCAAATAAAAGACTTTGAAAAACTCTGTTGTAGACGAATAAAAGAAGCAAGATTAAAAAATGATTGTCAGAAACTTTGAAAATATATATAGCAATGATTATAATGAAACATTTACAAATTAATCAAATTGAAACCGTATAATTGTCTTTGAATTATTAACATGAATTACCAATACTAAAAACCATATTGACCCTGTAAGCTGGGGTGGTAGGATACACTGATTGCATATCTGTAGCACGGATATCCCTAACCCTCTCTCGCCACTCTTCCCTATCATTCATCACCTCCGGCAGGTCTTCAGGACTACATCCCGTATCCTCACATAACTGCTGTATGTATGTTCGAGCTGGTCGTCCTGCTTTTGCTCGACCATAAGTGGGGGTCCATAGGAGTACATCACTTATGAGCTCGTCTCTGATTCTCCAGCAGTGTCCTGCGTGTCTAGTTCGTCTAACTTGGATAGTTTTCGTGATGGGAGGCAGTATAGTTGGAGCTTTGTGGGATGTTACCGCCAGGATTGGTTCAGTATTGCTCGCAAAATTCTAGTGTAATTACCGTCTAACTTCTTCTCCAGCCGTTTTGTTAGCGTCCAAGTAGTGCATCCATACAGCAGTATCGACACGACCGCTGCTTGGAAGAAACTGCGTTTCATTAATGAGCGTTAAATAGTAATACTGGAAACCATTTAACCATGGCACAGTGAAATATTAGTGCAAAAATATTTAATGTTAAGGAGAATTATTAGTGTTAGATAGCAATATTTAAAACCATTCAACGTATAGTATTATTTGTATTAAATAACATCTTTTGAATCGATTTAATGATTAATATTATTAACTGTGTTCAAATAATGTTATCAACGAACTATTCCCATAAAAATCACATGAATAAACAGAATTTAACATTAAATATCAATAAGGTTTGATATGTTATTAAATTAAAAATACATAATTAGTTCACCTACTTAGGAAGCAGTGTCTCATCAACCGAAAAAGACATCGACACGCGGCTTGCGAAGGCATGGACAGCAATCGATAAGCTATCAATCATATGGAAGTCAGACCTGACCGATAAAATGAAACGCAGTTTCTTCCAAGCAGTGGTCGTATCGATACTGCTATATGGATGCACTACTTGAACGCTAACTAAACGGCTGGAAAAAAAGATAGAGGGCAATCACACAAAAATGCTGCGAGCAATATTGAACAAGTTAGGGAGGCAACAACCCACAAGGCACTAACTATACGGCCACTTATCTCCCATCACGAAAACTATCCAAGTTAGATGGAGCAGACATGCATGATACTGCTGGAGAAGCAGGGACGAGCTCATAAGTGATGTACTCCTATGGACCTCCGCATATGGCCGAAAAAGAGCAGGACGACCAACTCGAACATACATACAGCAGCTCTGTGGGGATACAGGATGTAGCCCTGAAGATCTGCCAGAAGCGATGAATGATAGGGAAGAGTGGCGAGAGAGGGTTAGGGATATCCGTGCTGGCGGCATGACATAATGATGATGATATGGC
Organism: Sepioteuthis lessoniana; assembly: GCA_963585895.1. NCBI lineage: Eukaryota > Metazoa > Mollusca > Cephalopoda > Myopsida > Loliginidae > Sepioteuthis > Sepioteuthis lessoniana. Next base: position 60,995,733 of record OY757935.1, on the reverse strand, counting down.
ATTGCGTCGTGATAGTATTAAAAGAGATTCCGTTTTTTTTTTCTTGAGGTTTCCCTTTATTCTCGAGTGATTCGAAAAGCTTGTGATTTGATCCCATTGCCAGAAAAAGACGACAGACATTCCTGGAGATAAAGACCACTTGTGTTTATTTCTACGATGCAACATTCTTTTCCGGATTAGTTTCAAAAGGAAGATTTGGTGTGGGTTTGCCCTGTCGATGAAGGAAAATAGACACCCTTTCATTTGAAAGGCGTTGCCACACCCGTTAGTAGGGCTGGGGAGGTTTCATCGTAGTGCTAAACTAATCGACTTTAGTTTTCAAATCCGGGTCCCGCTTTACTAAAATTTGTGTTTCTCAAAGACTTACGTGACTGCATCACGCCAATGAACAAATGTCCACGCGTTTCCCAGACTTTACTTCAGCGATTGTGACCTCTGACTTGTCACGTGCTAATCGTGCCACCAAAGATGCCTGACAAAACAATGAGACAGTTATTAAAATTACCATAGTATATTATAATTATTATAATAAATCTGATCACTTGGATGAAATAAAACCGGAATTCTTTCAAGCTTTACTTTGGTCATACATTGGGGATCATGGAGTAACTTTTCATTACCATTACCTCCAGGTCCACCTTGCCTCGAAATTATTGTACTTGTCATATTTACCAACCACTCCGCTCGGGCTGGATATGACACAAGGTCAATTTTTAAGCGGAGTTTAACAGGTTTGAATTCAGAGTTTTCCTTCTCCTAGACTAGTTGCCTCACCAAGTCTGAAGAACCTAGTCTGCCCTACTATTTACCCATAGCTGGAAGGAGAATAATTGGATTCATACCTTTCCCAAGGGTATTAGTGTTATGTGAAATGCAATCAGTCTCGTCAAGGATTTGAACTCGTGTCGCCGTGTCCATATCCTGCGACGATAACCATTACACCACGGGCACCTTCATTATTGTACTTGTTAGGATCCCATCTACGTGTCACATAGAACTGTTCAATCCTTTACTAGGGATTAGTAAGGTTTGATATGTTTGATATGCACCAGTTGGACTTAAGCAAAGGGATTGGAGAAAAGTAAGTAAAGTTGGCGACCGTATTCAAGAGGGCTCCGAAGGCTACCTTTTAAATACACCCTTCCTTCCCTAGACCGAGGTGTAGAGAAGGAAGGGCACTACTTCTTTCCCAGGATTGTTCCACTTTACCTTTGATCCATATCTTATTATGTTGACTGTTAAGCAAGGATGTATCAAGTACTTTTTTTAGTCTTTGGTATGACTTGACCTGGGATTGAACCCCGGTCTCCCGGGCATTTGGCGAACACTGTAACCACTTGGCTGAAGGACCGGTATTGGAGAAAAAGCTAGATGGAATTATGTCGAACAAATTCTGAAAGCAGCACCCTACAAAACAGCACCTGTACAGCCATTTGCTTCCCATCTCACAAACCATCCAGTTATGACGAGAAATAAGGACGAGCTCATAAATGACATTGTGCTCTTGACTCCTGCACATGGACACAACAGATTAATGTATATATTTTGTTGGCTGGCCAATCAGCAAAAATATTTGTCGATCGGTTTTGTGCGAACCCTGGGTGCCATCTAGAAGACTTGAGAAGAGCGATGACCGAGAGAGACGAATGAGGAGAGAGAGAGGAAGAGAGAGAGAGAGAGAGAGAGAGAGAGAGAGAGAGAGAGAGTTGTGAGAATCTGTGCTGTCAGCACGCTTTGATTATTATTATTATTATTATAACCGGCTCATTGGGGTTTGTGGGTAGTGTGTTCGCCACTGGTCCGGGAGACCTGGGTTCAACCCCAGGTCGCGTCATACCAAAAACTTTTAAAATGGTACTTGATACTTCCTTGCTTAACACTCAGCCATATAAGGTACGTATCAAGGGTAAAGTGGAGAAATCCAGGGAAAGGAGTAGCGTCCTCCCCTACACCGCGGTGTAGTAGCTATTGAAAAGGGAGCCTTCGGGTCACCCTTGACTAGGGTCGCCAACTTTATTATTATTATTATTATTTCACTCATTTCAGAGTTTTTCACACCAGCGCTGTATTTATCCTACGTCCCACCAACGTACGAATATGGCACAAGGCCGTTTTTAAGGTGGGTCCTGTCGCAGGGCCGTAGCCCAACGCGATAGGCAGTTCCAAAAATGCCTCGGACCCCGTCGGCATTCCCCTTTTCGGGGCGCCTCAGGCGCCGGGCGATAAACCCAACCCCTCCGAAGAGGGTTAAAGCCTGGGGAGACGGCCCCCCTGAGGCCAGAGGTGATGTATCCAGTGGTGGAACACACCCGACCGAACCGTGCAGCACGCAACCACAGCCGGTCGAGAGCGCCCCACCACAGGACACAAAAGAACGCTACCCAGGATAAAAGCCGGGAGCGCTAGCTGATAGTTTTTTTTACTGGAATCTCCTCATCTCTCCAAGACTTTTCTCTGTCTTCTGGCCGATCTTGATAATGCTATAGTCTGGATGATGTCTACTCGTTCTCTTATTTCCAATTACTCCAGTCCCTGTACCAATCCTTTGATGACTGTACCGAGCGGTCTATTTACAATTGGTATCACCGTCACTTTCTAGTTCTACCGTTTTTTTTAGTTCTCTAGCAAGGCCCACATAGTTATTTCTCTTTTCTCCCCCCTTCAGTTTTACCCTGTGGTCAGTCGGAACGTCAAAGTCTACTTTTCGGCAGGTTCCCTGTTTTTTGTTGATTATCACCAGGTCTAGTCGTCTGGCCGAGATAAGGCGCTCTAGTCCTATTCCAAGAGAATTTTGTTCGTCTTATTTTCTTGGATGGATCCCGGCTTTGTGCTTAACCACTTGTTTGTATGGTCAAACATAAATTTCTTGCACAATTCCCAGTGGATCACCTTCTTATACTCTTTTTGCGCTAATTTGCAATTCGCTTATTATGTGACTGATCGTTTTGTCTCTTCTTCTTCTAATTATAATTGTTTCTCGAACATACATACAGCAGCTATGTGACGATACGGGATGTAGCCCTGAAGACCTGCCAGATGCGATGAACGATAGGGAGAAGTGGCGAGAGAGGGTCAGGGATATCCGTGCTAGCGGCACGACGTTATTATTATTATTATTATTATTATTATTATTACGCTTTACCAAAAACTTTACTAATGTCTGTTGGATTTAATCCTTAATTATCGTTAATTAATAAATAAAGAATTACTTCATAATTAGCATTTGCGCCTTGAGAAATGATGAGTGACAAAAATAATAAAACGAGTAAAGGATTACAGTTACAAGGAGAGATTGAAGAAATTCAGATGATATAATTTATTTGAAAGAAGAATAAGAAGTAATCTAATAAAAACTTTCTAAGCATTTAATGTAATTCTAATTATGATCGATAAGTTTTCAATATTTCTCCTCGAACTGGATAGTTACTCTTAAGACATATTTCAAAAACTAGCTTGACATACCAATTGGATTTTTTTTTTGTAAGTAAAGTTGGCGACCTTACTTGAGGGTGGCCCGAAGGCTCCCTTTTCAATAGCTACTACATCCAGGTGTAAGAGAGGGTGCCACACCATTCCCTGAATTGCTCCATCTTACCCTTGATCCGTATCTTATAATTTTGTGGGTTAAGCAAGGCTGCACCCAGTACCATTTTTTTGAGTCTTTGGTATGACTCGACTGGATATTGAACCCTGGTCTCCTGGCGAACACTCTACTCATTAGGTTATAAAATTGCCTAATCAAATAAAAAACAATAATTGTTTAAAAGATTTTAAGACGGAATTAGATTATCTCAGAAAAAAATGAAGGAAAAGGAATTTTAGAGGTCATTTTTGCAAACTATTAGATAAATTACTTACCAGAATTTGGGGCACAACTGGTGGTGTAATGGTTAACAAGCTTGACCAGCAAACCTTCACAAGCGAGTTCGATTTTCATTGAGTGCTCCATTAATATGGCCTTGTGCCACGTCTGAGCAAACCACAATAATATTTAACAGAATTTGATAGGTAATTAGATATTGTATTAATTGTGTTGCGGTCGTGTCGATACTGCAATATGGATGTACAACTTGGACGCTGACCAAACGGTTGGAGAAGAAGCTAGACGGCAATTATACAAGAATGTTAAGAGCAATATTGAACAAATCCTGGCAGCAACACCCCACAAGGCACCAACTATACGGTCACCTACCACCTATCACGAAAACTAACCAAGCTAGACGAACCAGACATGCCGGACACTGCAGGAGAAGCAAGGACGAGCTCGTAAGCGATGTACTCCTATGGACCCCCGCATATGGCCAACCAAAAGCAGGACGACCAGCTCGAACATACATACAGCAGCTATGTGATGATATGGGACGTAACCCTGAAGACCTGCCAGAGGCGATGAACAATAGGAAGACGTGGAGAGAGAGGGTCAGGGATATCCGTGCTAGCCGCATTAGATGATGATGATGATGATGATACGTTCTGTGCAAAGATTTTTGGAGGTTGACGGGTGAAAATAGTTAAAAGGACTCATAATAAGCAAACAAACAAACAAACAAACAAACAAATAATAATAATAATTGGAGGCTGACACCATCAAACAAGTGCAAATAAAAGACACGATCCGAAAAGAATAACTCAGGAGAACGAGAAAACTACTCAAGACGAAACTCTCCAGCAGAAACCTCATCAAAGGAATAAATACTTGGGCTGTGCCCCTAGTCAGATATTCGTGACCCTTTCTCAAGTGGACCAGAGAGAAACTTAAATAAATGGACCGAAGAACAAGAAAACTAATGACCATGCATAAGGCATTACACCCCAGAAACGACGCTGACTGACTATATGCAGCTAGAAAAGAGACAAGAAGAGGGCTTGCCAGCATCGAAGACAGCGTTGACGCATCGATACAACGGCTCGAAGACTACACAGAAAAACACGAACGAGGACTAATTACAACCATTAGAAAAGATACGGACAATACGATAGACGAAAGAATGACAACGACTTGGAAACAAAAATGGGAGGAAAAACAACTCTATGGCCACTTTAAACGTCTAATAAACAGCATCTCACACCAAAAAACCAGGACCTGGGCTAAGAAAAGGAAACCTTAGGAAAGAAACGGAATCCCTCCTAATAGCGGCACAGGACAACGCTATAAGAATCAATCATATCAAAGCGAGAATTGATAAGACGCGACAAAACAGTAAATGTAGACTATGCTGTGACAGAGACGAAACGATCAATCACATAATAAGCGAATGCAGCAAATTAGCACAGAAGGAGTATATGGCGAGACACGACTGGGTCGGGAAGGTGATCCACTGGGAAATGTGTAAGAAATTGCAATTCGACCATACAAACAAATGGTATATGCACAACCCGGCACCTGTCCTAGAAAATGACACGCACAAACTCCTGTGGGTCTTTGATATACAAACGGATCACCTAATCTCGACCCGAAGACCAGACATTATAATAATCAACAACAAAAAAAAGAAAATCTGCAAAATTGTCGACTTTGCTGTCCCAGCAGACCACAGAATAAAACTGAAAGAATGAGAAAAGAGAGATCAGTACCTTGACCTTGCTAGAGAATTGAAACAACTATGGAACATGAAGGTGACAATTATACGAGTTGTGATTGGTGCTTTTGGCACGGTAACTAAAAGATTATAAAAGGGCCTGGAAGATTTGGAATTTGACGGCCGAGTAGAGACCATCCAAACAACAGCAGTATTGAAGACGGCCAGAATGCTGAGAAGAGTCCTGGAGACTTGAGGAAACTTACTGTTACTCAATCTCCAGTGAAAGACCATCAGCTTACGGAGATGTGAAAAACTCTAATGAGTAATAAATAATAAATAAATTGAAATTTGATCATACGACCAATTGGTATATTCACAACCCAGAATCTGTCCTGGAAATTGAGATGCACAAACTCCACTGGGATTTTGAAATACAAACAGATCACCCAATCTCAGCAAAACGACCAGACCTAGTAATAATCAACAAGAAAAAGAGAACTTGCCAAATTGTAGACTTTTCATTCCCAGCTGACCACAGAGTAAAATTGAAAGAAAGTGAAAAGAAGGATAAATACCTCCAACTTGGTAGGGAAGTGGGTACTTATGCATCTATGTTACCGCAAAAAAGCTGAACTTTCCCGAGCGTTTGCGGAAAGAAACGCCTAGCTAATCAAATTGAAGATAAAATAATTCAATCAATTTGTTTACAAAGTTACAAACAAGGGTAAACATGAATTTATCGCAGCTAAGCGAAAATCTACAATGTGCAGAAATGGTGATCAAATTCTGCCAAGAAAAAAAAATTTATTGACAAAATTAAAAGTTGCCGGGCATGTAAGCAGCCTTGCCACCCCAAAAAAATGAGGAAAATTTATGCCTGGAGGTGCCGTAACACCAAATGCAGGACCTGGATTATTATTAAATTGTTAGGTGAAAGTACAGAATAGTAACAAAACACCCCCTCCCCATGGTAAAAATGGATTTCTAGATTAACACGTTATTACTTCTGCACGGTACAATAAGTGCATAGATACGAAAAAAATTATTTAAAAAGACAAAAAAAAATGATACACAGACCCCCCAAAACAATAGATAAAATTCAAATTCAAACTATTTTTTCATATTGAAAATTACCATACATTGACTGTTGATTTATTCTTTTTCTCCTGAAAAGGTTGATAACATTATCCATTAAAAATTATCTTTTTCACTTACATTTTTTTTTTTTTTGTCTTCATGCGATTTGTCAACAAATTGGTTGACTTATTTTATCGTCTTGCGTAAATTTCGTTCCGGAATATTCCGATTCTTTCCGTTATCAGCCCGGAAACGCTCGGGAAAGTTCGGCTTTTTTTGCGGTAACATTGATGCATAAGTACCAGGAAGTGAAACAAAGTGAAAAAACTGTGGAACTTGAAAGTGGCGGTGATACCAATTGTAATTGGTGCACTCGGGACAGTCACCGAGGGATTAGTAAAGAGAATGAGACGCTTAAAATTCTCTGGAAATATGCGATACTAACTGATTACCAAATCCCGGTCAGAAGACCGAACCTTGTGTTGTCAAGAAAAAAAGAACTTGCCACCAACTGTATTTTGCCGTTATGGCAGTTCCAGTAGTGAAAAAAAAAGAAAGTGAAAAGGTAGAAAAATATCAGGACCTTACCAGAGAACTAAAAAAAAACCAGTGGAACAAGACGTTTGGTTTGGTTTATGGCATATCAACCATTGTAGGTTATTTAATGCCAAATCCATTTTTATACAAATAAACAGTTCTATTTCAAACAATTCCGTTTCGCATAAGTACACAGTTTAAATGTCAAAAACATTTCTATTTCAAGCTAATCAGTTTAGGATGTCAACCAAGTTAAATGGTTCCAAGTATTGCTATGTATCACTTACAATTCAATTAAACATCAGTCATTTATTTACACACAGTTAAATGTAAAAACAGTTTTATTTCGAACAATTCAGTTAAGCATGAGTACGCAGTTTAAATGTCCAAACAGTTCTATTTCAAACAACTCAGTTTCGTGTAAACATACAATTTAGTTCTATTCGACCCATAGATAGAAACCTTATCAGGTGCTACCACTCCGGGTTAGAGTGAAACTGGGAGTGATGTTAATAAAGGGTTGCTCTGCATTCCCCAAAGCTCCAGCATTAGTAGAGTCTCACCATCAGATCGTTTAATGACATATCAATGACACTCGTTGGGCGGGGGGATTCTTACCCCTCCGCAGAGATGCAGTCGGTGTATTCTACAGCACCCGCTTCTGGGCCAGGAAACAAGAGGGTAATGAAGATACCAATCGTAGATAGTGGGGTTGGAATTGTCCCAAAAGGTTTAGAAAAAGACAAGGAGTTAGAAATCAGAAGAATCGAGACTGTTCACACTACGACATTGTTTAGATCGGGTAGAATATTGAGAAGTATCCTGGAGACCTTAAGAGACTTGCTGTCACTTAAACTCCAGTAAAAGACCGCAAGTTAACACTGGTGTGAAGCAATAACAATAACATGATATTCCGAAATAAAAACATCTTATGTAGCATCTTAGAATACAATTTCAGGAAGTAGCAAATAAAAACCAAACCTAGAAACGTTTCAGTGGAACTGATAAACATAGAAAACAATAAAAAAAGTGCCTAACTAATCATATGATCTGATGCAAATGTGGGTCGTCAGTTCCTGCGTTCCATTATCGATGTTGTATTCAATGTTGCACTTTCTCTTTGAATGTCAGGAACGTGGCCACATCGTATTTATAGAATATATTTTATAACGAACAGGATGCTTGACATAATTGGTGAAATAAATTGCAGAAGGCGCTAAACACACACACACACACACTCTCTCTCTCTCTTTCTCTCTCTCTCTATATATATATATAAATATATATATATATATATTTACTCCCCTACCCTCGTAGGGTTGATTGGTTTGTTTGGTTTTATGGCATATCAACCTTTGTGGGTTATTTAACGCCAAATCCATTTTTATGTAAATAATCTGTTCTATTGAAAACAGTTCAGTTTAGCATAATTACACGGTTTAATTGTCAAAAACATTTCCATTTCAAATTGTTCTATTTGAAATAATTCAGTTAAGCATAAGCACGCAGTTTAAGTGTAAGTACGGTTTAATTGTCAAAAACGTTTCTATTTTAAGCTATTCAGTTTACTCAATTCATTTTAGCATAAGTATGCTGTTAGTTCTATTCAATCCATTGATAGGGCCCTATCAGGTGCTACCACTCCAGGCCAGAGTGAACCTGGGAGCGATGGCAATGAAGGGGTACTCCGCATTCCCCAAAGCTCCAGCACCACTGGAATCTCACCATCAGATTGTTTCATGTCATATCCAGGACACTCGTTAGGGGGGTCTTACCCCTCTGCAGAGGTGCAGTCAGTGTATTCTACAACCCCAGCTGACTGGGCAATACACAGATTTAAATATCAGTTTTATTTCAGATAATTCAGTTCAGCATAAGGACACAGTTTAGATGTCAAAAACAGTTCCATTCTGAGCAATTCAGTTCAGCATTAGTACGCAGTTCCAATGTCAAAACAGTTCTATTTTAAACAATTCAGTTTAGCATAAATACGCAGTTTAAATGCAAAAATCAGTGTTGTGAAAGAAGCACGGTTTTGTTCTATTTAACCCATAGATAGGACCCTTATCAGGTGCTACCATTCCGGACCAGAGTGGACCGGGGAGCGATGGCAATGAAGGGGTACCCCGCATTCCCCAAAGCTCCAGCATTGCTGGCACCTCACCATCAGATTGTTTAGTGTCATATACAGGACACTCGTGGTGGGGTCTTACCCCTCTGCAGAGAAGGAGTCGGTGTATTATACAGCCCCAGCTGAGTTCTCTAGCGAATGAAGTAATCATGTTGCCATTAGCGTTTATTACAAGTCTCTTCATATATGAATTGAGCTCTCGGTAGCCGTTAAACGGATGTATATAAACAGTTGTAATTGTGATTCATAACCGTTGATGTTGTTGATGTGAGATATTTTTCTTGGCATAAACAGCCAACTTTTCTTGTTATACAACTTTTCCAAATTTTTATATATTTTTACACTTTTTATACATCAATCGTTATCTTAAAATAACTAATATAACCCCTCATAGACCTGATGATTTTTCAGCAGAACCGAAACGCTATAGTGTCGACTTTGTTTCTCAATAAATCTCCCCTTTCTATTTGGATTACTTGTCAATTTTTCCTCACAAACTGTCGGATTACTATCCATTATTTTTTTCCATATATATATATATATATATATGGATGACAATATGTATATGCTTAGGGTTGAGCTCTCTTGCGAATGAAGTAATCGTGTTGCCATTAGCATTTATTGCGAGGCTCTTCATATATGAATTGAGCTCTCGGTAGCCGTTAAGCGGATGTATGTAAACAATAGTAATTGTGATTCATAACCGTTTAAAATTTACTTCGCTGCTACTGGTTCCTCGTGGCTGAGGGGTAGAGGCTTCGATTGGCATTTGAGTCAACCAGGTTTCGATGCCAGCTACGGGAAGCTAGTATGTCTTGCCACACAGATAAGTTCTGATTGAACGAAACAGATGTCTGTGGATGACAATATATATATATATATATATATATCCCAACTTTTTCATTATCTATCTATGTATCTCTCAGTATATCTTTGCTCATAACTATTTATCTAATTAGTTAACGAAGGCACTTCAATCTCTTCCTCCGACATATCCCCACCTGTACATTATCTATCCTAGACTGTACATTATATAACCCACCCCATTATCGATCTATTCATCAAGCAAAGTGACAACAACTATCAAACAATGGTGTGTTATTCGATACCAAAGATATGATTTTACTGGGTGGAACGATAAAATTGTCGCCCTAGAAAAGACGACATGATTCCATTTCCGTTTAATGAAAACCGGTTTTCTTTTTTTGTTGCAGACCATCTACTAGTTGGCCAGTTGTGTAAAAATCCCAAGAGTGATAGGAGCCTTCTATCATGTCTGAAAGTGACACAATATTCAACGAGCGAGATCGGAGACGCGCCGCTGTACAACTCATGCCCTCTACCGATCCAAGTTATGGCAACGGGACCATTGCCAGCACCCTCAAAATGCAAATCTGGATTGCCACGAATAACAGGGACGTGCTCAGGGTGATGAAAACAAAGTTTCCGGCTACGGTTATGGTCTTTGGTGTGGTTTCAAGTGAGGGCCACATCAGACCACCTCACATCTTCGAAGTCGGCTTGAAAGTCAACACCAAAGAGTACCTGGATGTGCTGAAGAGTGTGGTGATCCCCTCGTGCAGTCAGGTGACCGGTGGCTGACCCTGGGAGTGGCAGCAGGACTCAGTGCCGGCTCACAAGTCCAAAGAGACCTAGGCTTGGCTTCAGAAGGAGTGCTACGACTTTGTACCCTTCTCTCATTGGCCCCCCTCCTCCCCCGACCTGAGCCCGTTGGACTACTTCGTTTGGTCATACGTCGAGAATATCACCAACATGACCTCCCACAACACCAAAGCCAGCCTGATCGCTGCCATCCGCCGAGTATTCGCCGAGCTCCCGCCAGTGCTTGTGGAAAAGACATGCTCCCAGTTCCGGATCCGTATCGAGGCGGTGATTGAGGCTGAAGGCGGCTACATTGAATAAATGTCAGCTCTACTACATAATCAAGTTACCTGAATCGATGTTTTTCAATAATAAGTTTTAAAATAAAGCTGTAGTGTTGTTTTTCTTTAGGACGACAATTTTAGCGTTCCACCCTGTGGAAGAACTATTTAATCCATAGCAGGAATGGACAAGAGGATTCAAACCTTTCCTTGGGGTTTTAGTCCGATAGGAGGTGCCCGTGGTGTAATCGTTATCGTCATAGGAAATGGACACGGCGACACGAGTTCAAATCCTGGACGAGACTGATTGCATTTCACATAGCACTAATACCCCTGAGAAAAGTATGAACCCAATTATTCTCCCTCCAGCTATGGGTAAATAGTAGGACAGACTGGGTTCTTAGTCAAGGAGAAGGAAAACTCTGACTTCAAACCTGTTAAACTCCGCTTAAAAATTGACCTTGTGTCATATCCTGCCCGAGCGGGGCGTGGTAAATAGGATTAGTCAGATATGTGAACGTAATGGCTTGAGTGGAGCTCGAACTCCCTTTCAAGGTGGTTATAGTCAAAGACTTTAGCCATTACGCCACGGATACTACCCTTATTATTTAATAGAAATAATCACTTAAAACCAGATAATTAATAGATAGGAAGATCTGAAGTTCGAACTTCTGTCGAATTAGTAAATTCCTGTTCGAACTCATACCCATGAGAAAGATATGAACTCCTTTATACCTTTAGTTATGGGTTAAATAACACCGCAATTAATGCCATCAAAACAAAGAAACCGAATACTTGAAACAAGAAACTGTGCACAAATTATTTCTATTAGATAGGAATACTTGAACTGTGTGATATCATATATATGTGTGCCCAAGAAAACTTCAGAAAAACTACCCAAAATATAAATATAAATATACAATGAACACAATTAAAGAAATAAAATAACACAAGACTGACTGACATGTCATTAAAACCAATCAATCCAACCGCATCCCCTGAGTTAGGGTAATATCTTCTTAAAAACGGGATGTCTGTGTTTGATAGTAAACTTCATCAGAAAGTGATTTTCCAGTTCTTAAACTCTGAAGAACAACCATTGCTTGCCTCGTTTCATGAAACGAAAACGGAATAGTTGGAGTATCATTTGGGGAATGTGGAGTACCCCTTTCTTTCACTTAGGTCCACTCTGATCCGCAGAATTTCTTACCCAGTCGGCTTGGACTGTAGAATACTTCTCTGCAGAGGGGCAAGACCGCCCCCAAACGAGTGTCCTGTATATCATATTTACCAACCCCTCCGCTTGGGCAGGATATGACGCAAGGTCAATTTTTAAGCGAAGTTTAAATTCAGAGTTTTTCCTTCTCCAAGGCTGAAGAATTCAGTCTGCCCTACTATTTACCCATAACTGGAGGGAGAATAATTGGATTCATACCTTTCCCAAGGGTATTAGTGCTATGTGAAATGCAATGTCTCGTCCAGGATTTGAACTCGTGTCGCCGTGTCCATTTCCTACGACGATAACCATTACACCACGGGCATCTCCTCACGAGTGTCCTGTATATGACACTAAATATGTGTTGGTGAGGTTCCAGTAATGCTTGAGCTTTGGAGAATGCAGAGTACCCTTTTATTGCCATCACTCCCAGGTCCACTCTGGGTCTTATCTATGGATTAAATAGAACTAAACCGTGGTTTGAATTGACTGTTTTTTGCATTTAAATTGCGTATTTATGCTTAACTGAATGGCTCGAAATAGAACTGTTTTGACATCTAAACTTTGTACTTATGCTAAACTGAATTATCTGAAATAAAACTGTTTTGATATTAACTCTGTGTATTGCCCTGTTGGCTGGGGCTGTAGAATGCACCTCTGCAGAAGAGTAAGTCCTAAAAACAAACCATCTTACGAAGAACTATTTTTGACTCTTGAAATGCGTACTATGTTAAACTGAATTGTTTGAAATAGAACTGTTTTTACATCTTACTGAATGCAAACGGAAACTGCACGTATGATAAACTGAACTGTTTGAAATAGAACTGTTCATATGTATAAAACTGATTTGGCATTAAATAACCAGAAATGTTTGATATGCCATAAAACCAAACCAAACCAAACCTTGCCCAGTCAGCTGGGGCTATAGAATACACTGACTGCACCTCTGTCCGGGATATAACACTAAACAATCTGATGGTGAGGTTCCAGCGGTGCTGGAGCTTTGGGGAATGCGGAGTACCCCTTCATTGCCATCACTCCCAGGTCCACTCTGGCCCGGAGTGGTAGCACCTGATAGGGCCCTATCTATGGGTTAAATAGAACTAACAGCATACTTATGCTAAACTGAATTGAGTAAACTGAATAGCTTAAAATAGAAACGTTTTTGACAATTAAACCGTACTTACACTTAAACTGCGTGCTTATGCTTAACTGAATTATTTCAAATAGAACTGTTTTTCGACATTAAAACTGTATTTACACTTAACTGAATTATTACATATAACTGCTTAAATACTTTGAAATGGAAATGTTTTTGACAATTAAACTGTGTACTTATGCTAAACTGAACTGTTTTCAATAGAACAGATTATTTACATAAAAATGGATTTGGCGTTAAATAACCTACAAAGGTTGATATGCCATAAAACCAAACAAACCAAACCAAAGATTTTCTGTCATTGCTACCACACTAGTCGGAAGGTGTTTAAATCTTTAAGAGTTGTCAACCCACTTTGTTATTTTATGCAAAATATCTTTACTTTTTTTTTTGTAAGCCGATACATAGATTCAAGTTTGTATTTACCAAAGCACGTTCGCCTCGGGCAAGATGTTACACATGGTCATTTTTTTTAATAATCGGAGTACTAGTTTAAATTCATGTTTCTTTTTTGACTGATTGCCTTGCCAAGGCGAAAGAGCCCAGACTGTCCTACAATTTATTCATAGTTGAGTAGAGAACAAATGCCTTTCCCAAGAACCTTAGCGCAAAGTGAAAAACTCAAAGCTGCGTCCAGGATTTGAACTCGGGTCACTAATTCCATTTCTAACGACGATAACTTTTACGCAAAGCGTGCCTTATAGCTTCAAATACTTATTCTGAATTCGAATGAATTGAACATTTTTATATAATTTCAAATATTCCTATCTAATACTCATAGTTTGACGGTATGTCCTCGTGGTGTAATGGTTAAAGCGTTGGGCTGCGGAATCGTAGTACGCGAGTTCGTACTCCAGTCGCGCTATTACGTTCACTTTCGGGCAACTATCCTTGGGAAAGTATAAGCCCCCTTATCCTCTCAGCTATGGGTTAAATAATACCACTACTGTTCTTCTAGAAGAATGGCTTTGGCATTAAATAACCTAAAAAGAGTTGATATGCTATTAAAAAAAGAAACCAAACCAAACCGATCATAGTTTGAAGATAATTATATGGTTGAAAGTATTCCTATCTAATACTAATAATTTACACACTGTGATATAGTTTTAAGTATTCCTGCATCATACAGATATTTTACAAAGAGATATGTTTGACTCATACATGAAACTGTAGCAGTTACAATAACTCCGGTCAGAATCGACCTGGGAGTAATGGTAAAAAAAGGTCTTCTATATACTCCAAAGAGCACCAAAACTGGATCCTCACAACCGGATTCCATCAGCCCAATCAGCTGGAGTTGTAGAATGAGTCAACTAGATTTCTGCTGAGTTATAAGACCCCCACCATCAATAACAAGTACCCAGGAAATGAGGCTCCATTTCTGGAAGTTTGGGGAATGTAGATGGTTGGTTGGTTGGGTTTTTATGGCATATCAACCTTTGTAGGTTATTTAACGCCAAATCAATTTTTTTGAAATTAGTTCTTTTTCAAACATTTCAGTTTAGCATAAGTACGCAGTTTAAATGTAAGCACGGTTTAATTGTCAAAAACATTTTTATTCCAAGCTATTCAGTTTAGTCAAATAATTCAGTTTAGCATAAATATGCCGTTAGTTCTATTTAAGCCATTGGTAGGGCTCTACCAGGTGCTACCACGCCGGGCCAGAGAGGACCTGGGAGCAATAGCAATGAAGGGGTACTCCGCATTCCCCAAAGCCCCAGCATCACTGGAACCACACCATCAGATTGTTTAGTGTCATATCTACGACACTCATTGGGATGTCATACCCCTCTACAGAGTTGTAGTCGGTGTATTCTACAACCCCAGCCGACTGGGCAAGGGAATCTAGAGTATCCTTTTATTGCCATTGCTCCCAAGTCTACTCAGACCCGGATCTGTTGTACCTATCAGGGCCCCACCTAAGAGGCAAATAAAATTTTGAATAGAATCGTTCATGTTGATAACAATACTTGAGACCATTAACTGTGTGCAAACAAATAATTAGTATCAAATAGAATTATCAGTGTTTGATAAGAATACTTGAAACCATTTAAATATGTACAAATTAATGAATGCTGTTGAATAGAATCATTCATGTTTGATAACAATACTTGAGACCATTAACTGTGTGCAAACAAATAATTAACACTAAATAGAATTATCAGTGTTTGATTGAAATACTTGAAACCATTTAAATATGTGCAAATTAACCATAGTGTTGAATAGAATCATTCATGTTTGATAATAATACTTGAAAACTTTAACTCGATTAAAAGCGATTAGAGTTAGTAATTCGAGAAATAATATAATTTTGTGCAAACAAATTATTAGTCCTAAATAGAATTATTACTTTTAGATAGGAATATTTTAAACAATTTAACTCTGTGCAAAGGAATGAAGAGCATGGAATAGAATTATTTGTGTTTGATAGGAATACTTAAAACATTTAATTATGGGCAAGCGAGCTCTGGCTTGTTTAAAATGCTACCTGCAAACTATTCGTTTACATATAAAATTAATGTATCTATATATATAAACAGGGTGTGACATTAAATAATCTACAAACAAGCAGCTAACCGGATTAAATTTTGTTATAACCAGGTTACAATTTGTGGAGAGGTTTTTACAACTCGGCAATGAATGCAGTTGTTGCATTCAAAGCCTCATTGTCAAAGTTCTCTGAGAGATGTTGAGTCATCCATTTATTGTTATTATTCCCAGTTTCAGGCTGACTCCAACTCATTGTTAAGTCTGTGTCCGATTTATAACTCAAATACTTTGGTTTTGAATGGGTGTTATGGCATATCAACCCTTATAAGTTCGTCAATGCCAAATCCTCTTTATACATGGATATATCAAACATATATGATTTGGTTTGGTTGGGTTAAATAGCATATTAACAATTAAAGGCCATATAATCGCATATGTTCTTTATATATATATATATATATATATATATGTGTGTGTGTGTGTGTGTGTGTGTGTGTGTGTGTGTGTAAACGAATTTATATATATATATATATATATATATATATACAAATTTGATATATATAGAATTATCAGTGTTTGATAAGAATACTTGAAACCATTCAAATATGTGCAAGTTAAGGAATTGTGTTGAATAGTATCATTTATATTGATAACAATACTTGAGACCATTAACTGTGTGCAAACAAATAATTAATACTAAATAGAATTATCAGTGTTTGATATGAATACTTGAGACCATTTATATATATATATATATATATATATATATATATATATATATACAAATTTAGATGAATATCATAGAAATTTTCTGCCTACATATTTTCTTGTTGATCCTTTCATATTGCCGTATTGATCTTATAGTATTCGGCGGGAATTGATTGATATATCTTCCATAATTGTTTATTTCCCAATACGGCAATACGAAAGGGTCAAGAAAAAAATATGTAGACAGAAAATGTCTATCATATTCAACGAAATTTGTATTAATGAAGAAATGCTGCCAATACATATATATATATATATATATATATATATCAAATATGCATGATTTGGTTTGGTTAGTTTTATGGCATATCAACCATTATAAGTTAATTTTAAATAACCCATAATGGTTGAATCCTCTTATATACATATATATCAAATATATATGATTCAGTTGGATTTGGTTTTATGGCATATCAACCCTTGTAGGTCATTTAATGCCGAATTGTTTTTATAAATATATTTTTAAACGAACCTGATTGGTTTGGTTTGGTTTCTTTGTTTAATGGCATATGAATCTTTGTAGGTTATTTAATGCCAAAGCTATTCTCCTAGAAGAACAGTAGTGGTACTATTTAACCCATAGCTGGGAGGATAAGGGGTTCATACCTTTCCCAAGGGTATTTGTCTGAAAGTGAACATAATAGCGCGGCTGGAGTACGAACTTGCTTACTACGATTCCGCAGTCCATCGCTTTAACCATTTCACCACAAGGATATTCACCCCCACCCTAAAATCATTCTTAAATGGCTTCAAGTAGTTCTATTCACTAATAATCATTTGTTTTCAAATAGTTGCATGGTTTCAAGATTGTAATGTAACAATAAAAATTTAAGTCAACATCAATAATTTTTTTGCGCACATTTAAATAGATATACGTATGATTCCTATATGAATTGTTTGAAGGTCATTTCATTTTAAATGAGTTTGAGCTAATTTCTTTGCAAACTAGTATGGTTATTATTTCCACACTGTTAAATGGCTTCAAGTATTTCCATCAAACACTAATAATTCTATTCAATATCAATCATTTGTTTCCACTCGGTTAAATGGCTCCACGTATTTCTATGTAATATGAATAAGTAAAAAGTAAAGTTGTCTCCCTTTAGTCGAGGGCGACCAGACGGCTCCCTTTTCAATAGCTACTACACCGAGGTGTAAGGGAGGGCGCATCTCCTTTCCCTGTGTTACTCCACTTTACCCTTGATATATATCTTATATTACTGAGTGTTAAGAAAGGAGGTATCAGGTGCCATTTTTGGAGTCTTTGGTATGACTCGTCTTGGGATTGAAACCCAGGTCTCCTGGGCCATTGGCGAACACTAACACAGCTTATTTGCTTGCATACAGGATAAATTTCAGGTGGTACCTTTCTGAGTCAGTGGGGAGCTGAGATCAATGGCAGTGAAGAGGTCCTCCACATTTTCGAGGGCTCCAGGACTGGAACCTCACCAACAGATTGTTAAGTGTCAGGACATTTGTTGAAGGGGGTCGTCGGCTGAGACGTATTTGGTGTATTCCCCAGCGCCACCCCCGTGCCGACTTGGCCCTGAATCAAAAGGATCTTTTGATATAGTATTTAAAATTGATATGATGAACCTTGTTCTGTGGGTTCCAATTTCACTACAGCACCTCCCCATGAAACCAAGGGAGAATGTGACCCGAGATTCGGAGACTGGAAATTTGTTGTCAGTGTGCTCCCACTCGTTTTTTATCATTCAGGGTTCTCGGACTGCGGTCTTTATTTTTACTGTTATATTCACAACGCTTCGGCTGATATGCCCTCCAGCCTTCTTCGGGTGTTTCTTGTCGAAAGCGGGAGCCTACACGGACACGCAACACCTGAAGAAGACCGGGAAACATATCTGCCAAATTGCTGAGATTATAACAACAATGATGAAGCTAAAACTCCGAAAAAACTGAATGATAAAACTTATCAAGAATCGTCGTAGAAATTCAGACAACATGTTGCAGGAAGGTGTTTAAATCTCGAATTGGTGTTTTAAAAAGTAATACTAAAATCCTATACTAAAATCATCATCATCATCATCATCATATCGTGCTGGTAGCACGGATATCCCTGACCCTCTCTCGCCACTCCTCCCTATCGTTCATCGCCCTAGGTAAGTCTTCAGGACAACATCCCGTATCCTAACATAGCTACTGAATGTATGTTCGTGCTGGTCGTCCTGCTTTTGCACAGCCGTGTGTGGAGGTCCATAAGAGTACATCTCTTATGAATTCGTCCCTGCTTCTCCAGCAGTGTCCTGCATGTCTGGTTCGTCTAACTTGAATAGTTTTCGTGATAGGAGGCAGGTGGCCGTACAGTTGGTGTCTTGTGGGGTGTTGCCGCTAGGACTTGTTCAAGATTGCTCGCAGCATTTTTGTGTAGTTGCCGTCTAGCTTCTTCTCCAGCCATTTTGTTAGCGTCCATGTAGTGCACCCATATAGCAGTATCGATGTGACCGCTGCCTGGAAGAAACTGCGTTTTATTTTATCGGTAAGGTCTGTACTTCGCATTAATTTTTTTTTTTTTTATGATTCAGCGTATAATACAAGGATAACTGATTACTTGACAGAACATGCATACAATAGAAAAAAATATTTGACTTCATTTTATTCTAAAACGGTTACATTAGACTCGTGTTTTCGCACACCTTTTTAAAGTTTTGTTTGCTTTTTAAACATTTAAGGGGAATTATTCAATCATTAACCTGGCCAATGGCCTAATGAGTAGAGTGTTCGCCAATGGTTCGGGAGACCGTATTTCAATTCCAGGTCGAGACATACCAAAGACTTAAAAAATGGTACTTGATTCACTCAGCATTATAAGGTAAGGATCAATGGTAAAGTGAAGCAATCATGGGAATGGAGTAGCACCCTCCCCAACACATCGGTGTAGTAGCTCTTGAAAAGGAAGCCTTCGGGTCACCCTCGACAAAAGGGAGACAACTTTACTTACTTTTTTACTTTACTCTATCATTGCTATGACAAACCAGGGTTTTTGAAAATTAACAAGCTCAGTTCTTACTGTTCCCTCGTCTAAAAGACGTAAGAGCTTTATTTATTGCTCAGCGTCTAAAAATGGGAATGATGACGGAATTGAACTCTGTTTGGTTTCGCCTTTTAGAAGGCATGCTTCTTGTGGGACACTCCATATTAAACCGTTTTTTTGACACATTCCAGCCTTGTGAGAGCTATGAGTTGGACATACCTCACTGAGGAATTGAGCAAATGGGAAATCATAATAAAGGCGTGGTCCTCGGTGAGGTTCAAACTCACATCTTTCATACTGGAATCTTGGTCACCCTTACCAGCAAATAAAGATAAAATGAAATTACTCATTTTAAAGTTAGCACATTCCTATCATTAACTTAAATGAAGTCATTGTATATATACCCGTATCAGAAGATATACATATACGTATATGTAAACGGTGGTAAAGAGCCAGAAAAAAAGGAATTTAAAGAAAAAAAAACAAGAGAGGGGTGGGGTGGGGAGAAAGAGTGAAAGAAAAAGTGAGGGAAAGAGAGAGAGAGAGAGAGAATGGGAGAGTGATAGAGAGAAACACCTTTTGTGTATTTATATACCTAAATTATATAGACATACACGTTCATATGTAAACACGAGGAGAGACAAGAAAGTCACAGGAGTGAGAGAGAGAGAGAGAGAGTGGAGAGAGTGAGGGGGGAAGCTATTTTGTTTATTTATATACCTGAATTATTCGGAGAGACAAGAAAGGCACGGGAGAGAGAGAGAGAGAGAGAGAGAGAGAGAGAGAGAGAGAGAAACCCTTTTAGTGTATTTATGTACCTAAAGTATATAGACATACCCGTTCATGTGCGTATATGTAAACAGTGGGAGGGACGAGAAAGTCACAGGACAGACAGCCAGACAGAGGAGGAAAAGAAGAAAAAAAAGGAAGGACATTTTCAGTGTATTCTCGTCCCTAAATTATGTGACATCATTTGATGTATGCGCCTATCTTAAGAGAAGTGTATATGTGTATATTAACATTGATATAGACACACGGGGAAAGAAAGAAAGAAAGAAAGAAAAGAAAAAAAAAAGAAAGAAAGAAAGAAAGGAAAAAAGAGAGAAATGTTAGAAAAAAGGATGGGGATAGAAGAAAGGCCAGAGGGAAAAATTAAAGAAAAGAAAGAAAGAAAGAAACTAGAAAGGTTAAAAGAAAGAAAGGTTAAAAGAAAGAAAGAAAGAAAGAAAGAAAGAAAGAAAGAAAGAAAGAAAGAAAGAGAGGTTAAAAGTTAGAGAGAAGAAAGAAAGAAAGAAAGAAAGAAGGAAAGAAAGAAAGAAAGGTTAAAAGGAGGAAAGAAAAAAGAAGAAAAGAAAGAAAGAAAGGAAAAAAGAAAGAAATGTTAGAAAAATGATGGAGATAAAAGAAAGAAAGAAAGAAAGAAAGAAAGGTTAAAAGGAAGAAAAGAAAGAAAGAAATTAAGAAACTACAAAGGTTAAAAGAAAGAAAGAAAGAAAGAAAGAAAGAGAAGAAGAAAGAAAAAAAGAAGAAAAGAAATAAATAAATAAAGAAAGAACAATAGAAAGAAAGAAAGGTTAAAAGGAAGAAAGAAAAGTTAAAAGGAAGAAAAAACCCAAAGAAAAACGAAGAAAGAAAGAAAGCATGAATGAAATAATGAAAGAAAGAAAAGAAGAAAGAAAGTAGACCCTTTTTGGGTCGATTTTTGCTGAGGTTGAGTTGGAACTTGAAAATTTTTCAAAACTTTGATGCAGACGATAAGTGACTGGTTTTAAATTTCCGAGAAATTTCTTTCTTCACAATTTTTTCTTTTCTTTGTTTTTTTTTGTTTGTTTTTTTTTGTTTCTGTTTCTTTTTTTTTTTTTTGACTTAATTTGATTTCCTCCTTTATTTATTTATTTATTTTCTTTTTCTTCTTATTAACATCTTTTGGAATTTCAAATCCGCCCTTCATATACATGGTTGAAAATTTTGACATGTGTTGAAACGGGAGTTCTTGAGAGTATTTTGTTTATTTGTATTTTTTGTTAATCTTTCTTTCTTTATTTGTGTATAACTTCCCGTCATCTCTCTCTCTCTCTCTCTCTCTCTCTCTCTCTCTCTCTCTCTCTCTCTCTCTCTCAATATATCTATCTATCTATCTCTCGCTCTTTCTTTCTATGTGACTCCCTTTCTTTCAATCTCTCGTTCTGTCTCTCTTCGAATTCCTGCTGTTTTTACTCGTGATTCAGTTAGATTTCATTGGGTGGGGTTCGTGTCAAGAATCTCTTAACATTCCTGTTAGTAAAAGCAACACTTATATATATATATATATATATATATATATATATATATATATATATATATATGCTTGCATGTGAGTATGTATATGTATGTGAAGTGAGAGAAAGTGGCAGAGAAGGAGAGAGATTGTTTGTTTGTTTGTGTGTTTATATGCTTGCAAACAAATACATTCCCTGAAAATAGTCTTGAAGTTATTAGCATATGAATAAGGTGCCGTATCGTGGAGTAATGGTTAACGAGTTCGTCTCTAGAACCCTTATTGTCCTCCCTATTCTTGTACTAAGACCAGTCAAATAAATGGCAATCATTAACATCCGAATTCGAAAAAAAGATCTTTTCTGATTCATGCACGTATATATCTCAAAAGAAAGAAAGAAAAGAAAAGAAAGAAAGAAAGAAAGAAAAGAAAGAAAGAAAGAAAGAAAGAAAAAAGAAAGAAAGAAAAGAAAGAAAGAAAGAAAGAAAGAGAGAGAGAGAGAAAAGAAAGAGAGAGAGAAAGAAAGAAAACAGAAAGAAAGAAAGAAAGAAAGAAAGAAAGAAAGAAAGAAAGAAAGGAAGAAAGAAAAAGAAAGAAAAAAGAAAGAAAAGAAAGAAAGAAAAGAAAGAAAGATAGAAAGAAAGGAAGAAAGAAAAAGAAAGAAAAACAGAAAGAAAGAAAGAAAGAAAGAAAAGAAAAGAAAGAAAAAAGAAAGAAAGAAAGAAAGAAAGAAAAGCGAACTTGATGGAGATGAAGAAAAGAAGAAAGTGATGATGTTGACCAGAAAGAAAGAAAGAAAGAAAAGCGAACTTGACGGAGATGAAGAAAAGATGAAAGTTATGATGTTGACCATAAAGAAAGAAAGAAAGAAAGAAAAACGAACTTGACGGAGATGAAGAAAAGAAGAAAGTGATGATGTTGACCAGAAAGAAAGAAAGAAAAAAAGGAAGGGAGAAATAAATAAAGAACGAAAAATGTTTTACTTACTAGAGCTACAAAGAAAACAGCTTGCTCATCATACCTGTTTAAGCGGTCATCCATCTAAGATCTACGCAGGTTCAATGCTGCTTGACATTGTTTGGTTTGGTTGAGTCGGGTTATATATCAACCCTTGCGGATTATTTAAAGCCAAATCCTCTTTATACACATTTAGGAAATATATATGATTTGGTTTGGTTGGGTTTTATGGCATACCAATCCTTTTACATTTCCTAATGCCAAACCCTCTTTATATATATATTCAATATATATGATTTTGTTGTATTTTATTTTATGGCATATCAACCATTGTAGGTTATGTAAATGCCAAACCCAATTTTTACATATATATTGAATATACAGGAATTATATCTACAAAATTACTTTGTAAGTCATTTTGTAGATATATTTTTAAACGAGCCTGAGCTCATTCTTTTGTACACAGTTAAATGATTTCAAGTATTTCTATCTAACAAGAATATTTTTATTTTCGATAAATTTGTTTGCACACAGTTAAATAATTGGTTGGTTGGTTGAGTTTTATGGCATGTCAACCTTTGTAGGGTATTTAAAATCCATTCTTATACAAATAATCAGTTTTATTTCAAACAATTCAGTTTAGCATGAGTACAGAGTTTGAATTTTAAAGACATTTCTATTTCAAGCTATTCAGTTTATTCAAACAGTTCTCATTCAGCCAATGCCTTTTATTATGAGTATAGATTTTGTTTACTCACAGTTAAATGTCAAAACATTTCCATATTAAACTATTCAGTTTAGCGTAAGATCAGTTTCAATGTCAAAAACAGTTCCATTTCAAACAATTCAGCTTTGCATAAGTACGCAGTTTAGTTCTATTTGACCCATAGATAGCGCCCTACCAGGTGCTACTACTCTGGGCCAAAGTTGACCAGGGAGCGATGGGAATGAAAGGGTACTCTGCATTCTTTAAAGTTCCAGCAACACTGGAATCTCACAATCAGATTGTTTAGTGTTACATCTAAACACTCGTTGCAGGGGGCGGGTTTACCCCTCTGCAGAGATGCAGTCAGTGTATTCTACAGCTCAAGCCGACTGGGCAAGATTCATCAAAAGTAGCTGTCTTGGTTCTTATTACCAACAAAGAGAAGGACACCTTCTACATGATGGGGCTAATCCAGTTCATACCAATTAGATCTGAGAAGGTTCGGCAGTGACTGGCTAAGAATTTTCATGAGCATGACACCCTAGTATAGTTCTATTCAACTCATGGATTGGGCCCTGTCAGGTGCTATCATTCCAGGCCAGAGTGGACCTGGTAGCAATGGCAATGAAGAGGTGCTCCGCATTCCCCAAAGCCCCAGCATTACTGGAACCTCACCATCAGATTGTTTAGTGTCATATCTAGAACACTCCTTGGGAGGGTCTTACCCCTCTGCAGAGGTGCAGTCAGTGTATTCTACATCCCTAGCCGACTGGGCAACAGCTTAATGGATATACAAATATAATTCGTATATATATATATATATATAGTTTGTTGGTAATTTGATTTTTAAAAGAGTGAGTATTAATTTGTAAGCTCTCGTGTATTACTTATTTTTCTACGTAGTTAAATGACTTCAATTACTGCGATCTAAAACTAATAATTCTATTCATATTAATCATTTCTTTGCTCACAGTGAAGTGGTTACAAATATTGCTATTTAACACTAATTATTCTATTCAACATTATTCATGCGTTTCCACACAGTTAAATGGTTCTGAGTATTGTTATGTATCAAAAACAAATCAATTAAAGATCAATCTATTGTTTACGTACAGTTTAATGTAAAAACAGATCTATTTCAAACAATTTAATTTAGCATAAATAATTTATTTTTTCACAGTTTAAATAAGAAACAGTTTTATTTGATACATACATAGGGCCCTATCAGGTGTAACTACTCCGGTTTAGAGTGGACCTAGGAACAGTGACAATGATAGCGTACTCTGCATTCCTCGTAGATATAGTATTCCTGGAGTCTCATCATTAGATTGCTCAGTGTCATATACAGGACACTCGTTAGGGGGTGTATCAGAGATGCAGTCGGTGTATTCTACAGCCCTCCATATTAACATTCGAAATCTAGCTGGAACTAAAGCGCTTAGGTTGACTTGACTGCAAGTTTTGTAAAACAAAGGTAATTTAGATCTGGCACAAGGCTATGAGTATGTGAGGAACGAATACACTACTAAGTTACAATTGGTCTGCAATACTAGCTAGCAAACTAAACCAAATTTTTGTTGAATCGAATACACCGACTGCATCTCTGTCGAGGAGTAAGAGCCCCCCCCCCGCAACGAGTGTCCTGTATTGCCACTAAACAATCTGATGATGAAGTTTCAGTAAGGCTAGAGCTTTGGGAAATGAGGAGTACCTCTTCATTGTCATCGCTTCCTGAGTGGTAGAACCTGATAGGACCCTAACTGTGGGTAAAATAGAACTAAACTGTTCACTTTTGCTAAACTGAACTGTTTGAAATAGAACTATTTTGACATTAAAACTCTTGTTATACTTAACTGAATTGTCGGAAATAGAAGTTTTAACTGCGTGTAAATAAAAACTATGCTTATTCTAAACTGAATTGTTTGAAATAAACTGTTTGAATAAACTGAATAGCTTGAAATAGAAATGTTTTTAACAATTAGACTGTATACTTTCGCTAAACTGAAATGTTTGAAATAGAATTGTTTATTCGTATAAAATAGATTAGGCATTAAATAACCTACAAAGGTTGATATGCCATAAAACCCAAACAAAAAAATAAACCAAACTTTACTGAACGCTTTCATTCTCGGGCACACAGGTCTCAAATTTCAAACAGTAAATGGCAATACTAAAACATCATCGTTGTTTAAATTTGGTGTCATAGTGAAAATCTGTGTTTTATATATACGAGGTACATACGATAAGTTTTCTGACTTTTTTCTGAGGGGCATGTAAAATTGTCGTTGACTCTTGAAAACGAATGGTAACTCCCAGTTTCTCGCTTATGTGATCGTCGGCCACAGATTCAATCATCGCATTGAGAAGAAGCTGACACTTATCTAAGACCGGTGACACTGTCTACTTTTTCCTTATATATATATATATATATATAAATATATATCGCAAAGTATATATATATATATAAATATATATATATATGAAAGTATATATATATAAATATATATATATATATATATATATATATATATATATATATATATATATATCGCAAAGTATATATATATAAATATATATATATATAAAAGTATATATATATATATATATATATCTCGCAAAGTGTGTGAATGGTGAAATGAAATAACGTTCTACTGATTCAATAAAATACGAAGTGCCTTCAATAAGTTTCCAAACTTTTTTTTTGTATGGACATTTAAAATAGTCATAGACTCTGCAAAATTCAGTATGTTATTGCTATACATCTTATGAGATGACTGACGACCAATTTTTATGATTTGTCACAGCTGGTGAATTTCAAAAATGCAATCTGACACTTTAGAAGAACGATATGCAATAAAATTCTGTTCTAAACTTGGAAAATATGCCACAGAATGCTTCAAACTGCTTTTGGAGAATCTTGCACGAATCAAGCATCAGTTTTTGAGTGGCATAAGAGATTTAAGGAAGGCAGGGAGTCTGTGAGGGATGATGAGAGCTGTCGGAGGAGTAGGGAAGTCAATAAACCAGAGTTGATTGGCCAAAGGTTTATGGTTAGGGTTACTATGTTGAGGTTTTAAGGAAGTTCAGGAAGAGATTCCGTCGGAAGAGGCCAGCACTCTTCAAATCGGGTCAGTGGTATTTCCACCAGGACAATACACCAATCCACAACTCCATCCTTGTCACAGACTATTTGACCAAGATGAGCATCAAGACACTTCCTCAGCCTCCCTATAGTCTACACCTTGCTCCCTGTGACTTTTGGTTAATCCCTAAGCTCACAGGCTGTCGTTATAAAACAATTGAGGAGTTGAAAGAGGCTGTGACGAAGGTCATTGACACGCTCACACAATAGGACTTCAATGGGGCCTTCTAGAAGTTGTTGGAACGGTAGAACAAGTGCATTGTAGCCTGAGGAGATTACTTTGAAGGGGACTAGAGTTTCATGTGTGTACTATCAATAAAATGGCCCATACGAAAAAAGTCTGGAAACTTATCGGATGCATCTCGTAACAATGCAGAAGGTTCGATCTAAATACCCAATGAAGGTCGCCCTTTTAGAATACGCCAATTGCGGGAAACACTTCCCGCTTCTGTGCAACGACTGTCCTAAGTATAACATTAACTGGCACTTCATAGTTTGGCTCCGTTACTCGAACTTCGGAGAATGTATAATACCTCTTCATTGCTATTACTTCCAGGTCCACTCTGACCTGAATTGGTTAGGGTTTCGTCTCTGGATCAATAGAATTGTCTGACCATTTAACTGTGTACAAATAAAGCGATTAGTGATTTAGAGTAATTCTTGAACCTATTTTACAAATGTACTTTGGTACATTTAAAGATAATATTGCCGACAAACTATCCGTTTACAAATCATATATATATATATATATAAGAGTTGATATGCCATCAAACACATATACATATATATATATATATATATATATATATATATATATATATAAGTGTTGATATGCCATTATACTCAACCAGATTATTTATAGATACATAAGCTTTTATATAAACATACGATAGAAATATGTGGAAAGTTGGATAAATCAAACACTTAACTCAAATTTTGATGTTTTATATTTCGTTCGGCTTTATTTCATTTCGAACGTCTTCAGACAGGGATTGTTTTCTGAGTTTTTCTATTCAAAAGCATGTGAGTAGAAATGATAAGATGGTGGATGGAGTATAGTTGTGACAGGAAAGCCGGGTGGGATTTAAAATCAAATACACCAGGTTTCATTAAAAAAATTTTGTTTTGAAAATGAAGATAGATTTTAGGGAGAATCTCGTCATGCATGGCGAACATCATACTGAACGAAAACATAATCTAAAAAGAAAACAGATAGGAAAAAAAATCATATATATCTATATATATATATATATATGTGTGTGTGTGTGTGATTGGGCAGCAGTCTTTTATTTAAGCATGTTTGATTAAATAATAGACACATTTTGTCTATATAGTTTTATCAAGATCCTTTCAAGTTTCCGGATAAGTGTCTTGGTTTCAGACTGTAAGTGTACATTTTAAAATTTTTATGGTAAATGATATGTCTTATTTTTTTTTTTTTTTTTAGGTCCTACCAAAATCATTTCCAATAAATCTTCCCTCTCCACTGAACTTTTTGATAAGACAAACGTCGTATGTCTGTTGAAATATCCCTTGGGAGACTGTGTCTCTAAAGAAAATAATTCGTATGTTGGTCTTACCACAACAACTCTTTCAAGACGGCTTACTATGCACCTTAATGATTTGAGATCTTAAAACCCATTCTATTCCCAAATTCAAATTTCGAAAAATTCTACTTGAAAACACCACTCTAATAGCACACAAAATTAATAAGCTACGACTACAAATCCTAGAAACTCTGCATATAAAAAAAAAAAAAAATAGAATCAATATAAATAATTTTGAAAATAGCGACAATGTTTTGAAATACCTTTTGCTTTTTTTTCTAATATCCCATATTTCTTTATAATATTCTATTTCCGTTGATAACGTTCGGCTTTTTTAATTAATCATCATATCAGTTTTATTCTACACTGCGTTTACGTATTTTTTTAATGTTTAAAAAAAAATCTGAAAAAACTCTTTCAAAAAACTCATTAAAAAACATTCTTTACACATTCAAGCAACCCCTGATGAAGGCCTATGGAAGGACAATTTTGGTAAATTCCCCCACCAATTCCAACCTGAAACCAAAACACTTATCAGGAAACTTGAAAGAATCTTTATAAAATTACACAGCCAAAATGTGTCTTTATTACACACACACACACACACACAAACACATACAAATATATATATATATATATATATATATATATATATGTGTGTGTGTGTGTGTGTGTGTGTGTGTGTGTGTGTGTTGATATGCCATTAAAGATAACCAAACAAAATCAAAACGATCTATCATACATATACTTATACACAATCATCATCATCATCATCATGTCGTGCCGCTAGCACGGATATCCCTGATCCTCTCTCGCCACTTCTCCCTATCATTCATCGCCTCTGGCAGGTCTTCAGGGCTACATCCCGTATCCTCACATAGCTGTGTGTATGTTCGAGCTGGTCATCCTGCTTTTACTTGGCCATATGCGGGGTCCATATGAGCTCGTGCTTGCTTCTCCAGCAGTGTCCTGCGTGTCTGGTTCGTCTAACAGTCGCTTCCTCATCGGCCTGCACTTAAATACAAGCCAATTGTATCACCAAAAATTTCGTTACCATGTGCCAGTCTAAGCTTTGTAAACATTGCAGAGCTCGTAAATAAGTATGCCCTGGAATATTTTTCTAAGACAAGTAATAGTCTTCTCACTAAAAGATACCAGATTTTTATCATTTATTGTATTTTTCATTGGAGTAAAACTGGTCTGGATTAAAAGTTTTCCTTCTTCTAGACAGGTTGCCATACAAAGGTTAACATCTTCGGTCTGTCCTATTACCTATGGCTTACCCAGTCGGCTGGCGCTGTAGAATACACCGACTGCACCTCAGCAGAGGCGTAAGACCCCCCCCCCAACGAGTGTCCTGGATATGACACTAAACAATCTGATGGTGAAGTTCCAGCAATGCTGGAGCTTTGGGGAATGCAGAGTACCCCTTCATTGCCATCGCTCCCAGGTCCACTCTGGCCCGGAATAGTAGCACCTGATAGGGCCCTATCTATGAGATAAATAGAACTAACAGCATACTTATGCTAATCTGAATTGTTTCAGTAAACTGAATAGCTTAAAATAGAAATGTTTTTGACAATTAAACCGTTCTTACATTTAAACTGCGTGCTTATGCTTAACTGAATTATTTGAAATGGAACCGTTTTTCGACATTAAAACTATATTTACACTTGACTGAATTGTTACATATAACAGTTTGAATAGTTTGAAATAGAAATGTTTTTGACAATTAAACAGTGTACTTATGCTAAACTGAATTGTTTTAAATAGAACAGATTATTTACATAAAAAATGGATTTGGTGTTAAATAACCTACAAAGGTTGATATGCCATAAAACCCAACAAACCAAACCAAATCTATTACCTATGGCTTGCCCAGTCAGCTGGGTCGGTAGAATACAACGACTGCTTCTATACAGAGGGGTGAGACCCACCCTCAACGAATGTCCTGTTATGACGCTATACAATCTGATGGTGAGCTTCCAGTAATGCTGGAACTTTGGGGAATGCGCAGTACTCTTTTATTGCCATTATTCTCCGGTCAACACTGACCGGACTGGTAGCACCAGATAGGGTCCTATGTATGGGTCAAATACAACTGAACTGTGTACTTATGCTAAACTGAATTGTTTGAAATAGAACTGTTTTGACATTTAAACTGTGCACTTATGCTAAACTGAATTGTTTAAAATGGAATTGGTTTTACATTGTGACTGCGTATTTATGCTAAACTGAATTGTTTGAAATGGAACAGTTTTGACTTTTAACTGCGTGTGAACAAAAAACTATACTTATGCTGAACATAATTGTTTGAAATAGAACTGTTTTTATGGATAAAAATTGATTTGTCATTAAATAACCTACAATGGTTGATATGATATATAACCCAACCAAACTAAATCATATATATTTAACATATATGTATGAAGAGGGTTCGGCATTAAATAACCAACAATGGTTGATATGCCATAAACCCCAACTAAACCAAATCATATATATTTAACATATATGTATAAAGAAGATTTGACATTAAATAACCAACAATGGTTGATATGCCATAAACCCCAACTAAACCAAATCATACATATTTAACATATATGTATAAAGAGGATTTGGCATTAAATAACCAACAATGGTTGATATGCCATAAAACTCAACCAAACCAATAACTCACAGCTGGGAAAATAACAAATAGATTCATACCTTTCCCAACAGCATTAGCGGGAAGTAAAACACAAATATCCTCTTTCAACATTCGAACCCCGATCACAAATTCCATTTTTTACGATGATTACTGTCACCATAAGTGGTTATTTCTAGTGGAACGTAATACAGTCCAAACGGATACTATTTGGTATTACTCATTGCCAAACACTTCAGTATTAAAACTCTGCAACAGATGAGATGACTTTGGAGCAGCCATTAATTAAATGCATTAAACACCCCTCCATATATATATATATATATATATATATATATATATATATAATTTTTAAATGGAGGAATTGATGTTATCTTAGAATTACCATAACAAGAAGATCCGGCAAACACCTACATACGACATACGGAGCACTGAACAGCTGTTTCGACCTTATTATGTCTCATCAGCAGTGCACATATAATTATATATCCTGCCCATATGATGACTCGTAACTCCGACTTGGGAAGACGTAGCCCCGGAGGTGGCTGTGTCCTCTGTAGGGAATACGTATCTTCAAGACACAGTAGGTCAAAGTGGTCGCGCAATTCACGATAACTGGTTAATTCGGCAGCGCTTTTTATGTGGCATTAACCGGTGGCCCAGTGGTAGAGTTTCGGCTTCTGCATACTGTGGTTGTTGGTTCGATCTCCAGTGGTGGAGATCCCGATGTGCACTGCTGAGGAGACCAAATAAGGTCGAAACAGCTGTTCAGTGCTTCGCACATAGGTGTATGCCGGATTTTCTTGTCATAGTAATTCTAAGATATATATTTAAGGTGTTTCATTATACAGGGAACCAATTGGACAGCAAGTAACTCTTCTAATGATAATGTTGTTTTTCTTTTTTATTTAAGATTTGAAAATCGTATGCTATAATAACTATTAATCCTCGATCACAATGCCTTGGACAGGAGAGGAAAACATATTTTGCATCCCAACTTATATGGAGACAAAATCGATCAAAGGTGTCTCAAGACAGATCCAACCCATTTGTATTATAATGATTTATTACTGGGACAAGAAACTAAACTAAAAAAAGTTACATGTCCCGGTTGCCGATTTAACAATTAAAAAAAAAACAAACATTGATTTGATGTTTCTCGCTGAAAAGAAGCATTTTTACAAGATATGTTCCAAATGACCGCTACTGTGTTTGTCTCAGTAATAAATCATTATCATATTAATGGATTGCATCTATATTGAGACACACCGTATATATATATATATATATATATATATATATATATATATATATATATATGGAAGAAAATAATTGATAGTAATCCGACAGTTTGTGAGGGAAAATTGACAACAAGTAATCCAAATAGAAAAGGGAGATTTATTGAGAAACAAAGTCGACACTACAGCTTTTCGGTTCTGCTGAACCATCATCACGTCTCCCTATCATTCATCGCCTTCGGCAGGTCTTCAGGGTTACATCCCGTATCATCACATAGCTGCTGTATGAATGTTCGAGCTGGTCGTCCTGCTTTTGATTGGCCATATGCGGGGGTCCACAGGAGCACATCACTTACGATCTCGTCTTTGCTTCTCCAGCAGTGTCCGGTATGTCTGGTTCGTCTAGCTTGTATAGTTTTTGTGATAGGTGGTAGATGGCCGTACAGTTGGCGCCGTGTGGGGTGTTGCTGCCAGGACCTGTTCAATATTGCTCGCAACATTCTTGTATAATTGCCGTCGAGCTTCTTCTCCAACCGTTTAGTCAGCGTCCAAGTAGTGCCTCCATACAGCAGTATCGACACGATCGCAGCCTGGAAGAAACAGCGTTTCATTTTATCGGTCAGGTTTGATTTCCATATGATTGAAAGCCTATCGATAGCTGTCCATGCCTTCGTTAGCCGTGTGTCGATGTCCTTTTCGGTTGATGAGACGCTGCTTCCGAGGTAGGTGAATTTGTCAACCAGTTTCAGGGAGAACTATGTTATGATGATCCAAGATATTTATATTTACATGTCATTTGAGCAATAAGCATGAAACATCTTGGAGCGATCAAGAATTAAGTAATTCTAATACAATTTCGACGCTGCTTCCTAGGTAAGTGAATTTGTCTACTAGTTTAAGAGGGGTTCCGAAAAGGATATCGAAACGAGGTTAACGAAAGCATGGACAGCTATCAATAGGCTATCGATTATATGGAAATCAGACCTAACCGATAAAAGGAAAAGCAGTTTCTTCCAGGCAGCGGTCACATCGATACTGCTATACGGGTGCACTACATGGACGCTAACAAAACGACTGGAGAAGAAGCTAGACGGCAATTACACAAGAATGCTGCGTGCAATCTTGAACAAGTCCTGGCGGCAACACCCCACAAGACACCAACTGTACGGCCACCTGACTCCTATCACGAAAACTATTCAAGTTAGACGAACCAGACATGCAGGACACTGCTGGAGAAGCAGGGACGAACTCATAAGAGATGTACTCTTATGGACCCCAACACATGGCCGTGCAAAAGCAGGACGACCAGCACGAACATATATTCAGCAGCTATGTGAGGATACGGGATGTTGTCCTGAAGACCGACCTAGGGCGATGAACGATAGGGAGGAGTGGCGAGAGAGGGTCAGGGATATCTGTGCTACCATCGTGACATGATGATGATTAATACTATTTTTACTGTTAATGATAATAGTGTGGGTTCTCCGTTCGTTTTCAAAGTAATCCTTATAATTCTCCAAGGGAGATAACTGTCAATTAGTAATTCTATATTAACTGCCATCATCTCTTCATTTATATTTTATGATAAAATAAATTCCGTAATCATGATATGACTTGTCAAGCTAATCATATTTACCCAACCCCTCCACTCGGGCAGGATATGACACAAGGTCAATTTTTAAGCGGAGTTTAACAGGTTTGAATTCAGAGTTTTCCTTCTCCTAGACTAGTTGCCTCACCAAGGCTGAAGAACGTAGTCTGCCCTACTATTTACCCACAGCTGGAGGGAGAATAATTGGATTCATACTTTTCCCAAGGGTATTAGTGCCATGTGAAATGCAATCAGTCTCGTCCAGGATTTGAACTCGTGTCGCCGTGTCCATTTCCTACGACGATAACCATTACACCACGGGCAAGCAAATAGTTATTGTGTAGAGGCTCCGTTTGCGCTCAAACTTGTTAGTACACTTTCTCAAGGGCGATAAAAATTAATTGATAATATACAGTAATCGCTCTTTTTGTGTGTATAGATAGAATGTGATATGAATTTGAAGCTAATGGTCGTCATAAGTTGAATTTAAGTGAATTTTCATTCAATCCTTTGGCGCATATGTACCTTCATATATAAATCACAATGTATATATATATATATATCTTCATATATAAATCAAAATGTGTGTATATATATATATATATATACTCACACGTATACACTTTGAATAGATGGTGAGTATGCAACGAAACCAGGATGCGGAAATTTCGCTAAGATGGTTTCCACGATAAAAGATGCCCCGAAGGTAAAGCTGGACAAGACTCTACGCACCAATCTCTTCAAAAGCGCTATTTTGCATGTGATCTTATCATATTTACCAACCCCTCCGCTCGGGCAAGATATGACACAAGGTCAATTTTTTTAAGCGGAGTTTAACAGGTTTGAATTCAGAGTTTTCCTTCTCCTAGACTAGTTGCCTCACTAAGGCTGACGAACCTAGTCTGCCCTACTATTTACCCATAGCTGGAGGGAGAATATTTGGATTCATACCTTTCCCAAGGGTATTAGTGCTATGTGAAATGCAATCAGTCTCGTCCAGGATTTGAACTCGTGTCGCCGTGTCCTATCCTGCGACGATAACCATTACACCACGGGCACCTCCATTGCGTGTGATCTTATACGCAATCAAAAGGCAGCCTACCAAGAAGAAGGAATAACGGGGACTGATTACGACACAGAGGGTTGCGAAAAGACCCCTGCACTAAGCACACCAAAGTGATGTAATTTGTGAGTTCAGAGAATTATGTGATTATAGTATTCAGGAAGCGCAGTGTACGCTGGAACGGATAGTTCACAGACAACAAGTGAACCTTTAAGTTGTCCAGTGGTATACGAAATATCGTAAATGACCACACGGAAGACCTCCACGACGATGGGAAGATTTGAGCTAATACGGAACAGAAAGGTCAGATCCAGAACAAAATGGAAGCGCATTGCGGCCAACGATGTGGAAAACAACAGACGACCTGACTAAATAAGATTAATAGAAGGAGTATATATGATCGCTTCTTAGATCGGAGGGGGAAGTTCCCGTGATGCTTTGTTTAACGTGCTGGACTTTGACATCATAGTTATAGAGTTCTACCACTAGTCACTGCAATTTGAAATTTCATTTTCAAATGCCCTTAAAAAGGTATGAATTCCTTACTTCCAACCTCAAGCTATGGGTAAAGTAGTATCATTTCTTTCCTTCTACAAACCAAACAAATCCAAGCTTTATGCAACACACGGGACAGATAGTACAGTCTGATCGCCAGAAGTTTTAAGAAAGAGTGAGAGAAAGAGAGAAACTGAGAGATAGTGGGGGAATATTGATTTTAGGGTGTACGGATCGATACAAAAATAAGCAAGCCATTTTTTATGGGTACACAGTGTTTATATATCCTATTCAGTACGGACAACAACATTTTCAGTTCCTTTCAAAAGCACGTACACACCTACTAGATTGATTACACATTGATATATACGGTGTGTAACACAAATAAACATGAGTTAAACAGGTTATCAAGATGTTTATACATGCGCCCCCACACACACATATATATATATATATATATATATATATATATATATATATAAATGTGTGTGTTTGTATGTATGTGTATGAAAGTCGTCAAGTAAATAAGAGGAATTGTTTTGAAAAAACTAAACGAATTTCTTTTTTCTGAATTTTTTCCCGTCTATCTATAGCATGGTTTGAAATTGGTTTACAGCAAAGACTTTCTCGCAAAAATAGCCATTTTGAGGTTTGCCCAGTCGGCTGGGGCTGTAAGATATACCCACCGAATATCCTAGTTATGACAATAAATAATCTGATCGTGAGATTCCAGTAATGTTGGGACTTTGTGGAATACGGAGTACCCTTTTATTGCCATCGCTCCCAAATCCACTCTGGCCCAAAGTGGTTGCACTTAATAGGGCCCGATCTATGGGTCAAATAGAACTAGACTGTGTGCTTGTGCTAAACTGATTCGTTTGAGATGGGATTGTTTTGACATTTAAACTGCATACTTATGCTAACGGAATTGTTTAAATTAGAACTGTTTTGACATTTAAACAGAATACCTATGCTAACTGAATTGTTTGAACTAGAACTGTATTGACATTTAACTGTGTGTAAACAACAAAACCATACTGATACTAAACTGAATAGTTTGGAATAGAACTGTTTATATGTATAAAAATGGATTTGGCATTGGTGTGCCATAAAACCAAAACAAACTAAAACAAACCCTTTCGAGGTTATTCAAGACGTCGGAAAATCCAGCTGAGTGCTTTAAGCCTGAACAGAAATCTTGTCATTAAATAGAATAGCAAATATGTGAAATTTCCTGAAGAATGTGTAATATGTACAGAGAAGCATGTTTTCATAAAAAAATGTTTGCAAATCCCCTAAAAATGGGTTTGCCATTTCAAGCCTGAGTCGAAAAGTCAGTTCATAGAGTGGAAACACACTGATTTTTCGGCAAAAAAAGTTTAACAGTTTGGTAAAGAAAGTCATTCTGACAGTCTTCTGGAACATGAAAAGAAAAATCATAATTGATTTCCTTGAAAAAGGTGTAACAGTAAACAGTGTTTTCTATTGCCAACTCCTTAAGCAATGTTCTCTTTGTTTATTGAATGACTCTTATATATATATATATATATATATATATACACGAGGTACATACGATAAGTTTCCAGACTATTTTCGTATGGGCACTTTTATTGATAGTACACACATAAAACTCTAGTCCCCTTCGAAGTACTCTACTCCGGCTGCAATGCACTTGTTGAACCGTTCCAACAACTTCTGGAAGACCCCATGGAAGTCCTCTTGTGTCAGCGTGTCAATGACCTTCGTCACAGCCTCTTTCATCTACTCAATTGTCTCACAACGACAGCTTGTGAGCTAAGGGAATAACCAAAGTCACAGGGAGCAAGGGCTTGACTATAGGGAGGCTGGGGAACTGTCTTGATGCCCATCTTGGTCTGTGACGAGGATGGAGTTGTGGACTGGTGCATTGTCCAGCTGGAAATGCCACTGACCCGATTTGAAGAGTGCTGGCCTCTTCCGACGGAATCTCTTGCTGAACTCCCTTAAAACCTCTACATAGTAACCCTAACCCTAAACTTTGACCAATCAACTCTGGTCTATTGACTTCCTTACTCCTCCCACACCTCTCATCATCCCTCACAGACTCCCTACCTTCCTTGAATCTCTTATGCCACTCAAAAACTCATGCTCGATTCATGCAAGATAGTCGGTCCAAAAGCAGTCTGAAGCATTCCATACGTTTCTGTGGCATATTTTCCAAGATTAAAACACAATTTTTTTGCATATCGTTCTTCCTCACGTCCAGATTGCATTTTTGAAATTCACCAGCTGTGACAATCAGGCTTTAGTAGGGTGTATTCCAATTGCTGCTGTAGCTGTTTATTTGAAGCTGAAATCATAAAAATTGGTCAGTCATCTCATAAGATGTATAGCAATAAGATACTGAATATTCAAGAGTCTACAATTTTAAATGCCCATGTGAAAAACGTCTGGAAACCTATCGTATGCACCTCGTGTATAAAGTAAAGTTGGCGACCGTAGTTGAGGGCGATCCGAGGGCTCCCTTTTAAATAACTACTACACCGAGGTGTTGAGAAGGGTGCTACCTGTTTCCCTAGATTATTCCACTTTACCCTCGATACCTACCTTATATTACTGAGTGTTAAGCAAGGAGGTATCAAGTACCATTTTAAAAGTCTTTGGTATGACGCGATCTAGGATTGAACTCGGATCATTGGCGATTACTCTGCCCTTTAGGTCAATGAGCTGGTTTATCGGTGTAGTAGTTATTTAGTACTTTTGAGGATTCTTTCCTTATCACTTTCTTTTCCCCCTTTATTGCTCCCCTTCTAATCTAGACATCACACACACACACACACACACACATATATATATATATATTTATATCATCATCATGTCATGCTGCTAGCACGGATTTCTTCGACTCTCTCTATTATCCATTGCTTCCAGCTGGTCTTCTGGACAGTGTCCTGTGTTCGTACTGACAGGTTGCAGATAAATTCTAAATTGGTCATCCAACTCTTGCACGTCCATGTGAAGGGGACCATGGGAGAATATCACTTATGAGTTCGTCCTTGCTTCTCCAGCATTATTCTGCATGTCTTGCTCGTCTTATTTGGGTGATTTTAGAGATGGGGGTAGGTGGCTGTACAGCTGCTGTTTTGTGGGGTGTTGCTCCTAGGATTTGTTCAATATAGCTCGTAGCATTCTTGTGCAATTCCCATTTAGCATTCTTTCGATACACTTAGTTAGCGTCCCTGTGGTGTATCCATATAGTAGTACTGACACAGAGCTGACCACCAGCCAGATTTTTTATTTATCGTATACCTCAAACATTTGCGTAAGCTAACACAGAGATTTTGACAGAAATCTGAATTATATTTCTCAGTTTTATTAACTATAGCTCAAAAAACTTAAAAACACTACTCATATAGAGATATAGATATATACATGCACTAATAATACCCATATTTATGGCGATAAATTGCTTGAAATTATATCAACATTTCTTAATATGTTCAGGGCTTTCATCGAAGCCTATCTGGTTTAAAACTTCAAACTGGGTGATTGGCATAACAGGATGTACACCTGTTTCTTAAAGTAATCAAGGCGCTGCTTTCTCTGTGGAAGTGTCACGTAAGTTCCATGGGTGGTATGCAATAGATAGGCAGTATGTGCACGCGCAACACGAAGGCAGAAGATGTGCCCACGAGGATTGCGTGCCCGTCCGACGAAATTATATAAACCTGGGAAGATTTCGACTCGGGAGAATGAAGAAGACCGGCAGAAACGTTTCTAGATGTTATGCAGCTCTGATCACTGACCTTGCGCCAAAACTACCTTAGGTTGAAAAGTAGAGAAAAGCCTGAAATGTACCAGACTCGCGAAGGAAGAGACGCAAGAAGGATCTTAGATGACTTGTTGCTTTGAGATAGCCCTGACGAGACTCGTGAAATTTCTTTTTAATATTAAAAAAGAAACAAACTTCACAATAACTTGTATTGTCCATTAGTACGTGTTTAACCAAGTAATGGACGATATAACAACCTGATCGTCTCATGGACTCTAATATTTTAAATGCTATTCGCTTTTTACGTATTATGTTCATTCGCTTATCATCTGGGAGACTGAGGTTCAATCCCAGATCAAGTCTTACCAAAGACTCAAAAAAATGGCACTTGATGCTGCCTTGCTTAACACTCAGCATTATAAGGTACGGATCAAGGGAAAAGTGGAGCAATCCAGGGAATGGAGTAGCGCCCTCCCTTACACCTCGGTGTAGTAGCTTTTGAAAAGGGAGCCTTCGGGTCACCCTCAACTAAGGTCAATAACTTTACTTTCTTTACATATTAGGAGTGGGTATAAGGTGAGTGAAAGAGAGAAAGGAAATGTTTTCTTACGTTCTTTAACGATTCTTCCTTTCTTGTTCTTTCTAGTTAAGTCAGCTGGGTCAGTAGAATACACTGGTTGCATCTCTTCTGTGGAGACAAATCTCCACCTGCCCAACGATTTTTCTGGCAAGGCTTGTGTACTGGAGCTTTAGGGAATGTGAAGTACCCCTTCATTGACATTACTCCCATGTCCACTCTGATTTGTTGTACCTGTTAGGACTCCATCTATGGATCAAATAGTATTATTTGACTATTGAACTGTGCAAGAATAAAGCTATTGTTTGTGGTTTTTGTTTCCTGGCGTCTGGGAAACCTCTAATGGGGGAATGCAGAAGGGCCATGCCTCCTCAATAGCAGTATTATGCGGACCGATATTTCAGTGGGAAGTTGCATTTGTTTTGTTTTCTAAAATGCCCCATATAGCGTAATTAAATGGGTCAAGGTCTGGGCTTAAATCTTGTTTAATTGCTGTCCTCACAGTTTTCTCGAGGACTTTCAATTCATTAGCATGCTTTCTTATTGACGTTGTGGGGCCCAACTTAATCACCGTAGCGAAAGCTATTAAAAAGCCTCTTTTTGGTTTTTTTTTTATTATTCTCCTCTACTCCCCCTTTTCCTTAAAAAACTCTTTTTATGCAAAATTTTTTTCCCTGCTTTCTATACGGTAGACAAAGAAACTTTAGCTTCCCTTTGGCGTAAAGTAAATCATAGATTCTATGTTATTTCTTTTCTTGTTCTCATATATTTTAATGAAAAAATTGCTTGAATAATCGTGAAAATTTAGATTTATCACGTTTTGTTTTCCAGAAAAGTGGACAAATCCAACTTTAAAAAACGTCTTTGAATTATTTCATATTTTGCTTCCGCACTCTGTATGCTTGAAACAAATTAACTGTATGTAAACTAGGCTCTAGTCCTAGGATTTTGTGGTATATAGAGTACACCTTCACTGTCATTATTCCCAAGTCTACTCTGACCTGGAGTGGTGGTACCTGTTAGTGTCCCATATATCCGTCAAATTGAACTATTTAGTCTATGCTTGAAACTATTCATCCGTGTACAAACAAATGGCTGATGTTAAATCGAATTATTAGTATTGTATACCAAATTTCGGAGCCATTTAACTGTGTCCAAACAAATCAGCTCTGTCTCTTTTAAAAATAATGTTACCGAAAAACAATTCGTTTACAAATCATACTTTTTTAGTAAATGGGTACATATTATGGGTGTGTCACCGTGTAATGGTTTTCGTCATGGATAAAAGACATGAAAACTAGAGTTCAATCCCTGGACGAGGCTGATTGCATTTCACATAACATAAATACTCTTGAAAAAGGTACGAATCCAATTATTATACGTCCAGGTATACGTAAAAAGTTGGGCATACTGGGTTCTTTAGTTCTAGATAGGTTACCAGTCTAGGAGAAGGAATATTCTGAATTCAAACCTGTTAAACTCCGCCTAAAAATTTACCTTTTATCATATCTTATCCGTGCAGAGGGTTTGGTAAATAAACCATTAAATAACCTACAACGGTTGATAGGCCAATAAACGCAACCAACCAACCAACTAACCAACCTTCATGGATTACTTGATGCTTAATCAATTTTTTGAAGGAAAAATTGTGATATTATTCAACCCACAACTGTTGAATAATAATGGTTTCAAGCCTTCATTGGAGTCAAAAAGTTCACAGTCATCGTCTGATGAATAGACCCGAGAAAGGGAGTGTTCTCGTTGTGTAATGGTTAAAGTGATGGACTGCGGAATCGTAGTACGCGAGTTCGTACTCCAGTCGCGCTATTACATTCACTTTCGGACAAATACCCTTGGGAAAGGTATGAACCCTCTTATCCCAACCAGCAATGAGTTAAATCGAGGATCATTAAATAAGTTTAGAGACTTTTTTCGTATGGGCACTTTTATTGATAGTACACACATGAACCTCTAGTCCCCTTCGAAGTAATCTCCTCCGGTTGCAATGCACTTGTTGAACCGTTCCAATATCTTCTGGAACGCCCCATGGAAGTCCTCTTATGTGAGCGTGTCAATGACCTTCGTCACAGTCTCTTTCATCTCCTCAATTGTCTCATAACGACAGCCTTTGAGCTTAGGGAATAACCAAAAGTCGCAGGGAGCAAGGTCTGGACGATAGAGAGGCTGAGGAACTGTCTTGATGCCCATCTTGGTCAAATAGTCGGTGACAAGGATAGAATTGTGGACTGGTGCATTGTCCTGCTGGAAATGCCACTGACCCGATTTGAAGAGTGCTTCCCTCTTCCGACGGAATCTCTTGCTGAACTCCCTTAAAACCTCAACATAGTAACCCTAAC
The DNA here is from genome assembly GCA_963585895.1 of Sepioteuthis lessoniana. NCBI lineage: Eukaryota > Metazoa > Mollusca > Cephalopoda > Myopsida > Loliginidae > Sepioteuthis > Sepioteuthis lessoniana. The sequence continues at coordinate 60,953,633 of OY757935.1, read as the reverse complement.
CCTAAACCTTTGGCCAATCAACTCTTGTGTATTGACTTCCTTACTCCTCCCACACCTCTCATCATCCCTCAAAGACTCTCTACCTTCCTCGTATATTTTATGCCACTCAAAAACTGATGCTCGATTCATGCAAGATAGTCGGTTCAAAAGCAGTCTGAAGCATTCCATACGTTTCTGTGGCATATTTTCCAAGTTTTGAATAGAATTTTATTGCATATCGTTCTTCTAAAGTGTCCTCACATCCAGATTGCATTTTTGAAATTTACCAGCTGTGACAATCAGGCTTTAGTAGAGAGTATTCCAATTGCTGCTGTAGCTGTTAATTTGAAGCTGAAATCATAAAAATTGGTGAGTCATCTCATAAGATGTATAGCAATAACATAGTGAATTTTTAAGAGTCTACGACAATTTTAAATACCTGTACAAAAAAGTCTGGAAACGTATTCAAAGTACCATGATAGTACCAGTACTGTTCTTCGAGGAGAGTAGCTCAAAGGTTGATATGCCTTTAAACATAGAAACCAAACCAGACCAAACTAACTCGTTTACCATTAATCAGTATGGTCAAACTTTAATCTCTGGCACAAATCTCTAAAGATTAGTGTTCATCACCCAGACAAACCATCTCCTGAATTTAAGATTTATATCGTAATTGCTGTCTTTGTTAGAATAAATCATTTGATAGTCGGAAATGTCCTGAGTTGCTCTATGTTTCTTCAACAAATCATAAACAGGTTTGTATAATATGGGCCCTGGTACTTATTTAGTAATTTCAGATATGTAAGATTGCCATTGGCTGTAAACAAGATATAATGTCCCATGAGAAACAAGATATTGTTACGTTACTGACTCAGAATACAACCTTCAAAATTGCGGACGTAAGTGAACAGAGATTTTTTAACTGTCAAAAGTCAAATTGAAAACACTGGCAAGATAAGAACAAAAACAATGATTATATAATGGATTGTAATCCGACAATTTGTAAAGAAAAATTAATAACAAGGTAATAATAAGTTTGGATCTTGTTTGTCAATGGGACTGAACGGAAGAAAATAATGTATTGTAAACCGACAATTTGTAAAGAAAAATGATTATATATATATATATATATATATATATATATATATATATATATATATATATGTTTGTGTATTTTAAGGCGTGCGTACACACACACACACACACACACAAACAAACATGTGTGTGTGTGTTGTGTGTGTGTGTGTGTGTGTGTGAATGATATAAAAAGAGAAAAAATAATGTAATGAGCAAGAAAACCAGATTTTTCATGGGTAGGACATTACCAGGCTATTGACCTCATAAGTAGAGTGTTCACTAATGGTCCGGGAGACCTGGGTTTAATCTCCGGTCGAGTCAAACCAGAGACTCAAAAAATGGTACTTGATACTATTTACCCAACCCCTCCGCTCAGGCAGGATATGACACAAGGTCAATTTTTAAGCGGAGTTTGACAGGTTTGAATTCAGAGTTTCCCTTCTCCTAGACTAGTTTTCCTTCTCCTAGACTAGTTGCCTAACCAAGGCTGAAGAACCTAGTCTGTCCTACTATTTACCCATAGCTGGAGGGAGAATAATTGGATTCATACCTTCCCCAAGGGTATTAGTGCTATGTGAAATGCAATCAGTCTCCTCCAAGATTTGAACTCGTGTCGCCGTGTCCATTTCCGAAAAATGGTACTTGATGCCACTCAGTCTTATAAGGTATGTGTAAAGTGGAGCAATCCAGCGAAAAGGGTAGAGCCCTCCCCTACGCCTCGGTGTAGTAGTTATTGAAAAGGAAGCTACTACTTTGGGCCAAAGTTGAACTGGGAGCGATGGCAATGAAGTGAAGCACCGTATTCTTTAAAGCTCCAGCAATACAGGAATCTCACAATCAGATTGTTCAGTGTTACATCTAAGGCACTCGTTGCAGGAGGCAGGTTTATCCCTTTGCAAAGATGCAGTCGGGGTAATCTACAGCTCAAGCCGACTGGGTAAGATTCATCAAAAGTAGCTGTCTTGGTTCTTATTACCAACAAAGAGAAGGACACTTTCTACATGTACAGTCCATGCCAATAAGATCTGAGAGGGTTCGGCAGTAATTGGTTAAGAATTTTCATGAGCATGACATCCTTAACTCCCAGATCTTATTTTGATACTCTGGATTACTATATATGGGATGTTGTTGAAAGGAAGACCTAAAAGCCGCACACAATGTTAAAGACTCTTTAAAGTCGAATGTTTTGAGAGTGAAAACCAACATCAAAAAAAGATCTTCTTTTACAGATATACAGTCTCTTCCAGATCCGTTAATCCAAACAGATTAGTTCATATTCATATTTACCTACCGCTCCGCTCAGGCAGGATATGACACAAGGTCAATTTTTAAGCGGAGTTTAACAGGTTTGAATTCAGAGTTTTCCTTCTCCTAGACTAGTTGCCTCACCAAGGCTGAAGAACGTAGTCTGCCCTACTATTTACCCATAGCTGGAGGGAGAATATTTTGGATTCATACCTTTCCCAAGGGTATTAGTGCTATGTGAAATACAATCAGTCTGGTCCAGGATTTGAACTCGTGTCGCCGTGTCCATATCCTGCGACGATAACCATTGCACCACGGGCAATCCAAACAGATTAGTTAATCTACACTTATTTTATGTCCCGAGGTTAAGGAATCACGTTTATATTCAAGGTTTGTTTTGTTTTAGTTCTGGCGGACCCAAATCATCCGAATCAAATCTCGGACACCTCTTGTTTGGTTTGGTTTCTTTGTTTAATGGCATATCAACCTTTGTTGGTCATTTAATGCCAAAGTCATTCTCCTCAAAGAACAGTAGTGGCACTATTTAACACATAGGTGGGAGGGTAACAGGGTTCATACTTTTTCCAAAGGTTATTTGCCCGAAAGTGAACGTAATAGCGTGACTGGAGTACGAACTCGCTTACTATGATTCCGCAGTCCATCGCTTTAACCATTACACCCGGAGGACACCCCTGATACCTCTTGTGGTGCCGTGAGTGTTAACCCTAGGCAGGGAATATAGTCAGAGTATTCGATGTCCCGTCGACAGGGTTAAACTTTACAACCATAAAGAGGCCGTTTTATTTCATTAAATAATCTTTTCCTACTTTTTAAAGTGAATATTTGGACAATTTAAAAATATATAATGAGAGATTTGAAATCCTTTGAATTTATTTTTTAACTACAGAAATAAATCATAAGTATTTTGAAATAGGTAGGTACTTTTTAATAGAGACTGGGGACTGGGGTTCAATCCTACCAAAGACTCAGAAAACGGGACCTGATGGTGCCTTCCTTAAAACTCAGTATTATAATGTACGGATCAAGAGTAAATTGGAACCATCTAAGGCAATGAGTAGGGTCCTCTCCGACGCCTCGTTGCCCTCAACTTTTCAATCGCACATTATAAAGCCCAGTCAAATAGAACTTTGATATTTAAAAAATGTACAAACAAATGATTTATGCTACACTGAATTTTTTGAAATGGAAGTGTTTGATCCTTTAACTGAGTAAACAAGTGACTGATGTTTAATAGAATTGTCAGTTATACATAGCAATACTTGGAACCATTTAACTGTGTGCTAACGAATGAATAATGTTGAATAGCATCATTAGTGTCAAATAGTAATACTTGCAACCATTTCGCTATGTCCAAACAAATGATTGATATTGAATAGAATTATTAGTCTTAAATAACAAAAATTGGTGCCATTTAACTGAGTAGAATCAATAGCAATGCTAGCGTCTAAACAAATTGGTTCTAACTCATTTAAAAATGACATTTACCCACAAACTAATCTCATATACCACAACTTTTAAAACTCAAAGGCGATATCCAGTTACGTGATGCCTTCAATAAGTTTCCAGACTTTGCTTTTGTACAGGCATTTACAATTGTCGAAGACTCTTGAAAATTCACTATGTTATTGCTATACATCTTACGAGATGACTAACCAATTTTTATGATTTCAGCTTTAAATGAACAGCTACAGCAAGAATTGGAATACACCTTACTAAAGCCTGATTGTCAAAGCTGGTGAATTTCAAAAATGCAATCTGGACGTGAGGACACTTTAAAAGAACGATATGCAATAAAATTCTGTTTTAAACTTGGAAAAATGCCACAGAAACGTATGGAATGCTTCAGACTGCTTTTGGACCATCTTGCATGAATCGAGTATCAGTTTTTAAGTGGCATAAGAGATTTAAGGAAGGCAGGGAGTCCGTGAGGGATGATGAAAGGTGTGGAAGGAGTAAGGAAGTCAATACACAAGAGTTGATTGGCCAAAGGGTTAGGGTTAGGGTTACTATGTTGAGGTTTTAAGGAAGTCCAGGAAGAGATTCCGTCGGAAAAGGCCAGCACTCTTCAAATCGGGTCAGTGGTATTTCCACCAGGACAATACACCAGTCCACAACTCCATCCTTGTCACAGACTATTTGACCAAGATGGGCATCAAGACAGTTCCCCCGCCTCCCTATCGTCCCTGTGACTTTTGGTAATTTCCTAAGCTCAGAGGCTGTCGTTATGAGACAATTGAGGAGATGAAAGAGGCTGTGACGAAGGTCATTGACACGCTCACATAAGAGGACTTCCATGGGGCGTTCCAGAAGTTGTTTGAACAGTACAACAAGTGTATTGCAGCCGGAGTCTGGAAAATTATTTAACGATCCTCGCATATCATGTATATCCATTTAAATATGTGAGAATAAATGACTGCTGTTAAATTATTAGTTTTACATTGCTATACTTGAAACCATTTAACTGTGTGCAAACAAATGATTTAAATAAGTAAAGTTATTTGTATTTTATAGCAATACTTGAAACCATTTTACCCCTTGCCAATAAAATATTAGCCGATTCTTGTTTAAAAATCTTATCAAGATAATTTGTTTACAAATCATATATGTTTGATATATATGTTTAAAGATGATTTGACATTAAATAACCCACAATGGTTGATATGCCATAAAACCCAACCAAGTTAAATCATTTGTATTTAATATGTATGTATAAGGAAGGTTTGGCATTAAATAACCTACAATGGTTGATATGCCATAAAACCCAACCAAATTAAATCATATGTATTTAATATGTATGTATAAAGAGGGTTTGGCATAAAATAACATACAATGGTTGATATACCATAAACCCCAGACAAACCAAATCATATACATTTAATGTATATGTATAAAGAGGATTTGGCATTAAATAACCAACAATGGTTGATATGCCATAAAATCTAACCAAACCAGATCATATGTATTTAATAAATATGTCTGAAGAGGATTTGCTATTAAATAACCTACAATGGTTGATATGCCATAAAACCCAACCAAACCAGATCATATGTATTTAATAAATATGTCTGAAGAGGATTTGGTATTAAATAACCTACAATGGCTGATATGCCATAAAACCCAACCAAACCAGATCATATGTATTTAATAAATATGTCTGAAGAGGATTTGGTATTAAATAACCTACAATGGTTGATATGCCATCAAACCAAACCAGATCATATGTATTTAATAAATATGTCTGAAGAAGATTTGGTATTAAATAACCTACAATGGTTGATATGCCATAAAACCCAACCAAACTAGATCATATGTATTTAATAAATATGTCTGAAGAGGATTTGCTATTAAATAACCTACAATGGTTGATATGCCATAAAACCCAACCAAACCAGATCATATGTATTTAATAAATATGTCTGAAGAGGATTTGCTATTAAATAACCTACAATGGTTGATATGCCATAAAACCCAACCAAACTAGATCATATGTATTTAATAAATATGTCTGAAGAGGATTTGCTATTAAATAACCTACAATGGTTGATATGCCATAAAACCCAACCAAACTAGATCATATGTATTTAATAAATATGTCTGAAGAGGATTTGCTATTAAATAACCTACAATGGTTGATATGCCATAAAACCCAACCAAACCAGATCATATGTATTTAATAAATATGTCTGAAGAGGATTTGGTATTAAATAACCTACAATGGCTGATATGCCATAAAACCAAACCAAACCAGATCATATGTATTTAATAAATATGTCTGAAGAAGATTTGGTATTAAATAACCTACAATGGTTGATATGCCATAAAACCCAACCAAACTAGATCATATGTATTTAATAAATATGTCTGAAGAGGATTTGGTATTAACCTACAATGGTTGATATGCCATAAAACCCAACCAAACCAGATCATATGTATTTAATAAATATGTCTGAAGAGGATTTGGTATTAAATAACCTACAATGGTTGATATGCCATAAAACCCAACTAAACCAGATCATATGAATTTAATAAATATGTCTGAAGAAGATTTGGTATTAAATAACCTACAATGGCTGATATGCCATAAAACCCAACCAAACCAGACCATATGTATTTGATAAATATGTCTGGAGAGGATTTGGTATTAAATAACCTACAATGGCTGATATGCCATAAAACCCAACCAAACCAGATCATATGTATTTGATAAATATGTCTGAAGAGGATTTGGTATTAAATAACCTACAATGGTTGATATGCCATAAAACCCAACCAAACCAGATCATATGTATTTAATAAATATGTCTGAAGAGGATTTGGTATTAAATAACCTACAATGGCTGATATGCCATAAAACCCAACCAAAACAGATCATATGTATTTAATAAATATATCTGAAGAAGATTTGGTATTAAATAACCTACATGGCTGATATGCCATAAAACCCAACCAAAACAGATCATATGTATTTAATAAATATGTCTGAAGAGGATTTGCTATTAAATAACCTACAATGGTTGATATGCCATAAAACCCAACTAAACCAGATCATATGTATTTAATAAATATGTCTGAAGAGGATTTGGTATTAAATAACCTACAATGGTTGATATGCCATAAAACCAAACCAAAAACAAAATAGTAGAAGTTTAAATGAATAAATATATCAATAATAGGAAAATCAACAAGCGATACTTTGTCTTATATATGTATTTAATATGAATGCATAAGGAGGATTTGACATTAAATAACCTACAAAGGTTATTTTCAAGTTTTTTTTTCAATTCTATCGGAGACAAATCACCTGAGTCATATCGTGGACACCTCCTGTGGTGCCGTGAGTGTAAACCCTCGGCAGGGAATATAGTCAAAGTATTCAATGTCCCGTCGACAAAGTTAAACTTTACAATCACTTAGAGGCCGTTTTATTTCATTAAATAATCTTTTCCTACTTTTTAAAGTGAATATTTAAACAATTTAAAAATAAAAAATGAGACATCTGAAAATGCTTATAATTTATTTCCATAAAACCCAACTAAACTAAATCATATATATTTAATATATATGTATAAAGAGGATTTGGCATTAAATAACCAACAATGGTCGATATGCCATAAAACGCAACTAAACCAAATCATATATATCTGATATATATGTATAAAGAGGATATGGCATTAAATATCCTAAAATGGTTGATATGCCATAAAACCAAACAAGACCAAATCCTTTATATTCAACATTTATTTATAAAGTGGGTTTGGCTTCAAAATAATCTTCAATGTTTTTATGCCATAAAACCCAACCTAACAAAATCATATATATTCAATATATATGTGTAAAGAGGATATGGCATTAAATAACCTCTAAGGGTTGATATGCTATAAAACCCAACTAAACCAAATCATATATATTTAATATATATGTATAAAGAGGATTTGACATTAAATAACCTACAAAGGTTGATATGTCGTAAAACCCAACTAAACCAAATCATATATATTTAATGTATATGTATAAAGAGGATTTGGCTTTAAATAACCAAAAATGGTTGATATGCCATAAAACCCCACTAAACCAAATCATATATATTTGATATATATGCATAAAGAGGATTTGGCATTAAATAAACTACAATGGTGATATACCATAAAACCCAACCAAACCAAATCATATATATTTAATATATTTGTATGAAGAAAATTTGGCATTAAATAACCTACAATGGTTGATATGCCATAAAACCCAACCAAACCAAATCATATATATTTAATTTATATGTATAAAGAAGATTTGGCATTAAATAACCAACAATGATTGATATGCCATAAAACCAAATTAAACCAAACAGTATTCTCATTTTCTTTCTGAATATATTTCTTTTTTCCTTATATGGTCAATCGATGAATTGAAGGGATCTTTGTAAAGAGGATTTTTTTACAATTTTTTCCATGATCGCAAACACTGAATTATTTGGAATTGGTTTATAGAAAATTCATTTCAGTCACAAAAAATAATCATTTTGACGTAATTCAAAATGCCGTTAAATCAGACTGATGTAAGTTGGAACAGAGGTCTCTCGTCAAATTTGTGCCGGCTGAGAATTGAAAAACATGTGAAATATATAGAAGAATGTGTGACATATGGGGAGAAGAACGTTTAACTAAAATAATGTTTACACATCGGTTAAACATAGGTTTTCCATGACGAGCTTAAATCGAAATAGCAGTTAAAACTGACTCTCTGGTAATAAAAATGTTCCGGGCGCAACGATTCATTTAGAAGACCTTGCTGCCAATCTTCTGGGCCATGAAAGGACCTTCACTATTGAATTCCTTAAAACGGATTCAACTGTAAAAATTTTCCTATTGCCAATTACTTCAGCAATATTCACCTCATTTATTGAATGACCTTTGTATATCTATCTATCTATCTATGTGTGTGTGTGTGTGTGTGTGTGTGTGTGTGTGTTCTCTATTATCTATTGTACCCAGTGTAAATAAAAAAGGAAAAGAAAAAAGAAGAAAGCAGTAATATGAAGAATGTCTTCAATAGTTGGGACAGCTCTTTGGAAGACTAAATAGTTTATGTAGTTCATTCTTGGGCCCGTTTACAGGAGCTTAAATTACCGTCTAGTATCAAAAAAACACTTACTCTTGAGTTAGGCGCAGTTCTATAAGAAACGGTGCAACATTTGGCCTCGAAGACATGGGATAAAATGTCAAGGTTTATATTAAGGAAACAAAAGTAGCAACTTCGACAGGCAGAAATACGGTATTTATTTCGTAAAATTATCAACACACTCGTTCGAAAATCTGCGTTGACGAACGACCTTTTCTTCCTTTACAAACCATTCTCTTTCTCTCTTTTTCTCTCTATCTATCGTTACGAACGTATATATATATATATATATATATATGTGTGTGTGTCTGTCTGTGTGTGTGTGTGTGTGTGTGTGAGCGTGTGCGTGTGTGTTTGTGTGTGTGTGAATATAAAAATATGAAAAAAAAAACAGTGTTCAGATGATAGCTTTATTTATAATTGAATATTATGCGACCGTCTGCGTTAGTTTTTTTTTTTTTAAACCGTTATCAGGGCAATATCAATACGTAATGTTGGATCATCTGAATAATTATGAAATTTAGAAATGAAATTTTAAAAAATAAGGAACTTCTTTGCGTTCTATTATCATTTGTAGCGTTCGAATTCAAATGTATGTGATATAATTAGTTTTCAAAATTCTATCTTATTTGCTATGGATTTCAACATTTTTAAGAAATTTAATAGGAACTTTATAAAAGATTTTTCAAAAGTGAACGTATTTCCGAGTATTTTTTGAAATTTAAAAAATTCTGTTCATTTTTAAAATCTATAAATGTTTCTATTGTTGTTTTAACATTCATACTGAATGACGTGACATATTATATAAATATATATATATATAAGAATACCTACAGAGTCAGAAGAAATCTACCTAGATTCCATCTGGATAATTTTGACCAAAGAATGGTTGGACCAAACTACATTTTATTGATTATGGTCCAACCCTTCTTTTACCTATGTGGATCGTCAGGATAATTCTATCGAATTACCCTGACGATCCAGATAGGTAAAATCTAGGTCGATTTCTTCTGACTCTGTAGGTATTTGCATCTCGCTTCACTTAGTGTATTGACTTACATTTCGATTTAAGGAAATCTGTTAGTGTTTTTTTTTTCTTTTGACTTAGCATGACGTTATTGGTTGATAATTTTTAAACGGTATTTTTTTAGTCATATCTTGTTTTTATGAAATTCTTTTCTCCTAGATATTGGGTTGTGTAATATATTTTTATTTGAAAATTGTATCATCGGTTGTTTTTTTTCTTCACCGTAAGAATTATGGAATAAGTATAAAAATGAGATTATATGCATATATATGTGCCCGTGGTGTAATGGAGACCGCGATACGAGTTCAAATCCTGGACCAGGCTGATTGCATTTCAAATAGCACTAATACCCTTAGCAAAGGTATGAATCCAATTATTCTCCCTCCAGCTATGGCTAAATAGTAGGGCAGACTGAATTCTTCAGCCTTGGTGAGACAACTAGTCTAGGAGAAAGAAAACTCTGAATTCAAACCTGTTAAACTCCGCTTAAAAATTGACCTTGTGTCATATCCTGCCCGAGCGGAGGGGTTGGTAAATAGGATTATATATATATATAAGTAAGTAAAGTAGGCGACCATAGTCAAGGCCGATCCGAAGGCTCCCTTTTCAATAGCTACAACATAGAGGTGTAGGGGAGGGCGCTCCACTAACTTATATTGCAGAGTGTTAAACAAGGAGGTATCAAGTACCATTTTCAAAGTCTTTGGTATGACCCTGGAATTGGTGAACACTCTACTCACTTGGCCAATGAGCCAGTTATATATATATATACATATAAAGATTTTGTAGTGCGTACAGAATTTACATATTGCTTTAAAAGGCAGGTGGTATTAAAAACTTTTTTTTTTAATCCTTAAAAAGGGTACACTTTTTTTCGGTCACTTCTCTTCAGTGACAATCGATTTTGTACTGGATGATCTAAGTATGGAATTTAACCAAAGGAAAATCCAGGAGGAATGAAGAAAAATATATTGAAAAAAATATATATTACAGCAGAGTTGGTACGGTTAATGATGTTTTCTTCAGATGATCCAAGAAGGTTTTCATTTTATTTTCATATTGATCATAGTAGAAGATAGAAGAGTTACGCATGCGTATACAGTCCCACTATGGTTACTATCCGGTAGAATACGCGGATTGCACCTCTGCAGAAAGATATTTTTCCTAACCCCTTGTAATGAGGCTGCTTGTTGGCTGTAAGTAGTGATAAATAATACTTGAAGACGGTAGCCATGTGCTCTCGTGATTTGTAACGTTCCACTTCGGCACGGATTGGGGCTGACAGGCTATCACAGAGGCCCGATCCGATCACTCGGTTGGTCATGTTGAGCCCTAGCACCTATATCACCTCCAACCGTATTCTAAAAATGTATTGCTCATTTGACAAGTACACAATTATTTTTATCTTTAGAGGGTAAGAAGGTGGTGCTTCAAAGTCAACTGGGTTGAGATAGCAATACTTAAAATCACTTAACTATGTGCAAACAAATAATTATTATTCAAATAAAGTTATCAGTTTTTACTTAGAGGATTCGGACTATTGACCTCATATTTATTGTTATGCTCACAACGTATCGGTCGATATATCCTTCGGCTTTCTTCAGGTGTTTCATGTCAAACTTGGCAGTCCACACAGAATCTTGAACTGGACCCTTTATTTGATGCCCAAGAGTAGACTCTTCCAGTTCGGCTAACCGGGTACATATGTTAAGTCATAAAAGTATTCTTTGTTATTCTTACCTGTAGGTGGGATAGAACCTGCAACCTCCAAATGATTTCCACTCAAAAACACTTTCTAACCAAACATTTTATCCACAGCGCCATGTGTCCTATATATATATATATATATATAGGGTGGAACGATAAAATTGTCTCCCTAGAAAAGACGACATGATCCCATTTCCGTTTAATGAAAACCGGTTTTCTTTTTTTTTTTTTTTTTTTTTTTTGCAGACCAGTTGGCCAGTTGTGTACAAATCCCCAGAGTGATAGGAGCCTTCTATCATGTCTGAAAGTGACACAATGTTCAACGAGCGAGATCGGAGATGTGCCGCTGTACAACTCATCCTCTCTACCGATCCAAGTTATGACAACAGGGCCATTGCCAGCACCCTCAAAATGCCAATCTGGATTGCCACGGATAATAGGGACGTGCCCAAGGTGATAAAAGCAAAGTTTCCGATTACGGTTATGGTCTTTGGTGTGGTTTCAAGTGAGGGCCATATCAGACCACCTCACATCTTCGAAGTCGGCTTAAAAGTCAACACTAAAGTGTATCTGGATGTGCTGAAGAGTGTGGTGATCCCCTGGTGTAATCAGGTGGCCGGCGGCAGACCCTGGGTGTGGCAGCAGGACTCAGTGCCGGTCCACAAGTCCAATGAGACCCAGGCTTGGCTTCAGAAGTAGTCCTACGACTTTGTACCCTTCTCTCACTGGCTCCCCTCCTCCCCCGACCTGAACCCGCTGGACTACTACGTTTGGTCATATGTCGAAAACACAGAGCTTTGTATATAGGTTCTAGCTGGTCGTCCTGCCTTTGCTCTTCCATGTGAGGGGGTCCACAAGCGTATATCGCCTATTAGTTCGTCCTTACTTCTCTAGCAGTGTCCCGCATGTCTGGTTCGCCCAACTTAGATTTCCTGATGGGTGTTAGGTGGCCGTACAGCTTCTGTTTTGTGTGGTGTTGTCTGTAGGACTTGTTCAATATTGCTCGCAAAAATTGCCATCAAGCTTTTTCTCCATACATTTAGTTAGCATCCATGTACTGCATCCATATAGCAATATCGACACGACCACTGTTGGGAAAAAACTGCGTTTTATTTTATCGGTCAGGTCAGACTTCCATATGACCAATAAATATCGTAAGCTGTCCATGCCTTTGCTAGTCACGTGTTGATGTCAGTCTCGGTTGATGAGATGCTGCTTACGAGGGAGATGAACTTTTCCACTAGTTTAAAAGGTCTACTCTTAGTGTGGAGATGCCACCTCTTTGATTAAAACACATGTATTCCGTCTTGTCTGCGTTTACATGGAGACCTATGCAACTTGCTGCTCGTTCCAGACTTTGTAGCAGGGATTCGGCTTGGGTGGGTGTATTTGCCAGAAGCGCTGTCATCGGCGTCCGTAATTTTTTGTGCGGGGTATCTTCTGCTACTTTCCTTTGGCAGCTAGAAACCATTTTCTTTCATTAAATCTATAGACGTTCAAAGCGCGTAGTCTAGGCAGATGATAAAAAGGAATGGAGATAATGTGTCCCCTTGTGGCACACCTGCTACGATGTTGAAGTAGTCTGTCTTCATCCGGTGAGGAGTCTTTTACTTTCGTATTTTATATAGCATCATCATGGCTGCGACGATTTCTCTCATGGTGAAGGGGAGGCGTAATCGAGAAGTATTTGCACCATCTTCCCTCTGTGCATGGAGTCAAATGCCTTGGAGATGTCGACGAATAATATTGTTGTCTCAAAGTTTTTGCACGCATATCTTCTAGAATTCGACAGATTGTCAAACTGTGTGATGACAGGGATCGATTTCTCCGAAAGCCACTTTGGTCCTTCCTAAGTATTTTCTCAATTTCTATGCGGTTACGTAATAGAGCATTATAAATCTCGACCGCTATGGATGTAAGAGTTAATTAAACCTCCTTAGTTCGGGGGGGGGTGCCCGTGGTGCAATGGTTATCGTTGCAGGATATGGACACGGCGACACGAGTTCAAATCCTGGACCTGATTGATTGCATTTCACATAGCACTAATACACTTGGGAAAGGTATGAATCCAAAATATTCTCCCTCCAGCTATGGGTAAATAGTAGGGCAGACATTGCTGTCCAGCTATGGGTAAATAGTAGGGCAGACATTACTGTGTCGGAGCTGTATGTCGTCAAATTCTCTTGTCTTTCATACATCGGGGGGTATTTCATCAAGCCCCGCTGCTTTCCTATTTTTAATTTTTCTTAGTTTGATATAATGGCAGAGGGATTTCGTTTTATATATCTTGCCTTTGGGTTTAGTTAGGCTTAGAACCTTTCAGCTCAGTGCATGGGTTTGTTAGGTGCAAACATGAGCGCAGGTTTTCACGCGTGCGTGGGTAGGATGTGTCATTCAGAAATGACAAAGTAAAAATCCCAGATAGAAAATTTGACAAAAGGATCTAAATGACGTCATGCACCGGTAGGGCCCGCGGATGATTTGGGGAATTTTGAAAAAAGTCAGTTGAGTTGAGATCTTGCCTCGGAAGAAGAAGGTTGACTTTCGCTTGCTCGCCGAGGCCTTGTGTCGGGTGCGCACGTGGTTTGAGGCAGATGGAAAAGTCAGTTGTATCTCTTTCCTTATGTCGAAAAACCTTTATACTCAAAGGTAATAAAAAGTTTCGTATCTAAACTAAGAAGTCGTAAGAGTTTTTCGTGTTTCGGGATACTAATGATCTATGTATATATGTTATGAATATTCAATGTACGTTTCATATATCCGCATCATGGGTATGCTACATTAGTACTGAGTCGAGTTATTCTTGCGTAAACTGTCATAGTTTGATGTCTAGTTGATAACTAATAATTTTCGTGGTTGATTTTTTCGTCAATGCCCACTTAGAAGCGGTAGCAGAATGCATACCAACTAAAGAAAGAGCAAAACCCAGTGTTTCATGGGAGACATTGGTGGTTAGAAAAAAGCGTGCAGACGTAAAAAAAACAAAAAAAAACGCTTCCTTGTGTAATAGGAGGAACTCAACCAATATCAATGCACAGAAACTTAAGAAGGCACAAAATGAATTAACAAACGTTTATCTAAAAGAACAAACAGAATAGATACAAAATCATGTGAATAAGATTTGAGACTCAGTTGAAGAGGGACAATCTTGGATAACATGGCAGACAGTAAACAAAATGAGCAGAAGGAAGAGTACTGCGAAAGCTAAACTGAAAGCTACCAGTCAAGATGAACGAATATACATGTGGAAACAACATTTCGAGAATTTACTCAGAAAACCTCCGAAAGTTACGAAAGTATCGCTATCTAACACTAAGAACTTTATTCTAAAATTAGTCATTTATTTGTTCGAAGGTTAATGGATTCATGTATTGCTTTTAAATCCTAATACAATTAAATATTGATAATAAACTCTTGTAAAAGATTGAATTGTTCTACTTGACTCATAGATGGTACCTCAGTGCGTATTACCACCCTGGGTTAGAGTGTACCTGGAAGTAACAGCAATGAAGGGGTCTTCCACACTCCTTAAAGCTTCAGAACTGAAGCCTCACCATCCGATGATTTAGTATCATATTCAAGAACACCAGCAGTATTCGCTGTATTCTACAGCCCAAGCCTACAGAATGCATAAAATATTTTTTTAAAACGATATAGTTTCAAGTATTCTAATCTAATACTAACATGGTGTACTCAGTTATATGGTTTCAAATAAGAATTGACAATAACTTGTAATTAATTACAGATTAATGAAAATAATTTACGTACAGTTATATGGTTCAAATAAGAAAAACAAGTACAGGACTTTCAGTAAGAATTGAAAATAACTTGTAATTAATTACAGATAAATTAATAATTTACGCACAGTTATGTGTAATATATTGACCTTCGAACGAGCCGTCAATCAAAAGATGCACCTGTGTAAATAAGCGGAAGAACAGCGGAAGAACAGCGGAAGCAGGTGAACGTAGACAATAATATAACCAGGTGCCCAGACGGTTCGAGTCAGTCGGACACAGGATGCCAGCGTGAAGAACCAGCTTGCAGACAGAGGGCTTTGGGCCCTTAGTGACCCCCGGTTGAACAACCCAAGCCAAGATGTGAAAGAAGTGCTGCTATGGTCGAGGAAGAACTTGGGTCAATATTGCAGTCCGTCCTTGTCTCCACTCATTTCTCACACACAATAAATATCACCTTTTCGAAAATAAAGTGTGAGAGATTTATATTTTTATAAAGAAGTGTATTCGTTCGTTATTGAAGTCGACCTTATCGGTTGATTATATTGCCGCATATATTTGTATATGTATACGTGCAGGTGTATTACGGCTATACAACATATGCTTTAAAGTATTTATTACTAAACTAGAAATTTATTCGCTATGATATGATTTTAGACTTCGGGATTGGCTTCTTTGTTTAATGGCATATCAATCTTTCTGGGTTATTTAAAGCCAAAGCCATCCTTGTAGAAGGACAGTAGTGATGCTATATAACCCATTGCTGGGAAGATGAGATGGTTCATGGTTTTTCCAAGAGGATTCATCATAAAGTGGACATATAATACTTAGATGATTCCTAGAGACTTGAGGAAACTTGATGTCATTCAGACTCCTGGAAAAAAAAAAACAACACCATTTGAAAGTGTTATAAAAAAAAACAAAAATGTATAATAATAAAATAATAATGATGACCCACTGGAAATTTTGCAAGAAATTTAAATTTCACCATACGAACCAATGGTATAAGCACAACCCACGATCTGTCCACAAAAAATGAGACACACAAAATTCTCTGGGATTTTTAGAAACAATCGGATCATGTAACCTCGGCCAGACGACCAGACCTAGAGATAGTCTACGACAAAAGAGAACCTGGCGAATTGTGGAATATCCCGAGCCTGCTGACAACAGAGTAAAACTGAAAGAAAGCGAAAAAAGACCTTTGTAAGAGAACTGAAAAAAACTATGGAATATAAAAGTGACGGTAATACCAATAGTAATTGGTGCACTCGATACAGTCACGGAAGTGTTGGTATAAGTACTGGAGAACTTAAAATAAGTAGAGATCATCCAAACTAAAGCATTGTTACGATCAGCCCGAATATTAAGAAGAGTCCTGGAGTCTTGAGAAGACTTGCTGTCAATCAGACTTCTGTGAAAAACCATCAGCTAACGCTTTCAAATGAGTAAAATATGATAATCTTTGCATACTGTTGGACGGTTTCAAGTATTCCTTTCTCATACTTTCTCATACTAATAATCCAGTACATTTGTCTACTACACCACAATGATTCCTCGAATATAGTTTCAAGTAACTATTCCTGTTTGATTAATAATCAATTATTTGCTTATCAGATACTAATAATTCCAACAGATTTATATAGTTTCAAGTATTCCTATCTAATGCTAATAATTTGTCCGCAATTATATGTTTTTAAGTAACTATTTAACTATTCTTATTTAGTAATTATCATCATTGTTTGTACACAGTTATATGGTTTCAAGTATTCTTATCTAATACAAATAATTTAACTATTTAAGTAACTATTTAACTATTCCTATTTAGTAATTATCATCATTGTTTAAACACAGTTATATGGATTCAAGTATTCTTATCTAATACGAATAATTTCTAAAGAGAAACACTTGATCAGGATGGTCACTCCCCTAAGAGCTTGTCCTGTTGGTAGGGGCTGTAGAATTCACTGACTGCACATCTGCAGAGGGGTAAGACCCCTCAATGAGTGTCGTAGATATGACACTAAACAATCTGATCGTGAGGTTCCAGGGATGCTGGAGCTTTGGGGAATGCGGAGCAGTCCTTCATTGCCATTGTTCTCAGGTCCACTCCGGCCTGGAATAGTAGCTCCTGATAGGACCCTATCTATGGATTAATTAGAACTAAACTGCATATATATATATATATATATATATATATATATATATATATATATATATGGGTGTGTGTGTGTGTGGTACTAAACATGTTGGAGATAATGGGTCGGAATAGGAGGGGGGATTTTGGGTAGGCCATATAATGTTCACCCTATCCATCTTCCTGCTACACCTTTATCTTCTCCGTCATTCTGTCATGTTCCTCATTTGCTTATATATATAAAAACTCAGAAAATGGTTTAGCCTGAAAAAGTTCTTAGAATAAAAGAACTAATTATCGCCCCTCCTATATATATATATATATATATATATATATATATATATATATTTATATATATATATTTGCCACGTGAGTTGTTAACGTTGATGAGGCCTTAAGGTGTAGTAGTTTTTAGTTCATCCACAGAAACCTAAGACCGAACCCCTCCCCCCACCCAACACTTGCTGATACACGATCCCAGAATATTTTGGGGCTGATTTCTCAATTTTAGAACTGCCGGTGTAGCCATACACATTGACAATGAAGAACAATTGCATTCATATCAGAACAGCTTTATTTTACTTGAATGTTAGGCTGTTTAATTACTTTCGTTATTTTACTCCTGCTCTATCTATCTATCTATCTATCTATCTATCTATCTATCTATCTATCTATCTATCTATCTATCTCTATTCAAATCTATCTATCTATCTATCTATCTATCTCTATTCAAATCTATCTATCTATCTATCTATCTATCTCTATTCAAATCTATCTATCTATCTATCTATCTCTATTCAAATCTATCTATCTATCTATCTATCTATCTATCTCTATTCAAATCTATCTATCTATCTATCTCGGTCAGTTTGTCCCTATCTGTCAATCTATCTATGTATCTATCTATCTATCTCGGTCAGTTTGTCCTTACTATCTATCTATCTATCTATCTATCTATCTCGGTCAGTTTGTCCCTATCTGTCCATCTATCTATGTATCTATCTATCTATCTATCTCGGTCAGTTTGTCCTTACTATCTATCTATCTATCTATCTATCTCGGTCAGTTTGTCCCTATCTGTCCATCTATCTATGTATCTATCTATCTATCTCGGTCAGTTTGTCCTTACTATCTATCTATCTATCTATCTATCTCATTCTCTTCATACGTAGTCGAGGGTGCTACGGTTTATCTCCAAAAATATACTTTAAACGTATTTCATTTATAAATAGGTTAAATAAGTTTATTTAATTTCAATACTTGGTAGAAAAACTCATAAATATGATCCCTGTAAAACAAAAGAAAATCACATAGAAAATAAAATAACGGAAAACACCCGAGCAATATATATATATATATATATATATATATATATATATATATATATATAACACAGTTACGGCTAATTTGAAACACGCCGTTTGCTGGCTTAACTTCTTAATCTCCTAAATAAAAAAGCTCATTTGTCAACTTTCTTTGATACAGATATATAATGGTCAGTTGAAGACACTTGGATAGAAAAAAATTCCATCAAACAAATGAATATACTATGTGACCGGTGCATTTTTCTTCGCTTGTCATATAACATATCAACTATTTGAAAAAGAAAATTTTCCCTATAGTCTTTTTTCAGTCGATGACCTCTGGTCAATCCTAGTTGGGGACAATAAAAAAAATAACATTAAAGAAATATTTCTATTTGTTTGAATTACTTTAGTACACGGCTACAAAACGCATGGACAGCAATTGATAGGCTTTCGATCATATGGAAACCAGACCAGACTGATAAAATGAAACGCAGTTTCTTCCAGGCAGCGGTCGTATCGATACTGCGATATGGATGCACTACATGGACGCTAACAAAACGGCTGGAGAAGAAGCTAGACGGCAATTACACAAGAATGCTACGAGCAATATTGAACAAGTCCTGGCGGCAACACCCCACAAGGCCCCAACTATACGGCCACCTGCCTCTCATCACGAAAACTATCCAAGTCAGACGAACCTGACGTGCAGGACACTGCTGGAGAAGCAGGGACGAGCTCATAAGTGATGTACTCCTATGGACCCCCGCATATGGCCGAGCAAAAGCAGGACGACCAGCTCGAACATGTGAGGATACGGGATGTAGCCCTGAAGACCTGCCAGAGGCGATGAACGAAAGGGAGAAGTGGCGAGAGAGGGTCAGGAATATCCGTGCTAGCGGCACGACATGAAGATGGCGATGATATATATATAAGAAAGTAAGATTGTTGACCATAGACCATGTATATATATATGTATATATATAACTGTATGTATATATAAATGTATATATATATATATATATATATATATATAGTCGGTAAATATAAGCAAGGTTTCGTGTAAATATCCGAAGGCTTCTTTTTCAATAGCTACAGCACCGAGATGTAGGGAAGGGTGCTACTCTCTTCCTTGGATTACGCCATTTTATCCTTTATACGTACCTTATAATGATGAGTGTTAACCAAGATGGCATCAAGTACCAATTTTTAATCTTTGATAGGACTCGACCTGGGATTGAAACCCGGTCTCCCTGGCAATTAGACGAACACTCTACCCTCTTAGTCAATGACTATATATACAAAATATATATATATACAAAATATATATATACTTATTTGTGTGTGCGTGTGTATAAGTCTAAACATGTACATATCGACACATACACACACACACACACACACACACACACACATATATATATATATATTCGGTAAATATAAGCAAGGTTTCGTGTAAATGTCCTCTTTATGAGACACAGTGGATGGGTATACTAGATTTCAACAAAATACAGTAAGTTATTTTGTTATAAGTCTAAGCTTTCACCACTTCCTTATTCAAGTAATGCATATATATATATATATATATATACAAATTTTTTTCTTCTTCTAATTTGACGAATTTGTTCAACAGTAGTATTAGGTTACGCATTACTTGCAAAGGAGACTTTTGTTCATATAAGCCTGAAATTGCTTCATACACTGCAAGTGATGCAATTTATTTTGTCAAATGACACGAGCCTTTCAAAACTGCATTCTAGGTCGGAAATGTGAATAATAATAATAATAAGAATAAGAAGAAGAAGAAGAAGAAGAAGAAGAAGAAGAAGAAGAAGAAGAAGAAGAAGAAGAGGAAACGCAGCATAGCTACTATAAATAACAACAATGATAACAATAACAACAACAACAATTATAATAATAATGATAATAATTGTTCTGGGAAAAATCATATAGACCCCAACTAAAGCTCAATAACAAAAACAGAAAGAGACAACTATTCTTAGGGACTTTACGGTGTAAACTAATGAAAAAAATAGATATTATAAGACCAGATATCATCATCATCATATCGTGCAAGTAGCACGGATTTCCCTAACCCTCTCTCGTCACCAGTCTCTATCGTCCATCCCTCCCGGAAGGTCTTCCAGGCTATATCCCGTATCGGCACAGAGCTGTTGTACATAGGTTCTAGCTGGTCGTCCAGCCTTTGCTCGTCCATGTAAAGGGGTCCACGGAAGTATATCGCTTATGAGTTTGTCCTTACTTCTCCATGAGTGTCCCGCGTGTCTGGTTCGTGTAACTTGGATGGTTTTTGTGATAGGTGGTCGGTGGCCATACAACTGCTGCTTTGTAGGGTATTTCCTGCAGTACTTGTTCAAATACAGTTCGTAGCATTCTTGTGTAATTGCCCTCAAGCTTTTTCTCCATACGTTTAGTTAGCGTCCATTGGTGAATCTATATAGCAGTATCAATACGACCGCTGCTTGGAAAAAACTGCGTTTTATTTTATTGGACTGGTATGACTTCTATATGACTAGATATAGTATTTAAGTTTACATAAAGTATGCCTACAAATTGATAACATATCAGTCTAAGAATATCATAAAATAAGTAAATTCAACAATCAGGGAAAAGAAATTTTAAAAAATGTGACCCCTTAAAACTACAACCGTGTTAGTAATCGTGTGAGTCCTAGGTATGATCAAAAAAAGGGACAGAGAAACACATTAACAAGATACCTGAGGTACCTGTGATGTAATGGTTAGCATCGTAGGAAATGGACACGGCGACACGAGTTCAAATCCAGGACGAGATTGATTGCATATCACATAGCACTAATACCCTTCGGAAAGGTATGAATCCAATTATTTCTCCCTCCAGAAATAATAGGACAGACTAGGTTCTGCAGCCTTGTTGAGGCAGCTAGTCTAGTAGAAGGAAAACTCTGAATTGAAACCTGTTAAACTCCGCTTAAAAATTGACTGTCATATCCTGCCCGAGCGGAGGGGTTGGTAAATATGATTAACAAGATACCTGAAATACAAAAAAATCCTCACTGCATAGAGTACTATCAATGTAACTGAAAGATCTTACTCAAAAGATACTTCTTTTTTCGTTTCAAGGCATATCAACCTTCGTGGGTTATTGAATGCCAAAATTATCCCTTTAGAAGAACAGAGGTGATGGTGTTTATCTGGGAGGATAAGGAAGTTCATACCTTTCCCTAGGGTATTTGTTCGAAAGTGAACATAATAGCTCGACTGGAGTTCGAACTCGATTACAACGATTGCGCAGTCCGGCACGTTAACCATTACACCCCCTTAAAAGAAGCAATAAAAAGCATAAATAGATAGAAAACAAACAATCCCAACCTTTCGGACTTGGATGAAGGATTGTAAGAAAGCGAAAATGAAACAGGAAATTAATTAACGAATTAGTTAGTTAATTGATAATAAATAACAAGCGGTTCTCCTAATCCCGACCAGAAGGCCAGACCTAATATTAATAAAAAAAAAAACACATGTGGATTTTGCTGTTTCGACGGACCCCAGTGAAAATAAAAGAAAGCAAGAGGATTGACAAATACTTGAATTATTTTTGAGAGCTGAGAAAGAAGACGAACATGACGATTGATGGTGATACAAATTGTTGTTGGTGCACTTGGAACAGTTCCCCAACGGCTTGGAACGAAGACTGGAGGAAATGGAGAGATGACGAGGTATTTTTGAGATCAGCTAGAATAATTAGAAGAATCTTGAAGACATGAGGAGACTTGTTAATCAGAATTCAGTGAAAACCACCAATAACAATAATTAGAGTTGGGCGGTTTATTAATTTATATTTCGGTATCGGTTTCTTTTTTTTCCTTGATACAGCGGTTTTCTCTTCAGTTTTTCGCGTTTTAATTTCGTCTTTTTGCTTTCTAAGAAGGCCATTCATTTTCTTGCGCAATGATGACATTTCGAGTAGATAACTGATTTCGTTTGAGGTTGACAAATTTGTAATTTAGTCCGTTCAACTCGCAATTTCTCGTGTATTTCTGGTCCAATCTTAAAAATATTTATATCGCTGGAAACAAAAGAAAATAAACTTTCGGAATACAATATAATCTAACATTAAGGCGAAATTAGCAACTATTCAAAATTTTACTCGCAGTGCTCAAGTATGGAACAAATGTAACAATAAAAAAAAAGTGAACATTTGTGTCATACCTAGAGTTTCAAAGCACCTAACGTCAGGTTAGAATAATGAAAACCCTTCATTCAACGTTGAGTGTTTTTCAACTGTTACAAAATATTTTATAGATTTTTACATATAGGCTCATATATATATATATATATATATATATATATATATATATATATATCTTTAAGAAAAAACAAAAACCAGTCACATTAGGATAATAAATTTATTTCCATCCTGTTATAGATTTTTTGTCAAGATTGAATTACTCCCAACTTCGGTTTAACTGGACCGAATAATACTATACATATTATATATATATATATATATATATATATATATAATATATATATATGATATATATATAATATATAAATTAATAATATAATATATATATTATATATATATATAATATAATATGATATATATATATATTATGTATATATGTATAATATTGATATATATATATATATAATATATACATATATATATATATAAAAATATCATATATATTATATATATATACATTATATATATATATATATATAAATTGTGTGTGTATGTATGTGTGTGTGTGTGTGTGTATGAGTGTAAGTGCTTGTGAATCTGTGTGTGAAGCTGTTGCGTTCGTCTCATTTATTTTTTTTGCTTTCACATTTTGTTATTTTATTCGTTTTTTTTTTTTTTTTTTGGTGTTAACTCATGAAAAAAAAAAGAATAAACACTTTTAACAAAAGCAAGAATTTAAGTAAACATCTATATAGCTGAACAAAGATTCTGATTTATATATATTTATGTGTGTATGTGGGTGGTGTACGTGTCTATCTTACTCATTTGCATCCAATCGTTTGGTTTTAAGAATTAAAACCACGAATATACTCAAAATTTTATAGCCGTCAAAAAGGCACGAACTCCGTCATGCTTTGCGGTTGTGAAAGCGCTTTTTTTATCTATGAATTAAATCGATATATATCTTTTTAAATTATGCTTTTAAAGTTTTATTCAGAAACAAGCAACGAAATTGAAAAGACTTTTTATACTTAGAAGAGTTTCCAAAGAAATAAATTAATTTTGATGCCCCCATTCACCAACTCAAACTCAAAATGATCTCTGCACACCCAATGGACCCAGTCGGCTACACCAACTGCATCTCTGCAAAGGGTTAACCCCCCCCCACCAATGACACTGAACAATCTGATGGTAAGGCTTAAAAAATTCTGGAGTTTTGGGGAATGTGGAGTACTCCATCAATGCCATCGCTCCCAGGTCCACTGCAGCCCGGAGTTGTAGCACCTGATAGGGCCCTACCTATGAGTCAAATAGAACTAAACAATATATTTATGCTAGATTGAATTGTTTAAAATAGAACTGTTTTATGATTTAACTATGTGTGAACAAAAAAATACTGTACTTTGGCTAAATTGAATTGTTTGAAATAGAACTGTAAGTAATACAAAAGCAATACTTGGAACCATTTAACTTTGTTGACATCCTAAACTGATTAGCTTGAAATAGAAATGTTTTTGGCATTTAAACTGTGTACTTATGCTAAACGGAATTGTTTGAAGTCGAACTGTTTATTTTTATAAAAATAGATTTGGCATTAAATAACCTACAATGGTTGATATGCCATAAAAATCAAACTCAACCTAACCAAACCATCGGCAATCCAAGGCTGTAAAAGCTGTTTGTTCAAGTAAATTATGAACATCACCCATCTATTGCCTTTGTGAACGTTCCCCTACAGAAAGCACCCATATGCACTATAAATGACTCAGCACTGCTCAGTCAAGTGTAAAAAATAAAACAGACTCAATTCTTCCTAACCACAAACCGCGTCTTTCTTTAGCCCCACCCCAAAAAATGTTCATAGCATTTAATGACATCATACTAACCTACCTATTAAATCTTTTAAGTTTCCATCAGCAGTTACCTTGACAGAGCTGGCATTTCCCGTTCTTCGACTTGAAGTGATATTCTTCCCTAGTTGATGTACCCGTCTAAGCCAGGTAAGAAATCAAGACAAATCTTCCTTTACTTCTTTCCTTTTTCTAAATAATATCTATTTTGAATTCTTTGTTCTCAACACGAGGTCATTTGCACAGTGGTAGAGTGTTCGCCGATGGTCCGGGAGCCCGGTGTTCAATCCCAGTTTGAGTGATACCAAACATTCAAAAAATAGTACTTTATACTTCCTTGGTTAACACTTAGCGTTATAAGGCACGCATCAAGGGTAGAATGAAGTAATCCAGGAAAAGGAGTATCGCCCTCCACGACATCTCAGTGTAGTAGATAATGAAAAGGGAGCCTTAGTGTCGCCATCAACAACGGTCGGCCAACTTAATTCATTAATTAAAATTGTATACTCATTCTTTATAAGCAATAGGATGTACGAGGTGTATACGATGTTTCCAGACTTTTGTCGAATGAACTTTTAAAATTGTCATAGACAGTTTAAAATTCATTGTGTTATAGCTATACATCTTATGAGATGACTGACCAATTTTTTATGATTTCAGCTTCAAATGAACAGCTACAGCAGCAATTGGAATACACCCAACTAAAGCCCTGATTGTCACAGCTGGTGAATTTCAGAAATGCAATCTGACACTTTAGAAGAACGATATGCAAAAAAAATTTTTGAAAAAATACCACAGAAACATATGGAATGCTTCAGACTGCTTTTGGGGCATCTTGCATAAATCGAGCGTCCAATTTTTGAGTGGCATAAGAAATTCAAGGAAGGTAGGAAGTCTGTGAGGGATGATGAGAGCTGTGGGAGGATTAAGGAAGTCAATACACAAGAGTTGATTGGCCAAAGGGTTAAAATCATTAAGGGTTTTTTGGACTATTTTCTTCATCTTTATTGTTATTTTCCACAACGTTTCGGCCGATGTGTCCTTCGGCCTTCTTCAGGTGTTTGTCGAACTCGAGAACCAACACGGAACTCCGAACTACGTCCTTTATTGTATCCACGGGGACCACCTGTTCTGATTCCTTTCGCCATAAACCGGGTTACAAGTGTCAAGTGTCTTGTATTGTATCCACGGGGGACCACCCTGTTCTGATTCCTTTCGCCATAACCGGGTACAAGTGTCAAGTGTCTTGTATTGTTACTCGCCACCAGTCAGGACTAAACCTGCAACCTCCAGATGATTGTCTCATTAGAAGCTTTGAGAACCAACGCCTATAAACTGTTATGCTATGTGTCCTGCTGAACATCTTTTTTAAATTGCTCTTTTTTCAATGCTCAGATATATATATATATATATATATATATATATATATATATATATATAAATTGAAATAGGGTGGGGAAGCAAAATATAGATTAATCTTTAAAACATCTAATTTTCTGGTCTGATTCGTCCAGTTTTCGAAAAAAATGCGATAAATTTAATTTTTTATGATTACCTCTATTATTTAAGCACTTTTTAAAATTCAAAATTCAGCCCAATATAAGTGAAAACAAGAGAAGAAACAACAAAGAATCTATGAGTTGCTTAACGCCAAAACCAAGCAAAATTTTCTTTGTCTACCGTATAGAACGCAGGGAAAAACATTTTGCAGAAAAAGAGTTTTTTAAGGGAAAGGGGGAGTAGAGGATAATAAAAAAAAAAACGAAAAGAAGGCTTTTTTACAGCTTTCGCTATGGTGATTAAGTAGGGCCCCACAACGTCAATAAGAAAGCATGCTAATGAATTGAAAGTCCACGAGAAAACTGTGAGGACAGCAATTAAACAAGATTTAAGCCCAGACCTTAACCCATTTGGTTGCGCTACATGGGGCGTTTTAGAAAACAAAACAAATGCAACGTCCCATTGAAATATCGGTCTTCATTGAGGAGGAATGGAATAAAATGCTTAAAGAATTTATATTGAAGCCATCCAAATCGTTTCGAAGGTGTATTGATATGATAAATGAAAAAAATAATGGTGGCCATATTGAGAAAATTTACTGTTTTGTATCTATCTTCTTATTTTGTTGTTTATTTTTTAAAACTAAAATTAATCTTGTTTTATAATTGAGGCGTTTATTATTATACCAGAATATTCTTAATTTTACTTCCGCACCCAGTATTTCTATCAAAGTTAGTATGATCACCATCATGTCACGAGGGTGTCCTCGTGGTGTAATGGTTAAAGCGATGGACTGCGGAATCGTAGTAAGCGAGTTCGTACTCCAGTCGCGCTATTACGTTCACTTTCGGACAAATTCCCTTGGGAAAGGTATGAACCCCCTTATCCTCCCAGCTATTGGTTAAATAGTGCCACTAGTGTTCTTCTAGCAGAGTGGCTTTGGCATTAAATAACCTACAAAGGTTGATATGCCATCAAACAAAGAAACCAAACCAAACTTTATTTTGCTGTTTATCTTTTAAAATTAAAATCAATCTTGATTTCACTGCTGGAGAAGTAGGGACGAGCTCATAAGTGATATATTCCTGTGGAACCCTTCACATGGGCGTGCAAAATCAGAGTTTTTAAAAGTAAATGGGGAGTGGAGGACTGAACAAAAACAAAAAAAAAAACGAAAAGAAGGCTTTTTAACTGCTCCCGCTGCGGTGATTAAGAAGGACCCCGCAACGTCAATAAGAAAGCATGCTAATGAATTGAAAGTCCACGAGAAAACTGTGAGGACAGTAATTAAGCCCAGACCTTAACCCATTTGATTGCTCTGTATGGGGCGTTTTAGAAAACAAAACAAATACAAATTCCCATCCAAATATTGGTTTCCTTAAGACTGCTATTGAGGAGAAATGGAATAAAATGTCTGACGAATTTATATTGAAGCTGTTATATTTTGACCTTCGACCCAGCCCAAAAATGCTATTCCAAGGTGATGCACCGGAAGGAAGTGACACATTCCAATGGCCAGTAATCGAAAGAGATCGCGTAGGCGGATTAAGGCTTATAATATGGGGCAAGGTGAAGGTCCCACGGTGCCACTACAGTGATGCACCGGAAGAGAGAGACCTGTGAACTGCATGACAGTTTGATGACCGCTTGATGACGATTAAACATTCGATTTCAAAGATCCAGTGGGCGATCGTGTGGGCGTTGAATTATTATTTAATTCAGTTGAGTTCGAGTCCAAGAAGCAGTTGCCAGTAGAATTCCAGACAGCTAGAGACCAGATGTAGTAGGGGAAGCCACACCCAACCGAGGGGGCACTCGGAAACCCCGATGGAGTTCGGGGTCCAGAGAAGATGCTGATAAGATGCAATAAAGAAAGCCAGCATCGAGCAGAGTGGACCCCACGGCCCCGGTTGAGCATCTAAGAGAACAAGAAAGACACAACGGGACGGCCATAAGGAGTGGAGGTCAAAATATGAAGTTTATGTTCGGTCTTCAGCATCCTCTCACATGCAACCCTTGAACAACCCTTTTCGAAACACTTACAAATAAAGGGAGAGGAAAATATATTTGTAAAGAAGTCTTCCTGCTTCGTTTCTTCCTGCGTCTTCCTTCGTGTGTCTTTATCGTTGTGTCGCTGTGAATTATTCTACATATATATGTGCATGTATGTAGATTTGAATCTACATATGTGACTATATAACAAAGCCATGCAAACTGTTTCGAAGATGTGTTGATACTATAATTGAAAAAAATGGTGGCCATATTGCGTAAATTTACTGTTTTGTATCTATCTTCTTATTTTGTTGTTTATTTCTTAATATCAATACTAATCTTGTGTCATAATAGAGTCGCTTACACTTACACTTTAACCGGTCCATTGGCCTAGTGGTTAGAGTGTCCGCCAAAGGCCTCAGAGACCGGGTTTCAATTCCAGGTCGAGTAATACCATAGGCTCAAAAAAGTTTCTTAATGCCTCCTTACTTAAGAATCAGCATCATAAGGTACGTATCAAGGGTAAAGTGGAGCAATCCAGGAAAAGGAGTTGAGCCCTTCCGTAAACTTCGGTGTTGTAGCAATTGAAAAGGGAGCCTTCGGGTTACCCTCGACAACGTTCGCCAACTTTACTTTCACTTTATGTTACTATTACTCTTGAATATCCCTAATTTTGCTTCCGCACCCTGTTTATAGACTTCCTTGTGGATCACTTTTCCCTCCCAGTCTTACCTCATGTTGCATTTACTTATTATATGATCATTTGCAATTTCATGACGAATTATCAATTTTCACTTCAGTATAATTGATCCTTATAGCGTTATTTTGTATTCTTATCTGAAGAGATTCATTTTCTCTCTTGAGATTTCCTTTTCATAGCTTTGTCCATGTCTTCTCGTGTGTAATCTTGCAGACTCGTCACTTGAAATATCCATTCAGTTAGTTTTGATTATTTTTCTAGCAGTACTTCTGCTGGTAATGCTGTTACTGGCTACGGTAATTAATTAATTTTTCTTTGCCCTTTTAAATGTTGTCTTCGAGTCATTGTATTGATATATCTACGCAATCATCAGTCATGTTAGTGAGTCTTCTTCCACCATCTTTTCTTGATACATGCAATCTGTTTATATTATCTCATCTGTTCTGTTGGTCTACACACCAAAAAAAAAAAAAAAAAAAAAATTAAATCAGTATTTTAAATTTTGTCCAAAAAAATCTACTTTGAACAGCACATTTCTTCATCAATTCTTTCAATCAGCCATTTTATTAAGTAGCCTTGTAATCAATATGTCAGATTGTACCAAGAATGACAGAAAATTAATATGTAAAATATTTTAAAAAGTATTATAATTACAAGATGACAAGGCTATTTTAAAGACGGACTAAAACGGAACGGGAAAGAATGTGATGGAGCCTAACCTGGATAAGTTCACTGTAAATTTACACAAATTACGTCACTTACGACGGATTAAAACTGAACGAGAAAGAATATGGTGAAGTCTAACACAGTTGTCTCCTATCCCGGATCAGTTCACTGTAAATTTACACAAATTACATCACTTACGACGGATTAAAACAGAACGAGAAAGAATATGGTGAAATCTAACACAGTTGTCTCCTCCCCTGGATCAGTTCACTGTAAATTTACACAAATTACGTCACTTACGACGGATTAAAACTGAACGAGAAAGAATATGGTGAAATCTAACACAGTTGTCTCCTCCCCTGGATCAGTTCACTGTAAGTTTACACAAATTACGTCACTTACGACGGATTAAAACTGAACGAGAAAGAATATGGTGAAATCTAACACAGTTGTCTCCTCTCCTGGATCAGTTCACTGTAAATTTACACAAATTACGTCACTTACGACGGATTAAAACTGAACGAGAAAGAATATGGTGAAGTCTAACACAGTTGTCTCCTCTCCTGGATCAGTTCACTGTAAATTTACACAAATTACGTCACTTACGACGGATTAAAACTGAACGAGAAAGAATATGGTGAAATCTAACACAGTTGTCTCCTCCCCTGGATCAGTTCACTGTAAATTTACACAAATTACGTCACTTACGACGGATTAAAACTGAACGAGAAAGAATATGGTGAAATCTAACACAGTTGTCTCCTCTCCTGGATCAGTTCACTGTAAATTTACACAAATTACGTCACTTACGACGGATTAAAACTGAACGAGAAAGAATATGGTAAAGTCTAACACAGTTGTCTCCTATCCCGGATAAGTTCACTGTAAATTTACACAAATTACGTCACTTACGACGGATTAAAACTGAACGAGAAAGAATATGGTGAAATCTAACACAGTTGTCTCCTCTCCTGGATCAGTTCACTGTAAATTTACACAAATTATGTCACTTACGACGGATTAAAACTGAACGAGAAAGAATATGGTGAAGTCTAACACAGTTGTCTCCTCTCCTGGATCAGTTCACTGCAAATTTATACAAATTATGTCACTTACGACGGATTAAAACTGAACGAGAAAGAATATGGTGAAGTCTAACACAGTTGTCTCCTCTCCTGGATCAGTTCACTGTAAATTTACACAAATTATGTCACTTACGACGGATTAAAACAGAACGAGAAAGAATATGGTGAAATCTAACACAGTTGTCTCCTCCCCTGGATCAGTTCACTGTAAGTTTACACAAATTACGTCACTTACGACGGATTAAAACTGAACGAGAAAGAATATGGTGAAATCTAACACAGTTGTCTCCTCTCCTGGATCAGTTCACTGTAAATTTACACAAATTACGTCACTTACGACGGATTAAAACAGAACGAGAAAGAATATGGTGAAATCTAACACAGTTGTCTCCTCCCCTGGATCAGTTCACTGTAAATTTACACAAATTACGTCACTTACGACGGATTAAAACAGAACGAGAAAGAATATGGTGAAGTCTAACACAGTTGTCTCCTATCCCGGATAAGTTCACTGTAAATTGACACAAATTACGTCACTTACGACGGATTAAAACAGAACGAGAAAGAATATGGTGAAGTCTAACACAGTTGTCTCCTATCCCGGATAAGTTCACTGTAAATTGACACAAATTACGTCACTTACGACGGATTAAAACAGAACGAGAAAGAATATGGTGAAGTCTAACACAGTTGTCTCCTATCCCGGATAAGTTCACTGTAAATTGACACAAATTACGTCACTTACGACGGATTAAAACAGAACGAGAAAGAATATGGTGAAGTCTAACACAGTTGTCTCCTATCCCGGATAAGTTCACTGTAAATTGACACAAATTATGTCACTTACGACGGATTAAAACAGAACGAGAAAGAATATGGTGAAATCTAACACAGTTGTCTCCTCCCCTGGATCAGTTCACTGTAAATTGACACAAATTACGTCACTTACGACGGATTAAAACAGAACGAGAAAGAATATGGTGAAGTCTAACACAGTTGTCTCCTATCCCGGATAAGTTCACTGTAAATTGACACAAATTACGTCACTTACGACGGATTAAAACAGAACGAGAAAGAATATGGTGAAGTCTAACACAGTTGTCTCCTATCCCGGATAAGTTCACTGTAAATTGACACAAATTATGTCACTTACGACGGATTAAAACAGAACGAGAAAGAATATGGTGAAATCTAACACAGTTGTCTCCTCCCCTGGATCAGTACACTGTAAATTTACACAAATTACGTCACTTACGACGGATTAAAACAGAACGAGAAAGAATAT
The DNA here is from genome assembly GCA_963585895.1 of Sepioteuthis lessoniana. Taxonomy (NCBI): domain Eukaryota; kingdom Metazoa; phylum Mollusca; class Cephalopoda; order Myopsida; family Loliginidae; genus Sepioteuthis; species Sepioteuthis lessoniana. The sequence continues at coordinate 60,921,515 of OY757935.1, read as the reverse complement.
GGTGAAGTCTAACACAGTTGTCTCCTATCCCGGATAAGTTCACTGTAAATTGACACAAATTACGTCACTTACGACGGATTAAAACAGAACGAGAAAGAATATGGTGAAATCTAACACAGTTGTCTCCTATCCCGGATAAGTTCACTGTAAATTGACACAAATTACGTCACTTACGACGGATTAAAACAGAACGAGAAAGAATATGGTGAAATCTAACACAGTTGTCTCCTGTAAATTGACACAAATTACGTCACTTACGACGGATTAAAACAGAACGAGAAAGAATATGGTGAAATCTAACACAGTTGTCTCCTATCCCGGATAAGTTCACTGTAAATTTACACAAATTATGTCACTTACGACGGATTAAAACAGAACGAGAAAGAATATGGTGAAGTCTAACACAGTTGTCTCCTATCCCGGATAAGTTCACTGTAAATTGACACAAATTATGTCACTTACGACGGATTAAAACAGAACGAGAAAGAATATGGTGAAATCTAACACAGTTGTCTCCTCCCCTGGATCAGTTCACTGTAAATTTACACAAATTACGTCACTTACGACGGATTAAAACAGAACGAGAAAGAATATGGTGAAGTCTAACACAGTTGTCTCCTATCCCGGATAAGTTCACTGTAAATTGACACAAATTACGTCACTTACGACGGATTAAAACAGAACGAGAAAGAATATGGTGAAGTCTAACACAGTTGTCTCCTATCCCGGATAAGTTCACTGTAAATTGACACAAATTACATCACTTACGACGGATTAAAACAGAACGAGAAAGAATATGGTGAAGTCTAACACAGTTGTCTCCTATCCCGGATAAGTTCACTGTAAATTTACACAAATTATGTCACTTACGACGGATTAAAACAGAACGAGAAAGAATATGGTGAAGTCTAACACAGTTGTCTCCTATCCCGGATAAGTTCACTGTAAATTGACACAAATTATGTCACTTACGACGGATTAAAACAGAACGAGAAAGAATATGGTGAAATCTAACACAGTTGTCTCCTCCACTGGATCAGTTCACTGTAAATTTACACAAATTACGTCACTTACGACGGATTAAAACAGAACGAGAAAGAATATGGTGAAGTCTAACACAGTTGTCTCCTATCCCGGATAAGTTCACTGTAAATTGACACAAATTACGTCACTTACGACGGATTAAAACAGAACGAGAAAGAATATGGTGAAGTCTAACACAGTTGTCTCCTATCCCGGATAAGTTCACTGTAAATTGACACAAATTATGTCACTTACGACGGATTAAAACAGAACGAGAAAGAATATGGTGAAATCTAACACAGTTGTCTCCTCCCCTGGATCAGTTCACTGTAAATTTACACAAATTACGTCACTTACGACGGATTAAAACAGAACGAGAAAGAATATGGTGAAGTCTAACACAGTTGTCTCCTATCCCGGATAAGTTCACTGTAAATTGACACAAATTACGTCACTTACGACGGATTAAAACAGAACGAGAAAGAATATGGTGAAGTCTAACACAGTTGTCTCCTATCCCGGATAAGTTCACTGTAAATTGACACAAATTACATCACTTACGACGGATTAAAACAGAACGAGAAAGAATATGGTGAAGTCTAACACAGTTGTCTCCTATCCCGGATAAGTTCACTGTAAATTGACACAAATTACGTCACTTACGACGGATTAAAACAGAACAAGAAAGAATATGGTGAAATCTAACACAGTTGTCTCCTATCCCGGATAAGTTCACTGTAAATTTACACAAATTATGTCACTTACGACGGATTAAAACAGAACGAGAAAGAATATGGTGAAGTCTAACACTGTTGTCTCCTATCCCGGATAAGTTCACTGTAAATTGACACAAATTACGTCACTTACGACGGATTAAAACAGAACGAGAAAGAATATGGTGAAGTCTAACACAGTTGTCTCCTATCCCGGATAAGTTCACTGTAAATTGACACAAATTACGTCACTTACGACGGATTAAAACAGAACGAGAAAGAATATGGTGAAGTCTAACACAGTTGTCTCCTATCCCGGATAAGTTCACTGTAAATTGACACAAATTACGTCACTTACGACGGATTAAAACAGAACAAGAAAGAATATGGTGAAGTCTAACACAGTTGTCTCCTATCCCGGATAAGTTCACTGTAAATTGACACAAATTACGTCACTTACGACGGATTAAAACAGAACGAGAAAGAATATGGTGAAGTCTAACACAGTTGTCTCCTATCCCGGATAAGTTCACTGTAAATTGACACAAATTACGTCACTTACGACGGATTAAAACAGAACGAGAAAGAATATGGTGAAGTCTAACACAGTTGTCTCCTATCCCGGATAAGTTCACTGTAAATTGACACAAATTACGTCACTTACGACGGATTAAAACAGAACGAGAAAGAATATGGTGAAGTCTAACACAGTTGTCTCCTATCCCGGATAAGTTCACTGTAAATTGACACAAATTACGTCACTTACGACGGATTAAAACAGAACGAGAAAGAATATGGTGAAGTCTAACACAGTTGTCTCCTATCCCGGATAAGTTCACTGTAAATTGACACAAATTACGTCACTTACGACGGATTAAAACAGAACGAGAAAGAATATGGTGAAGTCTAACACAGTTGTCTCCTATCCCGGATAAGTTCACTGTAAATTGACACAAATGACGTCACTTACGACGGATTAAAACAGAACGAGAAAGAATATGGTGAAGTCTAACACAGTTGTCTCCTATCCCGGATAAGTTCACTGTAAATTGACACAAATTACGTCACTTACGACGGATTAAAACAGAACGAGAAAGAATATGGTGAAGTCTAACACAGTTGTCTCCTATCCCGGATAAGTTCACTGTAAATTGACACAAATTACGTCACTTACGACGGATTAAAACAGAACGAGAAAGAATATGGTGAAGTCTAACACAGTTGTCTCCTATCCCGGATAAGTTCACTGTAAATTGACACAAATTACGTCACTTACGACGGATTAAAACAGAACGAGAAAGAATATGATGAAGTCTAACACAGTTGTCTCCTATCCCGGATAAGTTCACTGTAAATTGACACAAATTACGTCACTTACGACGGATTAAAACAGAACGAGAAAGAATATGGTGAAGTCTAACACAGTTGTCTCCTATCCCGGATAAGTTCACTGTAAATTGACACAAATTACGTCACTTACGACGGATTAAAACAGAACGAGAAAGAATATGGTGAAGTCTAACACAGTTGTCTCCTATCCCGGATAAGTTCACTGTAAATTGACACAAATTACGTCACTTACGACGGATTAAAACAGAACGAGAAAGAATATGGTGAAGTCTAACACAGTTGTCTCCTATCCCGGATAAGTTCACTGTAAATTGACACAAATTACGTCACTTACGACGGATTAAAACAGAACGAGAAAGAATATGGTGAAATCTAACACAGTTGTCTCCTATCCCGGATAAGTTCACTGTAAATTGACACAAATTACGTCACTTACGACGGATTAAAACAGAACGAGAAAGAATATGGTGAAGTCTAACACAGTTGTCTCCTATCCCGGATAAGTTCACTGTAAATTGACACAAATTACGTCACTTACGACGGATTAAAACAGAACGAGAAAGAATATGGTGAAGTCTAACACAGTTGTCTCCTATCCCGGATAAGTTCACTGTAAATTGACACAAATTACATCACTTACGACGGATTAAAACAGAACGAGAAAGAATATGGTGAAGTCTAACGCAGTTGTCTCCTATCCCGGATAAGTTCACTGTAAATTTACACAAATTACGTCACTTACGACGGATTAAAACAGAACGAGAAAGAATATGGTGAAGTCTAACACAGTTGTCTCCTATCCCGGATAAGTTCACTGTAAATTGACACAAATTATGTCACTTACGACGGATTAAAACAGAACGAGAAAGAATATGGTGAAATCTAACACAGTTGTCTCCTCCCCTGGATCAGTTCACTGTAAATTTACACAAATTACGTCACTTACGACGGATTAAAACAGAACGAGAAAGAATATGGTGAAGTCTAACACAGTTGTCTCCTATCCCGGATAAGTTCACTGTAAATTTACTCAAATTATGTCACTTACGACGGATTAAAACAGAACGAGAAAGAATATGGTGAAGTCTAACACAGTTGTCTCCTCCCCTGGATCAGTTCACTGTAAATTTACACAAATGACGTCACTTACGACGGATTAAAACAGAACGAGAAACAATATGGTGAAGTCTAACACAGTTGTCTCCTATCCCGGATAAGTTCACTGTAAATTGACACAAATTACATCACTTACGACTGATTAAAACAGAACGAGAAAGAATATGGTGAAGTCTAACACAGTTGTCTCCTATCCCGGATAAGTTCACTGTAAATTTACACAAATTATGTCACTTACGACGGATTAAAACAGAACGAGAAAGAATATGGTGAAGTCTAACACAGTTGTCTCCTATCCCGGATAAGTTCACTGTAAATTGACACAAATTACGTCACTTACGACGGATTAAAACAGAACGAGAAAGAATATGGTGAAGTCTAACACAGTTGTCTCCTATCCCGGATAAGTTCACTGTAAATTGACACAAATTACGTCACTTACGACGGATTAAAACAGAACGAGAAAGAATATGGTGAAATCTAACACAGTTGTCTCCTGTAAATTGACACAAATTACGTCACTTACGACGGATTAAAACAGAACGAGAAAGAATATGGTGAAATCTAACACAGTTGTCTCCTATCCCGGATAAGTTCACTGTAAATTTACACAAATTATGTCACTTACGACGGATTAAAACAGAACGAGAAAGAATATGGTGAAGTCTAACACAGTTGTCTCCTATCCCGGATAAGTTCACTGTAAATTGACACAAATTATGTCACTTACGACGGATTAAAACAGAACGAGAAAGAATATGGTGAAATCTAACACAGTTGTCTCCTCCCCTGGATCAGTTCACTGTAAATTTACACAAATTACGTCACTTACGACGGATTAAAACAGAACGAGAAAGAATATGGTGAAGTCTAACACAGTTGTCTCCTATCCCGGATAAGTTCACTGTAAATTGACACAAATTACGTCACTTACGACGGATTAAAACAGAACGAGAAAGAATATGGTGAAGTCTAACACAGTTGTCTCCTATCCCGGATAAGTTCACTGTAAATTGACACAAATTACATCACTTACGACGGATTAAAACAGAACGAGAAAGAATATGGTGAAGTCTAACACAGTTGTCTCCTATCCCGGATAAGTTCACTGTAAATTTACACAAATTATGTCACTTACGACGGATTAAAACAGAACGAGAAAGAATATGGTGAAGTCTAACACAGTTGTCTCCTATCCCGGATAAGTTCACTGTAAATTGACACAAATTATGTCACTTACGACGGATTAAAACAGAACGAGAAAGAATATGGTGAAATCTAACACAGTTGTCTCCTCCACTGGATCAGTTCACTGTAAATTTACACAAATTACGTCACTTACGACGGATTAAAACAGAACGAGAAAGAATATGGTGAAGTCTAACACAGTTGTCTCCTATCCCGGATAAGTTCACTGTAAATTGACACAAATTACGTCACTTACGACGGATTAAAACAGAACGAGAAAGAATATGGTGAAGTCTAACACAGTTGTCTCCTATCCCGGATAAGTTCACTGTAAATTGACACAAATTATGTCACTTACGACGGATTAAAACAGAACGAGAAAGAATATGGTGAAATCTAACACAGTTGTCTCCTCCCCTGGATCAGTTCACTGTAAATTTACACAAATTACGTCACTTACGACGGATTAAAACAGAACGAGAAAGAATATGGTGAAGTCTAACACAGTTGTCTCCTATCCCGGATAAGTTCACTGTAAATTGACACAAATTACGTCACTTACGACGGATTAAAACAGAACGAGAAAGAATATGGTGAAGTCTAACACAGTTGTCTCCTATCCCGGATAAGTTCACTGTAAATTGACACAAATTACATCACTTACGACGGATTAAAACAGAACGAGAAAGAATATGGTGAAGTCTAACACAGTTGTCTCCTATCCCGGATAAGTTCACTGTAAATTGACACAAATTACGTCACTTACGACGGATTAAAACAGAACAAGAAAGAATATGGTGAAATCTAACACAGTTGTCTCCTATCCCGGATAAGTTCACTGTAAATTTACACAAATTATGTCACTTACGACGGATTAAAACAGAACGAGAAAGAATATGGTGAAGTCTAACACTGTTGTCTCCTATCCCGGATAAGTTCACTGTAAATTGACACAAATTACGTCACTTACGACGGATTAAAACAGAACGAGAAAGAATATGGTGAAGTCTAACACAGTTGTCTCCTATCCCGGATAAGTTCACTGTAAATTGACACAAATTACGTCACTTACGACGGATTAAAACAGAACGAGAAAGAATATGGTGAAGTCTAACACAGTTGTCTCCTATCCCGGATAAGTTCACTGTAAATTGACACAAATTACGTCACTTACGACGGATTAAAACAGAACGAGAAAGAATATGGTGAAGTCTAACACAGTTGTCTCCTATCCCGGATAAGTTCACTGTAAATTGACACAAATGACGTCACTTACGACGGATTAAAACAGAACGAGAAAGAATATGGTGAAGTCTAACACAGTTGTCTCCTATCCCGGATAAGTTCACTGTAAATTGACACAAATTACGTCACTTACGACGGATTAAAACAGAACGAGAAAGAATATGGTGAAGTCTAACACAGTTGTCTCCTATCCCGGATAAGTTCACTGTAAATTGACACAAATTACGTCACTTACGACGGATTAAAACAGAACGAGAAAGAATATGGTGAAGTCTAACACAGTTGTCTCCTATCCCGGATAAGTTCACTGTAAATTGACACAAATTACGTCACTTACGACGGATTAAAACAGAACGAGAAAGAATATGATGAAGTCTAACACAGTTGTCTCCTATCCCGGATAAGTTCACTGTAAATTGACACAAATTACGTCACTTACGACGGATTAAAACAGAACGAGAAAGAATATGGTGAAGTCTAACACAGTTGTCTCCTATCCCGGATAAGTTCACTGTAAATTGACACAAATTACGTCACTTACGACGGATTAAAACAGAACGAGAAAGAATATGGTGAAGTCTAACACAGTTGTCTCCTATCCCGGATAAGTTCATTGTAAATTGACACAAATTACGTCACTTACGACGGATTAAAACAGAACGAGAAAGAATATGGTGAAGTCTAACACAGTTGTCTCCTATCCCGGATAAGTTCACTGTAAATTGACACAAATTACGTCACTTACGACGGATTAAAACAGAACGAGAAAGAATATGGTGAAATCTAACACAGTTGTCTCCTATCCCGGATAAGTTCACTGTAAATTGACACAAATTACGTCACTTACGACGGATTAAAACAGAACGAGAAAGAATATGGTGAAGTCTAACACAGTTGTCTCCTATCCCGGATAAGTTCACTGTAAATTGACACAAATTACGTCACTTACGACGGATTAAAACAGAACGAGAAAGAATATGGTGAAGTCTAACACAGTTGTCTCCTATCCCGGATAAGTTCACTGTAAATTGACACAAATTACATCACTTACGACGGATTAAAACAGAACGAGAAAGAATATGGTGAAGTCTAACACAGTTGTCTCCTATCCCGGATAAGTTCACTGTAAATTTACACAAATTACGTCACTTACGACGGATTAAAACAGAACGAGAAAGAATATGGTGAAGTCTAACACAGTTGTCTCCTATCCCGGATAAGTTCACTGTAAATTGACACAAATTATGTCACTTACGACGGATTAAAACAGAACGAGAAAGAATATGGTGAAATCTAACACAGTTGTCTCCTCCCCTGGATCAGTTCACTGTAAATTTACACAAATTACGTCACTTACGACGGATTAAAACAGAACGAGAAAGAATATGGTGAAGTCTAACACAGTTGTCTCCTATCCCGGATAAGTTCACTGTAAATTTACACAAATTATGTCACTTACGACGGATTAAAACAGAACGAGAAAGAATATGGTGAAGTCTAACACAGTTGTCTCCTCCCCTGGATCAGTTCACTGTAAATTTACACAAATTACGTCACTTACGACGGATTAAAACAGAACGAGAAACAATATGGTGAAGTCTAACACAGTTGTCTCCTATCCCGGATAAGTTCACTGTAAATTGACACAAATTACATCACTTACGACTGATTAAAACAGAACGAGAAAGAATATGGTGAAGTCTAACACAGTTGTCTCCTATCCCGGATAAGTTCACTGTAAATTTACACAAATTATGTCACTTACGACGGATTAAAACAGAACGAGAAAGAATATGGTGAAGTCTAACACAGTTGTCTCCTATCCCGGATAAGTTCACTGTAAATTTACACAAATTACGTCACTTACGACGGATTAAAACAGAACGAGAAAGAATATGGTGAAGTCTAACACAGTTGTCTCCTATCCCGGATAAGTTCACTGTAAATTGACACAAATTACGTCACTTACGACGGATTAAAACAGAACGAGAAAGAATATGGTGAAATCTAACACAGTTGTCTCCTATCCCGGATAAGTTCACTGTAAATTGACACAAATTACGTCACTTACGACGGATTAAAACAGAACGAGAAAGAATATGGTGAAGTCTAACACAGTTGTCTCCTATCCCGGATAAGTTCACTGTAAATTTACACAAATTATGTCACTTACGACGGATTAAAACAGAACGAGAAAGAATATGGTGAAATCTAACACAGTTGTCTCCTCCCCTGGATCAGTTCACTGTAAATTTACACAAATTACGTCACTTACGACGGATTAAAACAGAACGAGAAAGAATATGGTGAAGTCTAACACAGTTGTCTCCTATCCCGGATAAGTTCACTGTAAATTGACACAAATTACGTCACTTACGACGGATTAAAACAGAACGAGAAAGAATATGGTGAAATCTAACACAGTTGTCTCCTATCCCGGATAAGTTCACTGTAAATTGACACAAATTACGTCACTTACGACGGATTAAAACAGAACGAGAAAGAATATGGTGAAGTCTAACACAGTTGTCTCCTATCCCGGATAAGTTCACTGTAAATTTACACAAATTATGTCACTTACGACGGATTAAAACAGATTGAGAAAGAATATGGTGAAATCTAACACAGTTGTCTCCTCCCCTGGATCAGTTCACTGTAAATTTACACAAATTACGTCACTTACGACGGATTAAAACAGAACGAGAAAGAATATGGTGAAGTCTAACACAGTTGTCTCCTATCCCGGATAAGTTCACTGTAAATTTACACAAATTATGTCACTTACGACGGATTAAAACAGAACGAGAAAGAATATGGTGAAATCTAACACAGTTGTCTCCTCCCCTGGATCAGTTCACTGTAAATTTACACAAATTACGTCACTTACGACGGATTAAAACAGAACGAGAAAGAATATGGTGAAGTCTAACACAGTTGTCTCCTATCCCGGATAAGTTCACTGTAAATTTACACAAATTATGTCACTTACGACGGATTAAAACAGAACGAGAAAGAATATGGTGAAATCTAACACAGTTGTCTCCTCCCCCGGATCAGTTCACTGTAAATTTACACAAATTACGTCACTTACGACGGATTAAAACTGAACGAGAAAGAATATGGTGAAGTCTAACACAGTTGTCTCCTATCCCGGATAAGTTCACTGTAAATTTACACAAATTACGTCACTTACGACGGATTAAAACTGAACGAGAAAGAGTATGGTGAAATCTAACACAGTTGTCTCCTCTCCTGGATCAGTCCACTGCAAATTTATACAAATTATGTCACTTACGACGGATTAAAACTGAACGAGAAAGAATATGGTGAAGTCTAACACAGTTGTCTCCTCTCCTGGATCAGTTCACTGTAAATTTACACAAATTACGTCACTTACGACGGATTAAAACTGAACGAGAAAGAATATGGTGAAGTCTAACACAGTTGTCTCCTCTCCTGGATCAGTTCACTGCAAATTTACACAAATTACGTCACTTACGACGGATTAAAACTGAACGAGAAAGAATATGGTGAAATCTAACACAGTTGTCTCCTCTCCTGGATCAGTTCACTGCAAATTTACACAAATTACGTCACTTACGACGGATTAAAACTGAACGAGAAAGAATATGGTGAAGTCTAACACAGTTGTCTCCTCTCCTGGAGCAGTTCACTGCAAATTTATACAAATTATGTCACTTACGACGGATTAAAACTGAACGAGAAAGAATATGGTGAAGTCTAACACAGTTGTCTCCTCTCCTGGATCAGTTCACTGTAAATTTACACAAATTATGTCACTTATGACGGATTAAAACTGAACGAAAAAGAATATGTTGAAATCTAACACAGTTGTCTCCTCTCCTGGATCAGTTTACTGCAAATTTATACAAATTATGTCACTTCCGACGGATTAAAACTGAACGAGAAAGAATATGGTGAAGTCTAACACAGTTGTCTCCTATCCCGGATAAGTTCACTGTAAATTGACACAAATTACGTCACTTACGACGGATTAAAACAGAACGAGAAAGAATATGGTGAAGTCTAACACAGTTGTCTCCTATCCCGGATAAGTTCACTGTAAATTGACACAAATTACGTCACTTACGACGGATTAAAACAGAACGAGAAAGAATATGGTGAAGTCTAACACAGTTGTCTCCTATCCCGGATAAGTTCACTGTAAATTGACACAAATTACGTCACTTACGACGGATTAAAACAGAACGAGAAAGAATATGGTGAAATCTAACACAGTTGTCTCCTATCCCGGATAAGTTCACTGTAAATTGACACAAATTACGTCACTTACGACGGATTAAAACAGAACGAGAAAGAATATGGTGAAGTCTAACACAGTTGTCTCCTATCCCGGATAAGTTCACTGTAAATTGACACAAATTACGTCACTTACGACGGATTAAAACAGAACGAGAAAGAATATGGTGAAGTCTAACACAGTTGTCTCCTATCCCGGATAAGTTCACTGTAAATTGACACAAATTACATCACTTACGACGGATTAAAACAGAACGAGAAAGAATATGGTGAAGTCTAACACAGTTGTCTCCTATCCCGGATAAGTTCACTGTAAATTTACACAAATTACGTCACTTACGACGGATTAAAACAGAACGAGAAAGAATATGGTGAAGTCTAACACAGTTGTCTCCTATCCCGGATAAGTTCACTGTAAATTGACACAAATTATGTCACTTACGACGGATTAAAACAGAACGAGAAAGAATATGGTAAAATCTAACACAGTTGTCTCCTCCCCTGGATCAGTTCACTGTAAATTTACACAAATTACGTCACTTACGACGGATTAAAACAGAACGAGAAAGAATATGGTGAAGTCTAACACAGTTGTCTCCTATCCCGGATAAGTTCACTGTAAATTTACACAAATTATGTCACTTACGACGGATTAAAACAGAACGAGAAAGAATATGGTGAAGTCTAACACAGTTGTCTCCTCCCCTGGATCAGTTCACTGTAAATTTACACAAATTACGTCACTTACGACGGATTAAAACAGAACGAGAAACAATATGGTGAAGTCTAACACAGTTGTCTCCTATCCCGGATAAGTTCACTGTAAATTGACACAAATTACGTCACTTACGACGGATTAAAACAGAACGAGAAAGAATATGGTGAAATCTAACACAGTTGTCTCCTATCCCGGATAAGTTCACTGTAAATTGACACAAATTACGTCACTTACGACGGATTAAAACAGAACGAGAAAGAATATGGTGAAGTCTAACACAGTTGTCTCCTATCCCGGATAAGTTCACTGTAAATTTACACAAATTATGTCACTTACGACGGATTAAAACAGAACGAGAAAGAATATGGTGAAATCTAACACAGTTGTCTCCTCCCCTGGATCAGTTCACTGTAAATTTACACAAATTACGTCACTTATGACGGATTAAAACAGAACGAGAAAGAATATGGTGAAGTCTAACACAGTTGTCTCCTATCCCGGATAAGTTCACTGTAAATTGACACAAATTACGTCACTTACGACGGATTAAAACAGAACGAGAAAGAATATGGTGAAATCTAACACAGTTGTCTCCTATCCCGGATAAGTTCACTGTAAATTGACACAAATTACGTCACTTACGACGGATTAAAACAGAACGAGAAAGAATATGGTGAAGTCTAACACAGTTGTCTCCTATCCCGGATAAGTTCACTGTAAATTTACACAAATTATGTCACTTACGACGGATTAAAACAGATTGAGAAAGAATATGGTGAAATCTAACACAGTTGTCTCCTCCCCTGGATCAGTTCACTGTAAATTTACACAAATTACGTCACTTACGACGGATTAAAACAGAACGAGAAAGAATATGGTGAAGTCTAACACAGTTGTCTCCTATCCCGGATAAGTTCACTGTAAATTTACACAAATTATGTCACTTACGACGGATTAAAACAGAACGAGAAAGAATATGGTGAAATCTAACACAGTTGTCTCCTCCCCTGGATCAGTTCACTGTAAATTTACACAAATTACGTCACTTACGACGGATTAAAACAGAACGAGAAAGAATATGGTGAAGTCTAACACAGTTGTCTCCTATCCCGGATAAGTTCACTGTAAATTTACACAAATTATGTCACTTACGACGGATTAAAACAGAACGAGAAAGAATATGGTGAAATCTAACACAGTTGTCTCCTCCCCTGGATCAGTTCACTGTAAATTTACACAAATTACGTCACTTACGACGGATTAAAACTGAACGAGAAAGAATATGGTGAAGTCTAACACAGTTGTCTCCTATCCCGGATAAGTTCACTGTAAATTTACACAAATTACGTCACTTACGACGGATTAAAACTGAACGAGAAAGAATATGGTGAAATCTAACACAGTTGTCTCCTCTCCTGGATCAGTCCACTGCAAATTTATACAAATTATGTCACTTACGACGGATTAAAACTGAACGAGAAAGAATATGGTGAAGTCTAACACAGTTGTCTCCTCTCCTGGATCAGTTCACTGTAAATTTACACAAATTACGTCACTTACGACGGATTAAAACTGAACGAGAAAGAATATGGTGAAGTCTAACACAGTTGTCTCCTCTCCTGGATCAGTTCACTGCAAATTTACACAAATTACGTCACTTACGACGGATTAAAACTGAACGAGAAAGAATATGGTGAAATCTAACACAGTTGTCTCCTCTCCTGGATCAGTTCACTGCAAATTTACACAAATTACGTCACTTACGACGGATTAAAACTGAACGAGAAAGAATATGGTGAAGTCTAACACAGTTGTCTCCTCTCCTGGAGCAGTTCACTGCAAATTTATACAAATTATGTCACTTACGACGGATTAAAACTGAACGAGAAAGAATATGGTGAAGTCTAACACAGTTGTCTCCTCTCCTGGATCAGTTCACTGTAAATTTACACAAATTATGTCACTTACGACGGATTAAAACTGAACGAAAAAGAATATGTTGAAATCTAACACAGTTGTCTCCTCTCCTGGATCAGTTTACTGCAAATTTATACAAATTATGTCACTTCCGACGGATTAAAACTGAACGAGAAAGAATATGGTGAAGTCTAACACAGTTGTCTCCTCTCCTGGATCAGTTCACTGTAAATTTACACAAAAGGCATAACTTATGACGTAGTAAAATGTGTATGTGTCCATTAGACAAGTCAGCTGGGGCATTAGAATACAGCTTTGGGGAATGTGGGGTACTCCTTCATTGCCATTGCTCCCAGGTCTACTTAGACCCGGAATGATTGGGTCCAATCTATGGGTCAAATAGAACTGTTTCATATTTCAACTGTATGCAAACAAATGACTTATGTCAAATTGAATTGTTAGAAATAAAACTGACCATTTAATCGTGTGTAAACTCTCTAATTGAATTGATATTATAAATAACAATACTTGGAACCACTTGACTATGGGCAAATAAATGAATAGTGTTGCAGAGAATAATTAATGTCTATAGCAATACTTGCTTGCTTTGGAGGTGCCCGTGGTGTAATGGTTATCGTCGTACGAAATGGACACCGTGACACGAATTCAAATCCTGGACGAAACTGATTGCATTTCACATAGCACTCATACCCTTGGGATAGGTATGAATCCAGCTATGGGTAAATAGTAGGGCAGACTAGGTTCTTCAGCCTTCGTGAGACAACTAGTCTGGGAGAAGGAAAACTCTGAATTCAAACCTGTTAAACTCCACTTAAAAATTAACCTTGTGTCAAATCTTGCCCGAGCGGGGGGAGGGTAAATAGGATAGCAATACTTGCTTGAAACCATTTAACTGTGTGCAAAAATTTTGCCCATTTTAAGTAAAGTTCAAACTTGTCTTACCTAGTCTATGTTTTCTGTTGCTGTCTCTAATTTTAGTGTTTTTTCAGTTCGTCGTTTGTGTGCCTAAACAAAGAACAAACAACATTCGCAGGATGCCAATAGGCTCCCCCATGTTGGCTATCAAGGGAATACCTGCCCATCATGATACCCAAACCTGTTGTCTGGATCCAACGTTTGATAATGTTTTTGTTTCGCATTTTTTCATGGCTGGTTTATTGTGGCTACACCAGACTTAGGAGTTGTTTATGTTCTGCATACCTGTCATATATGTGACCAAGTACCCTTGAAATATGAGTAAACTTAAGTGGGTTACAAAAAACCTTTCGTTGTCTTTTCTTTTAACGTTTTAACAAAAAGATATTTCGGCTAGAAAAAGACAAAGTTAGGATTTACTTTTCTCTTAAAGTTTTCACAGATAATACAGCAGTCCTTTCAGCCTTTTCTTCAATTCCTTCGAGCCATTTTCTTCTTCTTCTTCTTCTTCTTCTTCTTCTTCTTATTATTATTATTATTATTATTATTATTATTATTATTATTATTATTTACTCCTTTAGAGTTTTTCACATCAGTATTAGCTGATGGTTTTTCACTGGAGTTTTTTAGTGACAGCAAGTCTCCTCAAGTCTCCAGGACTTGTCTCAGTATTCCGATTATTATTATTATTATTATTATTACGCCTGTGAGTTCTTTTCACATTCATGTTTGCCGATGGTCTTTCTCTAGAATGCGAATTACAGTAAGTCGCTTCAAGTCTCCAGGACTCTTCTTAGTATTCTTGGCTATCTCAGTAGTATTGTAGTTTGGATTGTCCTGCTCGATGTATAACGACTTCCCGCTCTCTTAACAAGCCATTAGGGATTGTTCCAAGCGCACCCTCATGTTCCATCGCTTTTTTTTTTGTTCTCAAGCAAGATCTAAGTATTTGTTTCTTTTCGTTTTTTTTAATTTTTTATTTTCACTCTATGGTCAGCTGGGGGGGCAAAGTTCTCTATACGGCAACTATTTTCTTTTATTGTTCAATATCGATAGGTCTGGTGTTCTGGATAGGATTAGGTGATCTGTTTGTGATTCTGCGGGACGAATTCTGGTTGGTGCATATACCATTTGTTAGTATGTTCAACTTCTAATTTCTTGCAAAATTTAGGTCGATCACCTTCCCCACTCAGTTGTGTCAAGTCTTATATTCGTTTTTTACTAGATTGGTGCATTCGCTTATTATGTGATTAATAGTTTCTCCTCTATCACTGCATATTATTATTATTATTATTACTGCACAGAGTTTTTCACATCAGCTTAAGCTGATGCTCTTTCACTGGAGATTGAGTGACAGCAAGTTTCCTCAAGTCTCCAGGACTCTTCTCAGTTTTCTGGCCGTTCTCAATACTGTAGTAGTTTCGATTGTCTCCACTCGTCCGCCAACCTCCAAATCTTCAAGTCACTTTAATAATCCTTTAGTGACCGTGCCAAAATCACCAATCACAATTGGTATAATTGTCACCTTCATATTCCAAAGTTTTTCAATGCTCTAGCAAGGTCGAGGTAATTATCCCTCTTTTCACGTTCTTTCAGTTTTATTCTGTGGTCAGCCGAGACAGCAAAGTCAACAATTTTGCAGATTTCCTTTTTTTCTTTTGTTGATTATTATAAGGTCTGGTCTTCTGGTCGAGATTAGGTGATCCGTTTGTATATCAAAGTCCCATAGGAGTTTGTGTGTGTCATGTTCTAGGACAGGTGCTGGGTTGTGCATATACCATATACGGCGACACTAGTTCAAATCCTGGACTGATTGCATTTTACATAGCACTAATACCCTTGGGAAAGGTATGAATCCAATTATTCTCCCTCCAGCTATGGGCAAATAGTAGGGCAGACTGATTTCTTCAGCCTTGGCGAGGCAACGAGTCTAGGGGAAGGAAAACTCTGAATTCAAACCTGTTAAACTCCGCTTAAAAAATTGACCTTGTGTCATATCCTGCCCGAGCGGAGGAGTTGGGTAGATATGATACCATTTGTTGGCATGGTCAAATTTAAATTTCTTGCACATTTCCCAGTGATCACCTTGCCCACCCAGTCGTGTCTCGCCTTGTACTCCTCCTTCTGTGCCAATTTGCTGCATTCACTTATTATGTGATTGATATTTTCATCACTGCATTTTCTACATTTATTATTATTATTATTATTAGAGTTTTTCACAACAGCGTTAGCTTATAGTTTTTCACTGGAGTTTGAATGACAGCAAGTCTCCTCAAGTCTCCAGGACTTCTCTCAGGATTCTGACCGTTCTCAGCAATGCACTCATTTGGATACTCTCTACCCATCCGCCAACTTCCAAGTTCTCCAGGCCTTTTAATAATCCTTTAGTTATTGTGCCTAAAGCACCAATCACAATTATTATTATTATTATTATTATATAGAAATATAACTGAATATAGATTATTTGTATTATGAATAGTTACGTGAATCTGTAACTTATTAGTGCAGCGATTTAAAATCATTGTATTAAAAATTACTGGTTTCGGCATTAATTAACCCCATAAGGGTTGACATGGTGTAAAATCAAGCAAGCAAGCAACCAACAGTAAGGTCTGCCTTTGAACTTTTCATTGAAAAGTCCTGCGTTCTACCAACTGAGCCGGAACGTCAACTGAAAACATGTGTCTTGTTTTATTTACTTGCCAACTTTTAAAATAATACTTCCTCTGTTCGAAAGAATTGAATTCGGCATTTATAAGCTTATTTTCAATTTATTATTAGCTTTTGTGAGTGGAGGTGCTTTTGTATATGCGTGTTTTTGCTCCTCTTTCTCTCTCTCTCTCTCTTTCTTTCTTTCTCTATGAGTACTTATGCTTCCTTAAGTGTATAGTGTATGTGTGCAGCATATGTTGGTTGTAATAAGTCAAACTACAGATTATACATGTGTGTACACAAGGACTAATTGAACAGTTAGCATACAAGCTTGAACTATAAAAGATATTAATAATTGTATACTTTTTTTTTTTAATTCCTTTTTATATAATTCTCTGTGAGGTCCAGATGTATTTTTACAAACAGTGTCAAAAGAAGTAGTTATAATTGTAGCAGTCGTAATAGTCGTTTAATAATAATAATAATAATAATAATAATAATAATAATCAACAAAAAAAAGAGAACTTGCAAAATAGTCGACTTTGCTGTCCCGGCTGACCACAGAATAAAACTGAAAGAATGTGAAAAGAAGGATAAGTACCTCGACCTTGCTAGGGAATTGAAAAAACTGTGGAACATGCAGGTGACAATTATACCAAATGTAATTGGTGCGTTTGGAACAGTAACTAAAGGATTACTAAAGGGACTAGAGGACTTGGAAGTTGGCGGACGAGTGGAGACCATCCAAACGACAGCATTACTGAGAACGGCCAGAATACTAAAAAGAGTCCTGGAGACTTGAGATCACTTGCTGTCACTCAGACTCCAGTGAAAAACCATCTGCTAACGCTAATGTGAAAAGCTCTAATGAGTGAATAATAATAATAATAAAAGAGAATTGCAAAATTGTCGACTTTGCTGTCTCGGCAGACCACAGAATAAATCTGAAGGAATGTGAAAAGAAGGATAAATACCTAGATCTTGCAAGAGAATTGAAAAAGCTGTGGAACATGAAAGTGACGATTGTGCCAATTGTGATTGGTGCTTTTGGCACAATAACTAAAGGATTATTTTAATAATCCTTTAGGCCTGGAGGGATTGGAAGTTGGCGGGCAGATAGAGACTATCCAAGTGACAACATTGCCGAGAACGGCCAGAATCCTGAGACGAGTCTTGGAGACTTGAGGGGACTTGCTGTCACTCAAACTCCAGTGAAAAACAATCAGCTAACACTGATGTAAAAAAACTCTAAAGGAGTAAATAGTTATAAACGAATCTTCCAACCTCGGCCAGACGACTAGAGCTAGAGATAATCCACAAAAAAAAGAGATCTTTGTTGAATAGTGGACTTTGTCGTCCCGGCAGACCACAAGGTATAATTAAAATTTGCCCAGTCGGCTGGGGCTGACTGCAGCTCTGCAGAATGGTAAGACCCTGCGCTAATTACTGTCCTGGATATGACACTAAACAGTCTGATGGTGAGATCCTTATAATACTGCGGCTTTGGGGAATACGGAGCACCCCTTCATTTCCATTTCTCCCAGGTCCACTCTGGCCCGGAGTGGTAGCACCTGATAGGGCCCTATCTATGGGTTAGATAGAACTAACGGCATACTTATGTTAAACTGAATTGTTCGATTAAACTGAATAGCTTGAAATAGAAATGTTTTTGTCAATTAAACCGTACTTACATTTAAACCGCGTGCTAACGCTAAACTGAATTATTTGAAATAGGACTGGGTTTTTTTTTACATTGAAACTGTATTGTTTTTTGACACTAAACTGAATTGTTTAACATAGAACTGTTTTGACATTTAACTATGTGTAAGCAAAAACTGTACTTATAGTAAACTGAATTAGCTGACTTAGAACTGCTTGACTAAAGTGAATAGCATGAAACAGAAATGTTTTTCACTATTAAACTATACTTACATTTGAACTGCGTGCTTATGCTAAACTAAATTGTTTAAATAGAACTGATTTTTTTACATAAATTGAATGGCGTTAAATAACCTACAAAGGTTGATATGCTATAAATAAAAAACCAACCAACCAACCAACCAACAGCTCCCGTTCCATAGTGGTTCATAACACGAACCGTTTAGGATGCTGTTGGTTGTTTGGGTTTATTCTCCCAAGTCCACTCTGGCCCGGAGTGGTGGCACCTGATAGGGCCTATCTGATTGCATTTCACATAGCACTAATACCCTTGGGAAAGGTATGAATCCAATTATTCTCCCTCTAGCTATGGGTAAATAGTTGGGCAGACTGGGTTCTTCAGCCTTGGTGAGGCAACTAGTCTAGGAGAAGGAAAACTCTGAATTCAAACCTGTTAAACTCCGCTTAAAATTGACCTTGTCCCATATCCTCCCCGAGCAGGGGAGTTGGTAAATATGGTAATTATTTATGAAACACGGTTTTGTTAAACATGTATGCAAATTACCCACACTATACACAATGCTAACCTATATTTTACTGATATATAAGCCCAGATTGCAGGTTTTTCAACGTGGGAACCACCTGATGCAAATTCCAGGTGAGCGCTATAAGGCTGATCGCCCAGTTCCAGGTGGCCCTCCCCACTTAGGTAATACTTACTTTGCGGGACTGAGTTCATAGCTTAGAGCCTGAGTCCCCACAATTTGGGAAATACTGAAGGCACCAAACATTTTTTTTTAAATAGTCACGCATGAGTTTCGATTTGTGCGTGGCTTCCCACAATAAAAGGACCTCGTGTCACATCCTGACTAGGTGGGAAGTCAGTTAAAAATCCATTAAGATGAACTGCCCCACTGGTTTTCCGGGGCTACCTGATGCTAATGCCAGGTGAGTGTTCGTAGACTGATCGCCGTGTTCCACGTAGGCTTATTCCACCCAGGTAATACCTATTAAGCCCGGCTATGTTTACAGCACTGCACCTGAGGAGCCTCAAAATTGGAAATGCCGAGTGAATCAAGCATTTTTATGACAGCTAGCTGTGAGTCTCGATTTGTGCTTGGTCCGATATTAAAATGATCTTGGGTAAAATCTGTCCAGGTTGGATAGATGCTTTAAAAAGTTGGGCTTTTTTAAAAGAAATCTTACTCAAATAAATAACTAAGGGAACTGTGACATCAGTAGACACATAGTCAGTTACATACATATGTTCATTATTATAAAGATTTTCATGATTAGCATTATCTTCACTATTTGTTGTTTAGAACTGCCACCATAACCAGGAAAGGAGAAGCGCCCTCCACTACATCTTGGTGTAGTAGCTATCGAAAAAGGAGCCTACTGGTCGCCCTTGACTACGGTCGACAACTTTACTTTATATATATATATATATATATATATATATATATATATATATATATATATATATAAGCACAAAAGAGAACTATATTCAGGGTAGGAATTATGAATTTAAAATAGTAGTTCGAACGAATACAGTAAAATATTCGACAAACATTTTAAAAAAGATTACGTCATGACACGTAAATATTTTAAACAAGTTAAGGAGAAACATAGAAGGAGGTGCCCGTGGTGTAATGGTTATCGTCGTAGGAAATGGACACGGCGACACGAGTTCAAATCATGGACGAGACCGATTGCATAGAGACCGATTACATAGCACTAATACCCTTGGGAAAGGTATGAATCCAATTATTCTCCCTCCAGCTATGGGTAAATAGTAGGACAGACTGATCTTCAGCCTTGTTGAGGCAACTAGTCTAGGAGAAGGAAAACTCTGAATTGAAACCTGTGAAACTCAGCTTAAAAATTGACCTTGTCTCATCCTGCCTGAGCGGAGGGGTTGGTAAATAAGGAGAAACATAGCGTCTTTAAAAAGAGATGGTTTTTAAGTGAGAAAATGACTTGCTTAAGTCACTGTCGGATTTTCATTTGGATGTCCTCGTGACCGTTCATATTCTGTAAAAAGTAGGTCTTGAGTGGATCTGAATTTGATCACCATTTGAATTTACCCTCCCCCAGTTTTTTCACTCATTTTCTTTTTCGCCCATTTTTTATCCTCGATAAAGGTTGTGATTAGCGAGGATAAAAACCAGTCGACCTCCATATTTCAATATTTTAACATGAATAAAATAGGTGTTTTTTAGACTATCATTAGATTTTGTGCCCCCGATAAAATCTTTACACACACACACACACACACATATATATATATATATATATATATATATATATATATATATATTGAAAACATAGATTTGTAGGGAATCTGATAGGAATAAGTGTAAAGTTGGATAACTCAAACACTTAACTCAGATTTAGATGTGTAATAATTCATCTTCAGGAACTCAGTCTTGAAGAAGTTCGTGAAGATGAAATAAAGCCCGAACAAAATATCACACATCTCAATCTGAGAAGTGTTTGGTTTATCCAACTTTCCAAATATTTCTATCATATATATATTGATAGATAGATAGATAGATAGATCGATAGATTTGATTCAAATTTTGTTTTCTTAATCAGTTTGTTTAGCTTTTGTTAAATTTTATGGCATATCAATCATTGTGGGTTATTTAATGCCAAATTCGGTTTATTCATACGTATTAGATATATATATATATATTCAATTTTCAGACATAAGTCAACCAGGTTAAATAGTTCCAAATTCACCTACAATTCCATTGAACATCAGTCATTTATTTACACACATTTATTTAAATGATCGAACAGTTCAATTTCTAGCAATACATTTTAGCTTAACTCAAAGTTACATGGTTTCAAGTATGGCTATATATCAGGAACAATTCAATTCAACATTAGTCATTTGTTTCCGCACAGTTAAATCATAAAGCAGTTCTTTTTTTAAACAATTCAATTTAGCATAAGTCATTTATTTACACTCAGTATAAATTTTCCGCTTTGATAGGATCTTTTCAGATGCTACCTCTCCGGGGCAGAGTGTACCAATGAACAATGGCAATAAAGGGGTACTTTGCATTCCTTAGAACTCCAGCGTTACTGGAACCTCACCGTCAGATTGTTTAATGTCATATCCAGCAAAATTTAGTCGGGGTATTCTACAGCTCCAACCGACTGGGCCTTTTATTTAGAGTTGAGGATTATCTAATCTCGGGGGACGAGTTATTTACATGGAACGTAGACCTCAGGTTGTTTATCTTGTCGATGGGTTTGTTTGGTTGGGTTTTATGGCATATCGACCTTTGTAAGTTATTCATTGCCAAATCCTCTTTATACATGTATTTTAGATATATAGGATTTGGTTGGGTTGGGTTTTATGGCATATCAACCATTGTAGGTTATTTCATGGCAAATCCTCTTTTAACATGTATATTAGATTTACATGATTTGGTTTGGTTGGGTTTTATAGCATATCAACCATTGTCGGTCATTTAATGCCAAAACCACTTTATACATATATATGAAATGTATATGATTTGGTTTGGTTGGGTTTTATGGCATATCAACCATTGTAGGTTATTTAATACCAAATCCTCATTATACATATATATTAACTATATATAATTTGATCTAGTTGGGTTTTATGGCATATCAACCATTGAAGGATATTTAATACCAAATCCTCTTTATACTGAATATATATCATTTAATACTGAATATATATCATTTAATACTTAATATTTAATATTTAATACCAAATCCTCTTTATACTGAATATATATCATTTGGTTTGATTGGATTTTATGGCATATCAACCATTGTATATTCTCTGACGCTAAATCCTCTTTTTACATATATATCAAATATATATCATTTGGTTTGGTTGGGTTTGATGGTTTCAGATGTCGCAGGTATGGTTAGAATAGTTCTGCTTAAAAATTATTCCTATTCGATTAGACTGTTTGAAAAAAAAAAGAAAAAAATTCTTAAGAAACAATTATGTGAATATGAACGCACAATGAATATGCTTCCCTAACCTCTTGGCATAAAATGATATATTCGGGTTGAAATACTATTAAAATGAACCAATCAATTTATCAATATGCTTACAGTATCTACTAGTACCGGACATTGGCATAATGGTTAGAGTGTTCGCCAATGGCCCGGGAGACCTGGGTTCAATCCCAGGTGGTGTTATATCAAAGACTCAAAAAATGGTACTTGATGCCCCCTTGCTTAACACTCAGCATTATAAGGTAATGATCAAGTATAAAGTGGAGTAATCAAGGGAAAGGAGTTGCAACCTCCCGTACACCTTGGTGTAGTAGCTATCGAAAAGGGAGCCCTCGGGTCACCCTCGACTTTGATCGCCTATTTTACTCTATTTATCTACTATTACTCTGTAATTAAATAACCCACAATGGTTGATATGCCATAAAATTTAACCAAAGCTAAACAAACTGATTAAGAAAACAAAATTTGAATCACATCTAAGCCCAAAGGTGACAAAGAAGTAACTCATTTAAAAATATAAAACTGATGTTTAATTTTGGCGATCAAGCAAGAACCGGTACTTTTAGTGGGATTCGAAACCGTTTTTCATAAGTTTATACTTCCCAGTTTGTCTATGGTTATATTTATGAAGGATTTTGCTCCTACTGCTTTTTATCATCATATTTACCCAACCCCTCCGGTCGGGCAGGATATGACACAAGATCAATTTTTTAAGCGGAGTTTAACAGGTTTCAATTCAGAGTTTTCCTTCTCCTAGACTAGTTGCCTTACCAAGGCTGAAGAACCTAGTCTGCCCTACTATTTACCCATAGCTGGAGGGAGAATAATTGGATTCATAGCTTTCACAAGGGTATTAGTGCTATGTGAAATGCAATCAGTCCAGGATTCGAACTCGTGTCGCCGTGTCCAATTCCTGCGACGATAACCATTACACCACTGGCACCTCCATTAAGCCTACTGCTTTATATCATGTTTGACAGAGATGGATTACTGAAGTTTTAAAAGTCATTGCAATCAACAGGGAAAGGGTATGAGATTTTCTCTTAACAAAACAGGTCATAGCAAGAGACGAATGAATTAATTCCGAAAGGAAAAAGGAAAGAATAAAATTTGCTATATATATATATATAGGTATTATTCGGTCCAGTTAAACCGGAGTTGGGAGTAATTCCATTGGACAAAAAAAAAGAAAAGAATTCAACAGTGAACATTTAAATTTTCCTGGTAAAGAGCTGACATTACAGAGCAATAATTTCTTTAAGATAAAAACAAAACCGGTCAAATTAGGGTTATAAATTTATTTCCATCCTGTTATGGGCTTTGATATAAATCAAAAATACGAAAAAAATTAACAGGACTTCTTCAGATCTTATGGTCAAAATAATTCAGAATAGACACAGGAAAGGAGGGTGGGAGGGGATAGAACAGGGGTGAAGAGTTTTCTCCTGATTTAGCCCACCTTCGGGTTTTTTTTATTGCCGGTTGGAATTATAGTAAATTAATTCTTTTATTTTTATACTTTTAAATTCTAATTACTTTTCGACTTAAAACTCCAGATTTAATACTAATTTAGATAAAATAACATTATTTAATTACTTTACGTAAGGATACAGTAATACTTATATTAAATTAAATTCAAGATTTAAAATTAAAATTAAATTTTTTGATTTCAATTTTATTTTCGTGCCTATTAATTCAGTTACTCTTTTATAGAAGAGTACGTATATTATATATATATATATGTATAAATCAATTTTTATTCTACACTATATATATCCTTCACTCACACACACACACACACACTATATATATATATATATATATATATATTGAATAATTGCCCTTACGGTAAAAAAAACCTCGGCAAGTGATTTGAAGATGAAAATATACAACGAATCACTGTCAAGAGGAAAAAATATATATTGGGAAAAAAAAGAAAAGGCCAACCTTTTCATTTCAATTGAAAAAAATCAAAGGACACGCAATTGGTTGGTCAAAAGAATAAAAACACCATTAGGGATGCTTAGCTACAATGCAAAAAGTGCTCAATACTGAGTAGAGCAAAATACTATATATATATATATATATATATATATATATATATATATATATATATATATATATATATCGTAAGATCAATACGGCAATTCGAAAGGATTAACTAAAAAATATGTAAACAAAAATGTCAATTATGTTCAATCAAATAGATATCAGTGAAGAAATGCTGCCAAAATATACATTTTCTCTCTCTCTCTCTCTCTATATATATATATATATATAGCTCTACACTGTTTATATTCGCTCTCTCTCTCTCTCTCTTTCTCTCTCTCTCTCTCTCTACATATATATATATATATATATACACATATATATAGTACGTTGGTCTTAAAACTACAACTCTTTCAAGACGTCTTACTATACACCTTAATGATTATAGCTCCTTAGCCATACATCTTAAAACCCATTCTATTTCCAGATCCAAATTTCGAAAAATTCTAGTGGAAAAACCACTATAATAGCACAGGAAAATGATAAGCGACTACTTCAAATCCTATAAGCCCTACATATAAAAACAAAAGAAGACTAGAATTAATAGATTTAACTTTGAAAATAGCGACAATGTTTTGAAATGCTTTTTAGGGTGGTGAACAAGTCCGTACTAAAATTCTCGGAACAGTCACCATTATTTATAAGGTGTTCTGCTCTAGAAGACTCGTATGTATTCTTAAGATTATCAGCCAACTATCAAAAACCAATGTTCCTATGTAAAACGAATAATTATATGGCTTCAAATATTCCTATCTAATTCTAATAATTATATCATTTCGAGTAACTATTTCTATCGAATAATGAAACATTTTTGGCACACAGTTATTTCTTTTTAATAGTGAATATTTGCTTGCACACAGTTACATGTTTTCAAGTAACTAATTATAATCCTTTCTAAACAACTCTAATTACTATTCTTAATGGAAATAATGTACAGAATTATATGGTATGAAGTATTCCGATTAAACACTAATACCTTTTCAATAACCGGCTCATTGGTCTAGTAGTCCGGGAGACCTGGGTTCAATCCCAAGTCACTTCATTCCAAAGACTTTAAAAATGGTACTTGATACTTCCTTGCTTAACACTCAGCAATATAAGGTACGTATCAAGGGTAAAGTGGAGCAATCCAGGGAAAGGAGTAGCGCCCTCTCGTACACCTTGGTGTAGTAGCTATTGAAAAGGGAACCTTCTGGTCACCCTCAACAATGATCGCCAACTTACCTTTTAAAAAGAATCTAAAGATAAATCTCAGCCAGATACTCATTCAGGATCAGAGTGAACCTGGGAGTAATAGCAATGAAGAGGTAAACCACACTTCTCTAGACCCAGAACTGGAACTTCACCAACCGAGACAATTTAGTATCATACCTACGCAGGAGATCTCAGTATTCTAAGTCAGCATATCCCCAACTTTATCATTGATCAGATTATCATATTTCAGTTTCAGTTATAGTTAATAAAAAGGATGTTATATATACACAGCTGTTTGCAAAGAATTGTATTGCCCAGTCGGCTGGGGCTATAGAGTACACCGACTGCACCTCTGCAGAGGGGTAAGACCCCTACCACAACGCGTGTCCTGATATGACACTAAACAATCTGATGGTGAGGTCCCTGTAATACTGGAGCTTTGGGGAATGCAGAGTACCACTTTATTGCCATTGCTCCCAGGTCCACTCTGACCCGGAGTGGTAGCACCTCATAGGGCCCTATATATGGGTTAAATAGAACTAACAGAATACTTATGCTAAACTGAATTGTTTGATTAAACTGAATACCTTGAAATAGAAATGCTTTTGACAATTAAACCGTACTTACATTTAAACTGCGTGATTATGCTAATTTGAATTATTTGGAATTGAACAATTTTTGACAATAAAACAGTACTTACGCAAAACTGAATTGTTATATATAACTGCTTGAATAGTTTGAAACAGAAATGTTTGGCGTTAAATAACCTACAAAGGTTGATATGCCATAAAACCCAACAAACCAAACTAACCAAAGAATTGTAAGTACAGGATAAAAAGCTAATAAAAATGTTCTAAATCGTTAAGATCATAATTATAATTGATATTTCAATTATTAGTTCATGACAGCCGTTTTACGCTTAATAGAATTATCCAAAATTGGATAATTGTGTGACAAAAGAGGCGTTTTCAAGGGGTAGGTTTTAAAAGCGTTAAACAGTTGTTGACTCTGATCACGAGAGAGTATTTGGATTTATTGCCAAAAGTAAACAGAATTCCACGTCTCACTAAAGGAAGGGTGGGACTTTCAAGTATTTTTAGAGTAGACACGTAAGCCTTCGTTTTTTTTTTTTTAAAAACTCCTCTTTAAGCGAAAAAATTGGCCATAACTTCTGGTAAATATCGAAGTACATTTATGAATTCATATATAAAAATGAAATACTGCCCACTCATTAAGCCACAAAAAACAGCCTAGTTGACTGGGACTATTCAATACACCGACTGCATCTCGATGAGTGTGCTGGATATGACACTAAACAATCTTGGCCCAGTTGGCTGGGGCTGTAGAATACACCGACTGCATCTCTATAGAGGGGTAAGACTCTCCCAACAAGTGTCCAGGATATGACACTAAACGATCTGATGATGAGACTCCAGTAAGCCTGAAGCTTTGGGGAATGTGGACTACACGTTCATTGTCATCGCTCCCAGGTCCACTCTGACCTGGAGTGGGAGCACCTATCTATGTGCCAAATAGAACTGTTTGACTTTTAAACTTAGTGCAAACAAATGACTTATACTAAATTGAATTGTTAGAAATAGAACTGTTTGACTTATAACTGTGCGTAAACAAGAGACTAATATTTAATTGAATTGTTCGTGATGCATAGCAATACTTGGAACCATTTAACTATGAGTAAAATAATGAACTTAGGCTCATGTAAAAATGTTACCGAGAAAATGTGTTTACAAATCATATGTATTTATTATATATGAATGAAGAGGATTTGGCATTAGATAACCCACAACAGTTGATATGCCATAAAAAACAACCAAACTAAATCATTAGTATGTAATATACATGTGTAAAGAGAATTTGGCATTAAATTACCTACAATGGAGGTGCCCGTGGTGTAGATAGAGGTGCCCGTTGTGTAATGGTTATCGTCGTAAGAAATAGATACGGCGACATGAGTTCAAATCCTGGACGAGACTGATTGCATTTCTCATAGCACATATACCCGTGGGAAAGGTATTCTCCCTCCAGCTATGGGTAAATAGTAGGAGAGACTAGGTTCTTCAGCCTTGTTGAGGCAACTAGTCTAGGAGAAGGAAAACTCTGAATTCAACCCTGTTAAAGACCGCCTAAAAAAATTGACCTTGTGTCATATCCTGCCCGAGCGGAGGGGTTAGGGAATATTATTAAATTACCTACAATGGTTGATGTGCCATAAAACCAAACTGAACTAAACCAAACTATAGCCCAGTCAGCTGGGGGTGTAGAATACACTGACTGCACCTCTGCAGAGGGGTAAGACCCCCTAACGAGTGTCCTGGATATGATACTAAACAATCTGATGGTGAGGAACCAACAGTGCTGGAGCTTTGGGGAATGCGGAGTGCCCCTTCATTGCCATTGTTCCCAGGTCCGCTCTGGCCCGGAGTGGTAGCACCTGATAAGGGTCCTATCTATGGGTTAAATAGAATTAACAGCATACTTATGCTAAAATGAATTGTTTGAGTAAAACTGAACAGTTTGAAATAGAAATGATTTTTACAATTAAACCGTACTTACATTTAAACTGCGCGCTTATGCTTAACTGAATTATTTCAAATAGAACTGTTTTTCGACATTAAAACTGTATTTACACTTAACCGAATTGTTACATACAACTGCTTGAATAGTTCGAAATGGAAATGTTTTTGACAATTAAACTGTGTACTTATGCTAAACTGAATTGTTTTAAATAGAACAGATTATTTACATAAAAATGGATTTGGCGTTAAATAACCTACAAAGGTTGATATGCCATAAAATCCAACAAACCAAACCAAACCAAACCAAATCATACATATCTAATATATTAAGAGGATTTGGCATTAAATAACCTACAATGGTTGATATGCCATAAAATCAAACCAAACCAAACCAAATCATACATATCAAATATATTAAGAGGATTAAATAACCTAAAATGGTTGATATGCCATAAAACCCAAGCACTCTGACCCTGAATGGTTGTGCCTGAGAAAAATAAAGTGAGAAATAATGAAGAATAAATTATATATATATATATATATATATGTTTGTGTGTGAGAGATAGAGATAGATAGAGAGAGAGAGAGTGCGTGTGTGTATACTTGTGTGAGTGTTCTTCCAAGCTATGACTGTGTCAATATGACTGTATGGATGCAGCACATGGCCGCTTACAAAAACCAAAGAGAAAAAAATAGATGAGAACTATAGAAGAATGCTACGAGGTATTTTGAACAAATCCAGGAAGCAATACCCTATTAATCAACAGCTGTACGGCAACGTACCTCCCATCTCAAAAACCATCCCTGTAAGACGAACAAGGCGTACGTGACACTGCTGAAGAAGCAGAGACAAACTCATAAGTGAGGTTCATCTATGGATCCCTACACATGGACGTGCCAGAGTTGGCCGACAATGAAGAACTTAATTACATAATCTCTGTGCGGACGCAGAAAGTTCTGCCGGGAGCGATGGATGATAGGAACGGATGGAGAGAGTGTGTCAGGGAAATGTGTGCCGTCAGTGTGACCTGATGATGATGATGATGATATGTGCGTGCGTGCGAAGGAGACAAATTTCATCCGAAATCTATTCACCACATGAAGAGCAGCGATTATTGAGATTATCTCACAAGCCATTGCTTATAGGTCCGTTTCCCAAAATGGTGATCCCTTAATTTAACCTTGAGACAACGTTGACTTGAACGAATTTCGATAAATGTTAAGAAATTTTAGAAGTGCAGTGGTTAGCGAGCGAGTGAACTTCAATAACTATTTGTGAGTTCGCAACTCAGTAGGCTCATCCTGAAACAAACCACGTGCCAAAGTTCGTTTAGTTCAGAAAATATCTGCTTGCGTGTCACATACAACAACAATATTTCGTAAAACCTCGGAAAAGATAGAATAAAAAAATTGAATAATAAAGAAAAAAAATGTCCTTGAATAAATAGTACCCCGAATTACAAGTGGGACCACCCTTGGCATACACAAGTAGATGCTGACTCTTTATTTGGTTACTTTCTCTGTCTCTTCGCCGATCTCTCTCTCACTCTCTCTCCCTCTCTCTCTCTCTCTCTCTCTCTCTCTCTCTCTCTGTCCCTCTCTCTCTCTCCATCTCTCCATATATATATACATATATATCCCTCTTTGTCTCGCTCTAACGACTCTCGCCCAAGAGTTACAAGTAGACTTTATTAAATTTTGAGTTTGGGAGAAAGCAGCCGAAAGAGAGAAAGAGAGAGAGAAGAGGGAGAGAGAGAGAGAGAGACGAACGGGTCTTTAGCCAAGTGGCTCTGTGTCTTTGAGGAAGGTAATGCAAAATTTAAGAGAAAAAAATAAAAAGATAAATAAATAAAAACAAACTATTTAAGTTTTTTTTTTCTTTTTGGTGGGTTGGGAGAGGCTCATCATGTTAGCAGCTGTTGCAAAGAGGTAAGTCGTCAGCGAAACGAAGGTCTGGATGTAAATAAAAAAAGAATTCCACTTTCAATATGGTTCCTGGAAATTGGAAACTTCTCCAGTCTAACACTTAATTCAGCTGTGTTCAAGGGAATTGGTAATAGCTTCGTAGCAAAAATTGCAAAACTGATCACATTTATTTGTTTGTTTCGGTTTTAAGGCACATCAACATTTCAAGGTTATTTACTGCTAAATCCATTTTTATACAAATAAACAGTTCTATTTCAAACGATTCAGTTTAGCATAAGTAAATAGTTTGATTGTCAAAATCATTTCTATTTCAAGCTATTCACTTTAGTCAAACAGTTCTAATTCAAACAATCTACCTTAGTATAAGCATAGTTTTTGTTTACACACAGTTAAATGTCAAAACAGTTCTATTTCGAACAATTCGATTTAGCGTAGTACAGTTTCAATGTCAAAAACATTTCTATTTCAAACAATTCAGTTTAGAATAAGTAAGCGGATTAGATGACAAAACAGTTTTATTTCAAGCAATTCAGTTTAGTATAAGTATGCAGTTTAGTTTTATTTGACCTATAGAAGGGGTCTGAAAAGACCTATCAGGCGCTACCACACCGGGCCAGAGTGAACTTGGGAGTGATGGAAATGAAGGGGTACTCCGCATTCCCCCAAGCTCCAGCATTGCTGGAACCTCACCATTCGATTATTTAGTGTCATAATCAGGACGCTCATGGGTAGTGGTCTTACTCCTCCGCAGAGATACAAGTCAGTGTATTCTACAGCCCCAGTCAACTGGGCAAGAACTGATTACTGGAAAGTTTGTGTTCTGTAGAAAGGAGAAATAATTAACATACACTGTGTCTCAAAATAGATGCAACCCATTAATCTGATAATTCATGACATCTTTCAGCTGAGTCTTTAAAAGCAATTATATCTCTTCAGAAAGGTCAAACCAGATGACAAGGACAGATATTGATTGACTTTATCTTATTGTGCACGTGAAAGACTAAGTTTTTGGAAACGTTTTTGAAGGGAACTTTTCAGACCCCTTCTGACAGAATCTCTACCCAGCATCCACATTATCCGGGCATCTTGCAGTCAACTTCCTGTCAGATCTGGGATATTCTGCCTTCTTGTTGTGGTTGTTTACTGAGCCAGTGGCTTGAAATTTGTATACCCAATGATAAATTTGACTTTCCTGGGGATAATTGTTAAGTTAAACTTCCGGCAAAATTTTGCTTACACAGTCTTGAATTATTTTGTCTCCAAATAAATAGTGACATAAAATATTTTTCCTCTTTTGTTATAGAATAGTTTGGTTTCTTTGTTTAATGGCATATCAACCATTGTAGGTTATTTAATGCCAAAGCCATTCCCCTAGATTGAACATTAGTAGTACTATTTCACCCATAGCTGGGAGGATAAGGGGGTTCATACCTTTCCCAAGAGTATTTGCCCGAAAGTGAACGTAATTGCGCGACTGGAGTACGAACTCGCTTACTACGATTTCGCAGTCCATTGCTTTAACCATTACACCACGAGGACACCCCCTGTTATAGAATACTATTTTCAAATCTGAAACATGAAAAGAACACAACGTTACTATTAGAAAAGCTATTATGTGGGGGCTTGAGTGGCTGAGGAATCAGGGGCTAAGGGCAAGGCTGTGTTGCCGTAAGATATCTGACTCCATATTTTGGTTACATTATTTCACCCCACGTTGTCTGGGCAGTGTAATGCCTTGCCCAAGGCTGTCCCAAAAAGAAAAGACAGCAACAGATAAGAGACGAAGACGTTTCTTTTATACTTTCCTTTATTTACTGGGTTCAACAACCATTCCGTGGATGAGGGAGTTTTTCCTGAATACATTGAAATGGTTGAATCCCCCAGTTAAGGTGTCAAAAAATACGTAAATTCGTTTCATGTATGTAGGTGTCCGCATTTGGTATTTCGGGCTTCCATAAGGGTTAGTTTGGGAGGTGCCCGTGGTGTAATCGTTATCGCCGTAGGAAATGAACACGGCGACACGAGTTCAAATCCTGGACGAGACTGATTGCATTTCACATAGCACTAATACCCTTGGGAAAGGTAGGAATCCAATTATTCTCCCTCAAGCTATGGGTAAATAGTAGGGCAGACTAGGTTCTTCAGCCTTGTTGAGGCAACTAGTCTAGGAGAAGGAAAACTCTGAATTGAAACCTGTTAAACTCCGCTTAAAAAATGACCTTGTGTCATATCCTGTCCGAGCCGAGGGGTTGAGTAAATAGGATAAGGGTTAGTTTTTTTTTTTTTTTGAAGTTTTGTCAAAGTCCGGTAAGGGTTAGTTTATAGTCCAGTAGTGGGTCTTGTATATTTCAGCATAGTGCTGACCGATAGAGAGCTGCTACTGGGTGAAAGGGACGCTGCGTCCAAAGACGTAAGCATGGTGCCCAAATACACCAGCACGAGGTTATCAATCTGCTGGTCACTGCCTGAAAGAGAAAGAATACTTTGCTCCCTTTGTCAAGAGGAAAGCCTTTTTTCTTTTACGCATGCGTCATCTCCTTTTCCGTTAGAGATCTCTGGGAGTTTCTTCAAATTTAATAGTTTTCTTTTATTTATTTATTATTTTTTTCTTAATTTAATTTTTTATTTTTTATTCATTTATTCGTTCCCTACAATTAATAGTCACACATGGCCCGTGTATATTGATACACCCGATATATATATATATAAACGGGTTTGGTCGAATACAACTTATTTCTTTTTTTAAATCTTCTGGTGAAGACGTTCAAGTCTTCTCACTAGTCTTCTCATGTCTGGGTCAAGTTGGTAAAGAAAGTACCCACTATTAGCCAAAGCGCTTTCGACTATTTTGCTGGTCTTGAAATAAATAAAGTTTCCCTTTAAAATATATTTAGAATAGATTAAATACATATTTTCAAGGGAGAACTCATAAGTGACATTCTCCTTTGGAACCCTACACATAGACGTGCAAGTGTAGATAAACCAGCAAGAACTTATTTATATCACCTCTATGCAGACAGAGGATGTAATGTGGAAGACCTGCCGGGAACGATAGATGATAGGGACAGATAGAAAAAGAGAGTCAGGAAAATCCGTGCTATCACCGCGACTTGATAATGATGATAATGATGATTGTGGATATGTACAGTGTTATGATACGTAAGGTAGTCTTATGAGATAGATAGATAGATAGATAGATAGATTTACATTTTGTTCATTCAATCTAATCTAAATTTCGAAGCCTCAAAACTAAATTTAAAAAGGTATTTGTACAGAATAGCTCACACTTGAAAATTCCGTTTTGTTTTTAAGATATATATATATATATATATATATATAGAGAGAGAGGTGAGTATATATCTTATAACTTAAAACAATAATTTCTCAATACAAATAAACATATACACATACATATATAAACACAAAGATCTATATAGATATATACATATATATATATACACACATACACACTTAAAGATATATATTTATACATACACATACATATATACACACATCTATGTATATATATATACATGCACACATCTGTATATATATATATATATATATATGCAGCAGAAGTTTTTGCTTTCTATAAAAAAAACTCCAATATATATATATATATATATAGAGAGAGAGAGAGAGAAAGAGTTTTATGGGTATATTCTTTTATGTACTGCCCTATCAGTTTGGGCTTTCGAGGACACTGACTGCCTCCTTCCCCCTCCTTTATGAGTGTCTTGGATATGGCACTAAACCAACTATGTCCTAGAGCTTTGGAGAATATGGAGTACCTTTCATTGCCATTACTCCCAGATAACCGTAACACGAAATGGTAGTACCCGTAAGGGTCCCATTTATGGGTCAAGTAGAGCTATTTAACCATTTAACAATGTACCAACAAATTGTTTTTAAATAGAATTATTAGAGTTGAAATTGAAACCATTTAACTGAGTGCAAACAATAAATATTAATACTTGAAACCATTTACCTGGATGCTGATACAAGTGTTAGTGTTATCAATATTTGAAACCATTTAGCTGTGAGCAAACAAATGAGTTCTGGTTCGTTTAAAAATGCTACCTACAAACCTTTCGCCTACAAATCGTGTATATAGATGTATATATATATGAAGATTTAGCATCAAATAACCCACAATTTTTGAAATGCCATAAAACACAACCAATATATATATATATATATATATATATATATAAACAGGTTTGGTCGAATACAACTGATTATTTCTTTTTTTTTTTTTAATCTTCTGGTGAAGACGTTCAAGTCTTCCCACTAGTCCTCTCATGTCTGGGTCAAGTTGGTAAAGAAAGTACCCACTATTAGCCAAAGCGCTTTCGACAAATCTTGTATGCATTTGTGCAGTTTTTCAGCAAATCTATCATAAATCGACTTGAAATCCTTTAAGGATAATCTGTAAATTCCATCTCAGCTCGTTTCCTTCCATTTTCCAATTATCTTGGAGGTTCTGCATTCATTTCATCTTCGTTTCTTTAAATTTTGAAAAAAAAAAAAAGCTTACAAATCCTGAAAGCAGGACCCCACAAAATAGATTAATATTTACTCTGCTTCAGCGATTCATGGTCAGTTGATCCTGATCTGTCAATTGTGCACATTCAAACCGGTGCCTATGGACTGCACATTCAAATATGACGTCCACTGCACACAATGAACGCTCTCTTCCAAAATATCTATTGATCACATAATAATCTATGCCATGATCGTACTCACATCCTTGAAAATGACTACCAAAGACTGAAAGTCCATCTATTCGGAGATTTCGGACAATTACTAAACAGCCTTCATCCACAATTGCGACATTTCACTCGGGAACTAGAAAAAAGCTCAACTCCAAATTCATGTCCGTCATCTTTCATAAAATCTACCTACAGATTGTCTCAAAATAGATGCAACCCATTAATATGATAATGATTTATTACTGAGATAAGCGCAATGGCGGTCATTTGGAACACGTCCTGTAAAATATGCATCCTTTGAGCTAGAGATATAAAAATCAATGCTTTTTTTAAAAAAATTTATCATATCATCTTCCAGGACATGCAATTCTTTTTTTAGTTTTCGGGCTCAGGAATAAATCATTATCATATAAACGGGTTACATCTATTTTGAGACAGTTTTGAATGATTTTGTCTTCAAATAAGTAGAGACGCAAAATATGTTTTCCTTTATCGTCCAAGACATTGTGCTTGAGGATTAATAGTTGTTGTAGTATACTATTTTCAAATCTGAAATAATTAAAAGAACATCATATTTTTATTAGTAGAGTTATTAGTAGTCACGTGGGTCTAATGTACGTATATTGAGACACTGAATACACTATATAAACTAAACCAAAATCCTTACACCAGGCAACTGCTATAACTTTAAATGTCACCCGTAATCATACTCGATCCTCTCATAACTATCACAACAGTTCCCTGTTGAAGACATTTTATTTCTTTAAGGACTGCTTCGTTTTTTTTTTCTTTTCTGTGGGGTGTTATCTTTTTTTTTTTTAATTAAGAACAGAGAGCTCTTTTAGATTATAACTGCTACTAGACAAATAATAAACACTCAGAAATTCTTGTAATCTAATCTTATTGAAAAATAAAACGTGAAAACCGATTTGATAGAGTGTTTATACAATTGTATCAACGTTTCACTCTGGATGGACTTCAGCAGACAAATATTTGGTGGAAAAACTCCTTAAAATACTAGAGACCGTTAAAACTGTCCAGTGGTTGGTATGCCAACGTAATTAAGAACGGTGAATTTTATGAATCTTTAAAAAGTGGAGAGTAAATGACTAACTTGTAGACAGTTTTAATGGTCCTCAATATTTAAAATCTTAAAATCTATAAACTTTCTAAATCCTCATGAGGTAAAGAGTATGTAACACACTTACTTGGTTTGGCTTGGTTGGGTTTTATGGCATATGAACCCTTGTATGCCGTTTAATGCCAAATCCTTTTTATACATATATACTAAATATGGAAGAAAATAATGGATAGTAATCCAACAATTTGTGAAGAAAAATTGACAACAAGTAATCCAAATAGAAAGGGGAGATTTATTGAGAAACAAAGTCGACACTACAGCGTTTCGGTTCTGCTGAACCATCATCAGGACTGTGAGGGATATTATTAGTGATGTTAAATATAAGATCGATGTGTAAAAAGTGTAAAAATATATAAAGATTTGGAAAAGTTGTATAACAAGAAAAGTTGGCTGTTTATGACAAGAAAAATTGGCCGTTTGATCAATGAATCAGCGTTCGTTTCTTTGAAATACGTTACCTGATATTAGAAATATTGTGCATAATCCACGTTCCGTCAGTTTATCGAGAGATTTCGAATCATTCCTCGTTTTCGACGAAATTCAGTATTAAATGTATAGGATTTGGTTGGGTTGGGTTTTATGGCGTATCAACCATTATAAGTTATTTAAAGCCAAATCCTTTTTATACATATATATCAAATATATAGAATTTGGCTTGGTTGAGTTTTATGGCATATCAACCATTTTATGTTATTTAAAGCTAAATTATCTTTGAACATCTATAGTAAATATACATAATTTGGTTTGGTTTAGTTTGGTTTCATAGCATATCAACCATTGCAGGTTATTTAATATCAAATCATCTTTGAACATATTAAACATATATGATTTGGTTTGGTTGGGTTTTATGGCATATCAACCATTCTGGGTTATTAAATGCAAAATCCTCTTTATACATATATATTAAATATATATGATTTGGTTTGGTTGCGTTTTACGGCATATCAATCATTATAGGTTATTCAATGCCAAATCTTTATGCATATATTAAATATATAGGATTTGGTTTCGTTGGGTTTTATGGCATATCAACCATTGTAGGTTATTTAATGCCAAATACTCTTTATACATATATATTAAGTACGATTTCTAAACACACTTTGTAGATAACATTTTAAACAAGCCATGGCTAATTTTTTTTCACACAGTTAAATGATTTTACTTCTATCTAATACGAATAATTCTAACCAAAATTAATCCTTAGTTGCTTAGTTAGATTGTTAACCATTACCGCACCAGAGGTGCCCTTTGTACTTTACGAAGCTTTTTCCTTAAATGTGGCACAAGGCCATATAAATGGGGCAGCCAATGAGACTCAACTCCACTCGAGAAGGTTTGCTAGTCCAACTTGCTAATCATTACACCACCCGAGGCACCCTACGTTTTCTTCAGGGTAGTTTGTATCACGGGAAGAACCCAAGTTTATGAAATAATAAAAACCTAAATTAATAATTCAAAATTATTTATCTGTGAGGGTATAGTGTTCGCCAATGGCCTGGAAGACTAGGGTTCAATCCCAGGTGGAGTCTTACCAAATTCTCAAAAGAAGATAATTAATACATCCTTGCTCAACACTCGGCATTATAAGGCACGTATCAAGGGTAAAGTAGAGCAATCAAGGGAAAGGAGTAGCACCTCTACACCTCCGTGTTGTAGCTATTGAAAATTGGGCCTTTGGCTCACCCTTGACTACGTTTGCCAAATTTACTTATTTAAGTAAAAAGTAAATTTGGGTAGCTTAGTCGAGGGCCACCGGAAGAATTCCTTTTTTATAGCTACTACATCGTGGTGTAAGGGAGAGAGCTACTTCTTTTTCCTGGAATGATCCACTTTACCCTTGATACGTTTCTTATAATGCTGAATGTTATACAATCAGATATCAAGTACCATTATTTGAGTTTTTGGTATGACTCGACTTGAGCCCCAGTCTCTTGATCCATTGGCGAACACTCAACCCACAGGATTATGAGCCGGTATATAAGATATCCAGTGAAGATGAATTGAGAATGTTTCAATTTCAGAATGTATTAAAGGATTCTTATAAATCTCCAGGAGTGCTCAATGTATGTATTTCATGCTAAGCAACTTCATATAATTGGAAGAAAAACTCAGCAAACCGTCATTTGGCTATTATACATTTATTTCAGCTGGTTACGCCTTATGAGGATCCAACCTCTTCAGATAGCCATCACACTATGAAGAGAAAAAATTATTAATATATCCTTCCAATGGATTCTAACAAGTTAAAAGGAATAAATAAATAAATAAAGAGGCGGAGGACAAAAAAATATGCGCGAGATAAAAAAAAAAAAAAAAAAGATAGATAGATAGATAGATATGAATAGACTGGGATAGACAGACAGACAGATATGAATAGACTGAGATAGATAGATAGATAGATAGATAGATAGATAGATAGATAGATATGAACTGGTATATTCTTGGTTGGTTAGTTGGTTGGGTTTCATGATATATCAACATTTGTTGGTTATTTAATGCCAAATTGGTTAGAATGTTCGCCAGTGGTCCGGGAGAGCGGGTTCAATCCTGGGTCGTGTCATACCAAAGACTTTTAAAATGGTACTTGAAAACCCCTTTGCCTAAAACTCAATAATATAAGGTACGTATCAAGGGTAAAGTGGAGCAATCCAGGGAAAGGAGTAGGGCCCTTCCCTACACGTCGGTGTGGTAGCTATTGAAAAGGGAGCCTTCGGGTCAACCTCCACTAAAGGTCACCAACTTTATTTACTAATGCCAAATCCATTTTTATACAAATAATCAATTCTATTTCAAACAATTCATTTTAGCGTGAGTACATAGTTTGTCAAAAACATTTCTATTTCAAGCTATTCAGTTTATTCAAACAGTTCTAATTCAATCAATTCAGTTCAGTATAAGTATAAATTTTGTTAACATATAGTTGAATGTCAAAACAGTTCTATTTCAAACAATTCAATTAAGCATAAGTACTCAATATAGCATAAGTACGCAGTTTACATGTCAAAACAGTTCTATTTCAAGTAATCCAGTTTAGCATAAGTAGGCATTTTAGCTCTATTCAACCCATGGATAGGACCCAATCCGTGCCTGAGAGGACCTGGGAACGATGTCAGTAAAAAGGTACTCCGCATTCCCCAGAGCTCCAGCATCACTGGAACCTAACAATCAGATTGTCGAGTGTCATATCAGGACACTCGTTGTGGGGGGGGGTCTTACGCCTCTGCAATGATGCAAACGGTGTTTTCTACAACCCCCCCATAAGCCGACTGGGAAAGTGGTATATACGTTTATATATTTATAATTATATATCATCATCATCATGTCGTGCCACAGGCACGGATATCCCTGACCCTCTCTCGACACTTCTCCCTATCGTTCATCGCCTCTGGCAAGTCTTCAGGGCTACATCCCGTATCCTCACGTAGCAGCTGTATGTATGTTCGAGCTGGTCGTCCTGCTTTTGCCCGGCCATATGTGGGGGTCCATAGGAGTACATCACTTATGAGCTCGTCCCTGCTTCTCCAGCCGTGTCCTGCATGTCTAGTTCATCTAACTTGGATAGTTTTCGTGATGGGAGGCAGGTGGCCGTATAGTTTTTGCCTTGTGGGGTGTTGCCACCAGGACTTGTTCAATATTGCTCGCACCATTCTTGTGTAATTGCCGTCTAGCTTTTTCTCTAGCCGTTTCGTTAGCATCCAGGAAGTGCACCCATACAGCAGTATCGATACGACCGCTG
Organism: Sepioteuthis lessoniana; assembly: GCA_963585895.1. Lineage (NCBI taxonomy): Eukaryota > Metazoa > Mollusca > Cephalopoda > Myopsida > Loliginidae > Sepioteuthis > Sepioteuthis lessoniana. The sequence continues at coordinate 60,881,195 of OY757935.1, read as the reverse complement.
CTTGGAAGAAACTGCGTTTCATTTTATCGGTCAGGTCTGATTTCCATATAAGGTAGCTATAAACAGACTTTGGTATGCAAAACGTCAAAAAATAGTTTACATATATATTCTTTGTTAAATATCGAGATACGATATGTTGTTTACGAGATTTTAAATAAATTTTATATGGAAGTACAAAATAAAAACCATTTTTTTCTCATAAAAAAAGAAGCAAATTATACAGCTATTTTCTCGTTTAGCCTCGTACTCATCCCAAAAAATATTATTATTTCATTATTTCATTATTCAGTTGGACTGCATCATAGTAAAATTGGAACTAATAGGAGCAATGAAATTTTCGTTTTATTTCGCATTATAAAAAGTTGGTTAAATTTTTTAACTTTTTTTTGTTGCTATTCTTCTAAGCTGTTTCTTTCTTCCTAGATAATTTTTTCCCTTCACTAATTCTTGAACACTGGACCCGAGTACAATGAAAAAATAAAAAAGATGGTGGACCGTGGCGAAGTGATAAAATTTAAATTTAAACTCCAGTCGCGTTATTACGTTCACAATCGAACAAAAGATATGAACCTCTTTTCCTCCGCAGCAAGGATGGTTTTGGCATTAAATAACCCATGAATGTTGATATGCCATTAAACAAAGTAACCAAACCAAACCAAATAAGCATTAACTTTCGGAGCATTCTTTTTTTGTAACACAAAGTAATTTTTTTAGGGTTGCGACCAAAATATATCGAAAGTATGTATTAAAAATCAACTAGGATCATTTACAGATATCAACAACCACGAGGGGAATTCCCTGTGGCGTAGTGGCTAATGTGCTGGACTGTGACGTCGACGTAAGCGAGATCGAACTCTAATTGGGATGTTACGTTCACATTCGAACTAATACCATTTCGGAAAGTATGAACATGATTGGGTTATATCTATGGGTCAAATAGAACAAACTATGTGCAAACAAAGGACTGATGTTAAATTGTGACTGTTAGATACAGGTTGGAACGATAAAATTGTCACTCTAGAAAAGACGACATGATTCCATTTCCGTTTCATGAAAACCGGTTTTCTTTTTTTGTTGCAGACCTCTTGGGATTTGTACACAACTGGCCAACTAGTAGAGTTGGCTAGTTGTGTACAAATCCCAAGAGCGATAGGAGCCTTCTATCATGTCTGAAAGTGAGACAATCTTCAACGAGCAAGATCGGAGATGCGCCGTTACACAACTCATCCAAGTTATGACAACAGGACCATTGCCAGCACCCTCAAAATGCAAGTCCGGACGGTTCAACGTTTCCGGCTACGGTTATGGACTTTGGTGTGGTTTCAAGTGAGGGCCAAATCATGCCACCTCACATCTTCGAAGTCAGCTTAAAAGTCAATACCAAAGTGTACCTGGATGTGCTGAAGAGTGTGGTGATCCCCTGGTGCAATCAGGTGGCCGGTGGCAGACCCTGGGTGTGGCAGCAGGATCGGTGCTGGCCCACAAGTCCAAAGAGACCTAGGTTTGGCTTCTGGAGGAGTGCTACGACTTTGTACCCTTCTCTCACTGGCCCTCCTCCTCCCCGAACTGAACACGCGGGACTACTTCATTTGGTCATACGTCGAGAACATCACCAACATGACCTCCTACAACACCAAAGCCAGCCTGATCGCCGCCATCCACCGAGTATTCGCGGAGCCTCCCCCAGCGCTTGTGGAAAAGGCACGCTCCCAGTTCCCGATCCATATCGAGGCAGTGATTGAGGCTGAAGACGGCGGCTTCATTGAATAGATGTCAGCTCTACTACATAATCAAGGTAGCTGAATTGATTTTTTCTATAAAAGTTTTAAAATAAAGCTGTTGTGTTGTTTTCTTTAGGGCGACAATTTTATCGTTTCACCCTGTAGCAATAATTGAAAACATTTAACTATGTACAAAAAAGAGCTCAGGGTTTTTCGAAAATGTTATCTACAAAAATTATTAACAAATCATATATTTTTAATATATGGGTATAAACAGGATTTGGTATTAAATAACCTACAACGGTTGATATGTCTTAAATCGAACCAGTCCAACACGCTTATGGTTTCGTTTGGTCATTTTGTTTAATGACATGTGAACTTACTTGGGTTATATAATGTCAAAGCCATTATAAAATAGTTAGAAACTTCGGTCGATTGTTTTAATAGTGAGTTGTTTCCTAGCAAGATTTGCTGGTCGAATGCAAGATTGGGGAAAGGAAGGAACATATCTAAGAAAGAAAATACAGACAAGTAGAGACAGAGAGAACAGGGCTATTAGGGAGAAACGAATAGCAGCGGACGCCTGGATTGAAAAGAGAAATGTATCAGCAGTAAACTGGCGCTGGATTCTGATTGGCTGGAAGAAGCTCGAGCAGAAAAGTCGTTGAAGAAGATAGGAAATTAAATTGAGCTGGAAACCAGATGCGAGATTCTGAAGACGACCGAAATTTACGAACCCCATTTTGGAGCGAGCTCCACGAAGTTGTCTCACTCCCGCTACGAATATGTGACGACGGAAACCTGAACAAGCACATGGAAGAACGACAACAGAAAGAGTGAAAGATCATAATATTAAGGTCTGTGTGTCTCCCTCTGCCGCTTTCTCTCCCCACCACATTTTGTTATTCTCCCTCTAGTTAAGGGAGTTGACTCATTTTTCATTCGCTGTTTCTCTCTTCGCGACAACTACGAAGAGTTTTTGTAGTGAATAAACGTTTTTATTTGCGAACCAAGACGGTGTTTGGTGTGTTCATCACTTCTTATACTCACAGTGGAGGTTACCACTAAGTCCGACTGACAATTAAGGAATAGTGCTACACTTATAGACCCGTTAGAACTGTGGTGGTTACAAACGCCTATTTGAGAGCCGTAGTGTTAAACCATCCTTGTAAGACAGTGCTAATACTATTTAACCCATAGCTGGCAGGGATAACAGGGTTCATGCCTTTCCCAATGGTATTTGTTACGCATGAATGGAGTATGAACTCGCTTTCTTCAATACCACAGTCATGCATTTTAGTCGTTTAGCCATAGGGACTCCCCTTCAGGGACACAAAAGAAGTGAAAATGAGAAAAAAAAAAAATTATAGAAAAAGAAGAAGGAGAAAAGAAGAAAAGAAAGTAGGAAAAAAACCCCGAAAGGAGTGGGTACGAAAAAGAAAAGAGGAGGAAGAAAAATCGAAAAATAAAAAGTTCTGTAAGTTTTTTTACGAAGTTTTGATTTAGTTTTTTAGTTTTATGGCATATCAAACTTTGTAGGTTATTTACTGCCACAGCCATCTTCGCAGAACAATTGTGGTACTATTTAAAGCAACGTTAGGGAAGGGTAATAAAGGGAATTAGTCTGAAAGTGAACGTTATAGCGTGACTCACTTACTAAGATGTCGCAGGCCACACCATGAAGCTAAAAGGTTTCCATCTTTATTCCGTTTTTGTACCCTTTTTACTTGCCACTTTTTTATAGAACAACATCTGTTGAGACATGCTTGTGTATTCTTTTCAATAATAAAAGTAAGTGCCCGTGGTGTAATTGTTATCGTCGTAGGAAATGAACACAGCGACACGAGTTCAAATCCTGGACGAGACTGATTGCATTTCACATAGCACTAATACCTTTGGTAAAGGTATGAATCCAATTATTCTCCCTCCAGCTATGGGTAAATAGTAGGACAGACTAGGTTCTTCAGCCTTGGTTAGGCAACTAGTCTAGGAGAAGGAAAACTCTGAATTAAAACCTGTTAAACTCCGCTTAAAAATTGACCTTGTGTCAAATCCTGCCCGAGCGGAGGGGTTGGGTAAATAGGATAATAAAAGTAAGTAAAGTTGGTGTCCTTAGTCGAGGGTGACCCGAAGGCTCCATTTTCAATAGCTACTGCACGTATGTGTTGGGGAGGGCGCAACTCCATTCCCTGGATTGCTCCACTTTACCATTAATCCTTACCTTATAATACTAAGTCTTAAGCAAGGAGGCATCAAGTACCATTTTTTGAGTCTTTGGTATGACTCAACGTGGGACTGAACCACGATCTCCCGCACCATTGGCGATCACTCTGCTCATTAGGCCAATGGCCCAGTTTTTTCAATAATTACTGAACGCATATTATGCATATATTGAATGTTTCTGTGTTTGTTTGTTTCTTTGTATTTTATGGCATATCAACCTTTGTAGGTTATTTAATGCCAAATCCATTTTTTATACAAATAAACAGTTCTTTTTCAAATAATTCAGTTTAGCATAAGTACGCAGTTTAAATATCAAAACAGTTCTATTTCAAGCAGTTCAGTTTAGCATAAATACACAGTTTAGTTCTATTTGACCCATAGATAGGACCCTATCAGGTATTACAACTCCGGGGCCAGAGTGGACCTGGGAGTGATGACAATATAGTACTCGACATTCCAGAAAGCTGCAGCATTACTGGAACGTGAGCATCAGATTGTTTAGAGACATATCCAGGACAATCGTTAGGCGAAGTCTTACCCCTCTGCAGAGGTGCAGTGGGTGTATTCTACAGTCCCAGCCTACTGGGCCCCTGTTCATAAAAAAAAACAGATAAGCAAGAGTCTAGAACTTTTTTCTTGTTTACGACCAAGAAAACATAATTCTGGATCGGATAAATATTAAAATCTGTAGAAAATTTGAAGAAATGTAGTTTGTGTTTGTGGACAATGTTAGCTAATGGTTTTTCACAGAGGGCCTAATGAATGTGGCCAGTTGGCTGGGACTATAGAATACACAGAATGCATCTTTGCAGAGGGGTATGATTTCCCTAAAGAATGTTTGAGATATGACATTAAACATTCTGGCGGTAAGGTTCCAGTAATGGTGGAGCTTTAGACAATGTGGACTACCACTTCATTGCCATTATACCCAGGTCCACTCTGACTCAAATTTGTTTCACCCGATAGAGTCCTATCTATGGGTCAAATAGAACTGTTTGACATTTAAACTGAGTGACTAATGCTAAATTGAATTGTTTGAAACAGAACTGTTTGTCCATTTGATGTGTGTATTTACAAAACGTGTTTTCAAATCATGTATTTTAATATATATGTAAAAATAAGATTTGGCACTAAATAACCCACAACGGTTGATATACCATAAAACTAAATCAAACAAAATAAAAATGAAAGTATGGCCTAACGAGTGGAGTGTTCACCAATGGTCCGAGAGACCAGGGTTCAATCCCAGGTCGAGTCATACCAAAGACTCAAACAATGTTACTTGATGCCGCGTTGCTTCGCATTCAACACTATAAGGGGAGGATCAAGGGTAAAGTGGAGCAATCCAAGGAATGGAGTAGTGGCCTCGCCTATAAATCGGTGTAGTAGCTATTGAAAAGGGAGCCATCGGGTCACCCTCAACTTTGGTCGCCTAATTTACTTTTCATCATCATCATCATCATGTCGTGCCGCTAGCACAGATATCCCTGACCCTCTCTCGACACTTCTCCCTATCGTTCATCGCCTCTGGCAGGTCTTCAGGGCTACGTCCTCTATCCTCACATATCTGCTGTATGTATGTTCGAGCTGGTCGTCCTGCTTTTGCTCGGCCATATGTGGAGGTTTATAGGAGTACATCCCTTATGAGCTCGTCCCTGCTTCTCCAGCAGTGTCCTACATGTCTGGTTAATCTAACTTGGATAGTTTTCGTGATGGGAGGCAGGTGGCTTTATAGGTGGTGCCTTGTGGGGTGTTGCCGCCAGGACTTGTTCAAGATAGCTCGCAACATTCTTGTGTATTTGCCGTCTAGCTTCTTCTCCAGCTGTTTTGTTAGCGTCCAAGTGGTGCATCCATACAGCAGTATCTACATGACCGCTGCCTGGAAGAACCTGCGTTTTATTTTATCGGTCAGGTCTGATTTCCATATGATCGATAGCTTATCGATAGCTGTCCATGCCTTCGTTAGCCGCCAGTCGGTGTCTTTTTCGGTTGATGAGACACTGCTTCCTAGGTAGGTTAATTTGTCTACCAGTTTCAGAGAGGTTCCGTATGCTAGTAGGATTTGTTCCATTTTACTTACTAAGCTGCGGTTAAAAAAAGTTCGCGGCTTCAAGATTCCAAAATTCTTTGCTACCAAAACAAACGAGCTCGTTTATTGACACGGGTTCATCAAACAAGCGGTATTTTATTGCTAAGTGTTTTTTCTGCGTTAAAACTAATTGTTAAAATTAAAGACATAGTTAAAATTATAAAGACTAATTTTTTTTTTATGTGCTTTTGGTTTTTCAATGTCAAAGCCATCCCTCTGGAAGAACAACAGTGAGTCTATTTGACACATAACTGGGAGGATAAGGGGGTTCATACCTATCCCAAGGGTATTTGTCCGAAAGTGAACGTAATAGCGCGACTGGAGTTCGAACTTGCTTACTACGATTCCGCAGTCCATCGCTTTAACCGTTACACCACGAGGACATCCCCGTGTGTATTAATATCAAAAACATATTAATACTGGATAAAGCAAAATAAATAAATACATGAATAAAATAGCATTTAATAGTATTTAAAATCAAATCATTACCAAACTTATTTGAAACAGGGGTGGGGTATTATCGAATAGAGTAGACGCTAGATCTTCCCATTACTCCCGGCTTTCGTTGCTCAATTTTCCTTTATTTAGCTATTTAACTAAAATAGACAATTCTTTTTTTTTTCAAGGGATTTCTTTTAAGACTTATCGGCGGGATTTTTGCTCATGGTTATTTGAATTAAAACAGACTATTAAAAATCATATTAATTTTAAAATAATTTTATCAATAACTGACATGGGATTCTCCGTTACGTAATGGCTAAAGCATTGGAATGTAATCTTCAATTTGGCGAGTTCGATTTCCACTAGGGCTATAACGTTCACTTCTTGACTAATGCCTTTGAGAAAGGTATAAAACATTTTACCTCCCCAACTCGGGGTTAAATAGTATCATTGCTGTTTCCCTACAAACACTTCGGCATTAAATAACCCAGGAAGGTTGATTTGCCATTAAACAAAAGAACTAATATATCCATATTTACCAAACCCTCCGCTCGGGCAGGATATAACATAAGGTCAATTTTTAAGCGGAGTTTAACAGGTTTGAATTCAGAGTTTTCCTTCTCTTAGACTAGTTACCTCACCAAGGCTGAAGAAACCAGTCTACCCTAGTATTTACCCATAGCTAGAGGGAGAATAATTGGAAAAATAACTGATATATAATTGACATGAGATTTAAATAAGAAATTAGATTGTGGAGTATGTTACGTAAACGACTTAGGGAATTGTGACATCGTTAGCAAAGAAATTTCGGTTACTTATAAACACATGATCCCCATAAGAATAAGAAAAAAGTGTTGAATTCGTTCGTCGTCATTTTGGCTGGTGAAGAAATTCAGTTAAAATTTAACTACTGTTCTTTTTCCATCTCCAAGACCTCGCATTGTATCCCCCCAAGGGACTGATCGCCCCGACAGATGTCTAGACTCTAACTGACGAGAGACTTCTCGAGAAACCTCTCTCTCTCTCTCTCTCTCTCTCGCTCACTCTCTCTCTCTCACTCTCTCTCTCTCTCTCTCTCTGTGTATTTTCCGGTCACGAGACGACAATCAGCTAATGAGAAGCGTACAAATGCGAACTTAACGAATCTTTATTCGGTCCCCAACTTTTTTCGACCCCCATGACCCTCGGCCTGTCAATCAAGGACCCTTGTTTTCTTACCCGTATCTCTGTGGATGTGTGACACTTGATCTGCACCCAGTGACCGTAGTATCAACCATTAGTGTAGAAATTTTAATAAGCTTTTTGCTTAGATGTGGCACAAGGGCATATGAAAGGGGCACCCAATGAGACTCGAACTCACTCGTGTAGGTTTGCTAGTCGAGCTTGCTAACCATTACACCACCTTTGGTTTGGGTTTTAGTATATTGAACACATCATAAGTTACATGAAATTTGATTGATGGCACACAGTTATAGTTTAAAATATTCCGAATACAATTAATTTGCATTTAGTTGAAAGGAATAAAGTATTCCTATCAAATACAACTAATTTATACATAGTCATACGGTATCAAGCATTCCTATTAAAAATTAATAATTTGCACACAATTATATGACATCAAGTATTCCTATCTAATGCAAATAATTTGTGCACATCTATATGGTATCAAGTATTTCTATCTAATACAAATAATTTGTACACACTCATATGGTATCAAGTATTCCTATTAAATATAATAATTTCGACACAATTATATGTCATCAAGTATTCCTATCTAATATAAATAATTTGCTCTCACTTATACGGTATCAAGTATTCCTATCTTATACAAAAAATTTGTACACACACATGGCCGTGCAAAAGCAGGACGACCAGCACGAACATACATTCAGCAGCTATGGGAGAATACGGGATGTTGTCCTGAAGACCTACCTAGGGCGATGAACGACAGGGAGGAGTGGGGAGAGAGGGTCAGGGATATCCATGCTACCAGCGCGATATGATGATGATGTCTTATACAAATAATTTGCACTCACTTATATGGTATCAAGTATTCCTATCTAATACAAATAATTTGTACACAGTTAGATGGTATCAAGTATTCCTATCTAATACAAATAATTTTCACTCACTTATATGGTATCAGGTATTCCTATCTAATACAAATAATTTGCACAAAGTTATATAGTATCAAGTATTCCTATCTAATACAAATATTTGTACACAGTTAGATGGTATCAAGTATTCCTATCTAATACATATAATTTTCACTCACTTATATGGTATCAAGTATTCCTATCTAATACAAATAATTTGATCACAATTTTATGGCATTAAGTATTCCTATCTAATACAAATAATTAGAACACAGTTATATGGTATCAAGGATTCCTATCTAATACAAATATTTGCACTCACTTATATGGTATCAAGTATTTCTATCTAATACAAATAATTTTCATTCGCTTGAATGGCATCAAGTATTCCTATCTAATACAAATAATTTGCACTCACTACTATGGTATCAAGTATTCCAATCTAATAAAAATAATCTGCAACCTGTTATATGCTATCAAGTATTCCAATCTAATACAAATAATTTAAACACAGTTATATGGTATCAAGTATTTCTATCAAATACAAATAATTTGATCACAGTTATATGGTATCAAGTATTCCTATCTAATACAAAAAAATGGCACATGGTTATACGGTATCAGGTATTCCTATCAAATACAAATAATTTGCATACAGTTATATGATATTCAGTATTCCTATCAAATACAAATAATTTGCACTGACCTATATGGTATCAAGTATTCCTATCAATTACAAATAATTTGCACTCACTTATATGGTATGAAGTATTCCTATAAAATACAAATAATTTGCCCTCAATTATATGGTTTCAAGTATTCCTATCAAATACAAATAATTTGCACTCACTTATATGGTATCAATTATTCCTATCTAATACAAATAATTTGCACACAGTTATATTGTATCAAGTATTCCTATCTAATATAAATAATTTGCATACAGTTATATGATATTAAGTATTCCTATTTAATACTAATAATTTTCACTCACTTGTATTGTATCAAGTATTCCTATCTAATACAAATAATTGGCACACAGTTATATGATATCAAGTATTCCTATTTAATACAAATAATTTGCACTCACTTATATGGTATCAAGAATTCCTATCTAATACAAATAATCGACACACAGTTATATGGTATCAAGTATTCCTATCTAATACAAACAATTTGCATACACTTATATGATATTAAGTATTCCTATTTAATACAAATAATTTTCACTCGCTTGTATTGTATCAAGTATTCCTATCTAATACAAATAATTGGCACACAGTTATATGATATCAAGTATTCCTATTTAATACAAATAATTTGCACTCACTTATATGGTATCAAGTATTCCTATCTAATACAAATAATTGGCACACAGTTATATGATATCAAGTATTCCTATCTAATAAAAATAATTTACACTCACTTATATGGTATCAAGTATTCCTATCTAATACAAATAATTGGCACATACTCATATGGTATCAAGTATTCCTATCAAATACAAATACTTTGCATACAGTTATATGATATTAAGTATTTCTATCAAATACAAATAATTTGCCCTCACTTATATTGTATCAAGTATTCCTATCAATTGCAAATAATTTTCACTCACTTATATGGTATCAAGTATTCCTATCAAATACAAATAATTTGCCCTCACTTATATGGTATCAAGTATTCCTATCAAATACAAATATTTTGCCCTCACTTATATGGTATCAAGTATTCATATCTAATACAAATAATTTGCACACAGTTATATGGTATCAAGTATACCTATCTAATACAAATAATTTTCATACAGTTATATGATATTATGTATTCCTATTTCATACAAATAATTTTCGTTCACTTGTATTGTATCAAGTATTCCTATCTAATACAAATAATTGGCACACAGTTATTTGATATCAAGTATTCCTATTTAATACAAATAATTTGCACTCACTTATATGGTATCAAGTATTCCTATCTAATACAAATAATTGGCACACAGTTATATGATATCAAGTATTCATATCTAATACAAATAATTTGATCACAATCATATGGTATCAAGTATTTCTATCTAATACAAATAATTTGCATACAGTTATATGATATTAAGTATTCCTATTTAATACAAATAATTTTCAATCACTTGTATTGTATCAAGTATTCCTATCTAATACAAATAATTAGCACGCAGTTATATGGTATCAAGAATTCCTATCTAATACAAATAATTGGCACACAGTTATATGGTATCAAGTATTCCTATCTAATACAAATAATTTGCATACAGTTATATGATATTAAGTATTCCTATCTAATACAAATAATTGGCACACAGTTATATGATATCAAGTATTCCTATTTAATACAAATAATTTGCACTCACTTATATGCTATCAAGTATTCCTATCTAATACAAATAATTGGCACACGGTCATATGGTATCAAGTATTCCAATCAAATACAAATAATTTGCACACAGTTATATGATATCAAGTATTCCTATTTAATACAAATAATTTGCACTCACTTATATGGTATCAAGTATTCCTATCTAATACAAATAATTGGCACTCAGTTATATGATATCAAGTATTCCTATTTAATACAAATAATTTGCACTCACTTATATGGTATCAAGTATTCCTATCTAATACAAATAATTGGCACACGGTCATATGGTATCAAGTATTCCAATCTAATACAAATAATTTGCATACAGTTATATGATATTAAGTATTCCTATCTAATACAAATAATTGGCACACAGTTATATGATATCAAGTATTCCTATCTAATACAAATAATTTCCACTCACTTATATGGTATCAAGTATTCCTATATAATACAAATAATTGGCACACGGTCATATGGTATCAAGTATTCCAATCAAATACAAATACTTTGCATACAGTTATATGATATTAAGTATTCCTATCTAATCATAATAATTTCCTCTCTCTATCGGCTGGGATTGTAAGACACGCCGATTGCATTTTTGCCGAGTTATAAAACCGCCACCAACGCTGGTCGTAGATTGGACACTAAACTGCTTCTGATGGTGAGGCTCTCGTCCTGGAGCTTTGAAGAATGTGGCGTACTTGTTCGTTGCCATTATTCTAACTCGGACCTGGAGTGGTTGTAAGGTTCCCATGTACGGGTCAAATGGAACTATTTAGACACTTAAGATGCTTGAAACCATTTATGAGGTGCATACGATAAGTTTCCAGACTTTCTTCGTATAGACACTTTTATTGATAGTACATTCATGAAACTCTAGTCCCCTTCGAAGTATCCTCCACCGGCTGCAATGCTCTTGTTATACCGTTCCAACAACTTCTGGAACGCCCCATGGAAGTCCTCTTCTGTGAGCGTGTCAATGACCTTCGTCACAGCCTCTCTCATCTCCTCAATTGTCTCATAAAGACAGCCTCCGAGCTTATGGAATAAGCAAAAGTCACAGGGAGCAAGGTCTGAACTATAGAAAGGCTGAGGAAGTGTCTTGATGCCCATCTTGGTCAAATAGTCTGTGACAAGGATAGAATTGTGGACTGGTGCATTGTCCTGGTGGAAATGCCACTGGCCCGATTTGAAGGGTGATGGCCTCTTCCGACGAAATCTCTTGCTGAACTCCCTTAAAACCTCAACATAGTAACCCTAACCCTAATCCTTTGGCCAATCAACTCTGGTGTATTGACTTCCTTACTCCTCCCACACCTCTCATCATCCCTCACAGACTCCCTGCCTTCCTTGAATCTCTTATGCCAATCAAAAACTGATGCTCGATTCATGCAAGATGGTCCAAAAGCAGTCTGAAGGATTCCATACGTTTCTGTGGAATTTTTCCAAGTTTAAAATACAATTTTATTGCATATCTTTCTTCTAAAGTGTTCTCACGTCCTGAGTGCATTTTTGAAATTCACCAGCTGTGACAATCAGGCTTTAGTAGGGTGTATTCCAATTGCTGCTGTAGTTGTTCATTTGAACCTGAAATCATAAACATTGGTCAGTCATCTCATAAAATATATAGCAATAACATACTGAATTTTCTAGTGTGTACGCCAATTTTAAATGCCTGTACAAAAAAAGTCTGGAAACTTATTGAAGGCACCACGTATATGTTATAATAATAAATAAATATATATGGTAGATTTATATATTTAATGCCATGGAACTTTGTCTGCGACCTTTGGTTTCATGAAGTTCTTACAAACAGTAATCTTAAGGCAGATTCGATATCTGCCTGAAGATTGTTGTTTATAAAAACTTCATGAAACCGAAGGTTGAAGACAAACTTCAATAGCATTAAATATATGTATCTAATATATATTCATTTATTATTATTATATAAATAAATGTATATTAGATATATATATATATATATATATATATATATATATATATATACATATATTTAATTAATGCAATGTAGACTGCGAACCTTGGTTTCATGGAGGTTTTTTGCAAAACAACAATCATCAGAAGAAGATGTATTCTATCTAATATATATTTATTTATTATTATTATTTATTTATTACTATTATTATTATATATTTATTATTATTATTATTATTATTATTATTATTATTATATAATAGCTCTATCGTAGATATTGAGCACTTTCCAAATTATATCACACTTGGTTCGCCACAAACCCACAAAGTGAATTAGTGACAACCAATAATGTTACAATATACATATATATATATATATATATATATATAGTAAGTAAAGTTAGCGACAATACACGAGCGCGACCCTGTAGATTTCCTTTTCAATGGTTTCTACACCGAGGTTTAGGGGACGGCGCAACTCCTTTCCCTGGATTGCTACACTTTACCCTTGATCGCTACCTTATCATGTTCAGTGTTAAGCAAGCAGGCCTCAAGTACCATTTTCGGAGTTTTTGGTAAGACTCGACTTGGGATTGAACTCTAGTCTCCAGGGCCTCTGATGAAAAACTCTATCCATTAGCAAACAGGATTAGGCATGAAATAACCCACAATAATTAAAACCTAACCAACCCAGCTATGGATCAAATTGTACTGATAAATCCTTTACTATACTAGAAACCATTTAACTGTGTGCAAAAAATAAATAGCAACACTTGGAACCTTTTCATTTATTCAAACAATGGAACAATAATACTTGAAATCATTCAACAGTTTACAAACGTGAAATAAATAGCAACACTTGAAACCATTTAACTGTGTGCAAACATATGAACTCTGTTTCATTTACAAGTATTACCTACTAACTGTTAAATTACAAATCATATATTAAATATATACGTATAAACAAGATTTGACATTAAATAGTCTGTAAGGGTTGATGTGCCATAAAATGCAAATAGCCAAATAATTTTCACACAGTTTTATGGTTCAATGTATTCCTATCAAATACAAATAATTTATACGTAATTATGTAGTTTAAAATAAGTATTCCTTTTCAATAATAATTTGTTTTTTCCGTCGAGATGGTTTCAAGTATTCCCATCAAATACCAAGGATTTTCACACATTTGTATGGTTTCAAGTACTCCTATCTAATACAAATAATTTTCAAACAGTTATATGGCTTCAAACATTTCTATCTAATACATATAGTTTTCATACCGTTTTTATGGTTTTAAGTATTCCTATTGTAATACAAATGGTTTTCATCCAGTTGTATGGTTTCATGTATTCCTAATACAAATGTTTTTTCTACAGTTGTATGGTTTCAAGTATTCCTATCTCATACAAATGGTTTTCATCCAGTTGTATGGTTTCAAGTCTTCCTATTTAATACAAAATTTTGATACAGTTGTGTGGTTTTAAGTAGTCCTATCTAATACAAATGGTTTTCCTACAGTTGTATGACTTTCAAACATTATGGAGGTGCCCGTGGTGTAATTGTTATCGTCGTAGGAAATGAACACGGCGACCCGAGTTCAAATCCTGGACTTGACTGATTGCATTTCACATAGCACTAATACCCTTGGGAAAGGTATGAATCCAATTATTCTCCCTCCAGCTATGGGTAAATAGTAGGACAGTCTAGGTTCTTCAGCCTTGGGTAGGAAACTAGTCTAGGAGAAGGAAAACTCTGAATTCAAACCTGTTAAACTCCGCTTAAAAATTGACCTTGTGTCATATCCTGCCCGAGCGGAGGGGTTGGGTAAATAGGATGACTTCAAACATTCCTATCTAATACTTATAGTTTCCATACAGTTGAATGGTTTCATGTATTCCTATCTAATACAAATGGTTTTCATACAGTTGTATTGTTTCAAGTATTCCTATCAAATACAAATAATTTTCAAACATCTATTTGACCCAAACAAGATGGACAAAACAAGAACAACAAATCACAGTTGACCTGGCAGTAATACCAATGAACAAGCCATCCAGAATCCTCGGACCTCCAGCAATGGAGCTTCACCAACCTATACACTTTAGTGTCATACCTGGGACACCTCTTTTGGGGAGGGGGATGTCTTATTTTTCAGTAGAGGATACAGCCAGCGTATTCTATCGCATATTGACCCTTGGCCGAGCTCTCGATCAACGACACACCTGTGTACATAAACGGAAGCAGTCACATGATTTATCGGAAGTCGTAAGCGTTATGAAATAATATATGCAGATACCTGCATGGATTTGAAGGCAATTGGAGTCAGTGAAGGTCTGAATCAGAGTCAGCTTGCAGTCAATGAGTAGGCACGTAGGCACGGCCGATAAGCAAAAGAAGTGCTTAGTGGAGTTTTGCAGATAACACAGCTTGGTATGATCAAGAGAAGAAGAAGTTATGGGTCAGTATAGCTGTCTGTCTTTGTCCCCCTCTTTCTATCAGTCTCTTACACACCATAGAAGCTTTGACGCCAAGAAGAATAAAAGAGAGATATATTTTTATGGACAAGTGCCGTCCTTCTTCCCTAATTATGAGTATACAACAATTCTATCTCTTCTCCTCAGGGTATGAGTGCGAGAGAGACAATGTATGTAGACCATAATCAGGGAACTAGGTTCAAACGTCGGTTGGGACTAGTAGTGTCCTCTTTACAGTAATGCTCTGGTGAAAGGCATGAAACTAATTCTCTCTTCAGTGAAATGAAAAAGTTATCCCTCTTGGGAGTTTGAGAGTAGAATTGATGATTGAGAGGCCCTCGCTGTTGGTACCATGAAACCTAGTAAAACCTGTCGTTCGTTACGTTAAGAGGAGATGGGCACCGGCGAACAATCTCCATATTCCTGATGAATGCCATGAAGAGGAATACTTGACACGCCAGACCGATTTACTAATAGGTCTATGAGAAACATCGACGTGTACATGTGATAGGAGACGGGGTGGATTTTTTATGCTTGCGTGTGTGTACGTATGCGCGTGTGTGTGTGTGAGTGAGAATCCGAGAGCGAGGGAGAGAGAGAGAGAAAGGGTACATACTAATAAACATGCCAACAAACATACACACACCTATATATATATATATATATATATATGCGCGTATTTGTTTCCTATGTGTGGTATGACCGCATGCGGTTGTTGGCTTTGATCTTTCCCGTAGGACGTAGAGGTACTTACCAGCATCAGAAGTTTTATCAAGTTTTTTTATGCTAAATACTAACAAGACAGGCCCTTAGACACAAAGACAGGTTCTTAAGGGCTTTTTTATTCATCACCTCTCACTTTCTCTCCTCTTTCGTCTCGTTCCTTTGCCTCTCTCTCTCTCTCTCTCTCTCTTTCACTCTATCTCTCGCTCTCTCTCTACCTTACTTCTTCTGCCTCGCTAACTCTATTGCTTTCTATCTTAGGACAGCTTAAATTACTTTTTTTTTTACTCAATCTTAGCTATATTCCTATTTATCCAACCCCTCCGATCGGGCAGGATATGACACAAGGTCAATTTTTAAGCGGAGTTTAACAGGTTTGAATTCAGAGTTTTCCTTCTCCTAGACTAGTTGCCTCACCAAGGCTGAAGAACCCAGTCTGTCCTACTATTTAGCCATAGCTGGAGGGAGAATAATTGGATTCATAGCTTTCCCAAGGGTATTAGTGCTATGTGAAATGCAATCGGTCTCGTCCAGGATTTGAATTCGTGTCACCGTGTCCCATTCCTATGTCGATAACCATTACACCGCGAGCACCTCAATCTCAGATATATTTTAAGAATTCGCTATTAGTTTTTCTTTCTGGCAATCTCTTTCATTCACCCATCCATTCATTCATCTCTTGCTTCTTACTTAACCCTTTTTCTCTTTCTCCTTCTTTCCTAGAAATCAAATTCTCTCGGGCAGTTTCGGTTAAATTCTTTGAATATTCTGCTCAACTTAAGGACCGTGCGCATAAAAAAAAACTTCTTTACTTTAGAAAGTTATACTTGCTATTACAGAACAGGAAGCCCACCCCCCGCAAAAAAAAAAAAAGGAAAAAAGAAAAGCTCTGAATATGTATATACATTAAATACGATTCTCTAACATCTAAGCATAAAATAACCGTAGACGGGTTGACATGCTATTAAAATCCATCAGTCAGTCATCAACTTGTATGTATAGTAAAGTAAAGTTGGCGACCGTAGTCAAGGGCGACCGGAAGGCTCCCTTTTCAATAGCTACTACACCAAGGTGTAGGCGAGGGCGCTACTCCTTTCCCTGGATTGCTCCACTTTACCCTTATATTGCTGAGTGTTAAGCAAGGAGGTATAAAGTACCATTTTTAAAGTCTTTAGTATGACCCGACTCGACCCGGGATTGAACCCCAGTCTCCCAGACCATTGGCGAACACTCTAACCACTAAATCAACGAGTCGGTCAAATTTATATATATATATATATATATATATATATATACAGAAAACATCAAATTATGTACATGAAATCCATTAGTTTAAGCTTCATGTGGTGCACCCGATCATCAAACAGAAAAGCATATATAATATTAATCGTGTAGGGTTGGGTTTTTTTTCACTTGTGAGTATAACAGGAATTTCAGTTTTAACACACGACTTTATAACACAATTAGATTAACAGGGCTCTTTATATATATATATATATATATATATATATATATAATTGATTAATTAGAACAGACACCTCGTAGCTGCACTTTCTGTCTTTGATCCATTCAAGTCTCCGTAGAAATCGGTTGTCTTCGGGATAGAATGAATTCAAGAAGGCAGTATATGTTCTTGTACTTTTGGAATCATCCTCGAAGAGTTGAATAATCAAATGACAAACAATAAAATATGTGACTTTATATCACTATAAAATCTCAATGTATATATATATATATATATGTGTGTGTGTGTGTGTGTGTATAATATAATATTATATAACGCTATATAATTATATCAGATCTTCGGTTGAAAGATAAACAGGAAGGTGAATTTGATTTGTTTAATCAAACTTTATATAAAACAGAAAATGCTTATATATATATATATATGGCTGAATGGTTAGAAGCTTTGGCTTGGCGTTTGAGTCAACCGGGTTTCGATCCCAACTACGGGAAGATACTGTCTAGCCACACTGATGAGTTCTGATAGAACGAAACAGATCTATCTGTGGATGTCTATATATGTGTGTGTGTGTGTGTGTGTGTGGAAGACAGAGGTGCATGTGATTGAATAAAACACCGATCTACAAATTAATGATTTTTATTCCTTTAAATTAAGAGAAAAAAGTTTCTTGAAAAACAAAAGTCAGAAAGTTCTTTCTTTTAAGAAAAGATAATATTAGCTAGGGCGTAAATACCTTTAACAGAGAAAGTGAAGATTCATATATGAAATAGAACGGTTTTTGTTAGCCTAAGTCAAGGTGTGCATATTTTGTGTGTGGGAGAAAACTACATTTTTATGTGTCACTATGTGGTGAGAAAATATATTTATGCATTAACATGTATTGGGCGGCAATTAATTTTTTTTCATCGGTAAGCTTTGGCTGTAATAGCAGACTGATAAATCTATGTGAAACTATAACATTTTCGTACAGTTTAAGATAATCAAGCGATGTTGAAATCATAAACATTCTTAAAGGGAAAAAATTTAGATTTTCACTCAAAAAAATTAGCTGAGCCGCGTAATTCAAAGCTCTTTTAACGAATTGAGCATTCCGGTATCCGATAGCGCAAAATATAAGCAAATGAAAGCTAATACATAATGCGTTATAATTCCTGAGATGATGTAGGTCATATAAATAGCTGAGCGGTAAGATACTAAGGCTATCGTAAACTTAGGCGGGTTTCGATCCCAGTATAATATAATGGCCGAGGGATTTCGTTTCATATATCTTGCCTTTTGGTTTAGTTAGGCTGAGAATCTTTCGGCTCAGCACATGGGTTAGTTAGGTGCAAACGTGAGCACAGGTGTTGACGCGCGTGCGTGGAGGATGTGTCGTTGACAGATGTTAAAATAAAAATCCGAGATAGAAAGGTTGACCAGTGGATGTGAATGACGTCATGCACCGGAAGCGCGCGCGGAGGATTTGGGGGATTTTGAAAAAGCCCGTGAGAAGAGTTGAATCTTGCCGTCCGAAGAAGAAAAGTGACTTTTGCTTGCTCGCCGAGGCCTTGTGGCGGGTGCCACACGGTTTGGCGGAGGGTCAGATGGAAAAGCCAGAATAGAAAGAATGTGTATCTCTCTCCTTGTGTCGAAGAACCTTTAAACTCAAAGGTTATAAAAAGTTTCGTATCTGAACTAAGAAGTCGTTTCGTGTTTTTCGTGTTTCGGGATTCCTATGTTCTATGTATATATGTTATGAACATTCTATGTACGTTTCACGCATCCGTATCTGGCTATGGTACACCAGCCTGAAGCGTCATGCGTTTCTAGCTACACTGAACAGTCTTGATACAACAAACCGTCAGTCTGTGGATGAATATATATATATATATATATATATATACACATTCTAAATGCCTTTAGGAAGACTGTTAGTCTCATTATTTGTAATATATATATATTACTAAAGAATTGGCCTAGGGGTTAGAGTGTTCGCCAATGGCCCGGGAGACCTGGGTTCAATCTCAGGTCGAGTCATACCAAAGACTCAAAAAATGGTACTTGATGCCTCCTTGCTTAACACTCAGCATTATAAGGTACGGATCAAGGGTAAAGTAGAGCAATCCAGGGAAGGAGTAGCGCCCTCCCCTACACATTGGTGTAGTAGCTATCGAAAAGGGAGCCTTCGGGTTACCCTCGACTATGGTCGCCAACTTTACTTTACTAAAGAATTTCACGATCGAATAAATAATAACAATAATAACTGTGTAAAAAAAGAATGTAATTGTAAATCCCGAGACAATTGTCCTATGAATGAACTATGTAATTTAAATAATGTAATATATCAAGCAATAATTTACCCAAAAGAGGATATAACGGATAAAAAAACTTATATCATTTTGTCTTCTACGAAATGGAAAGAGAGGTATTCAAACCATAAATATACCACGAACATCTAAAACACCATATGGCACAATCGAAGCAATTTTGGTGTTTGAAAAACAAAGGGTTAACCCCTGAGACTGAATGGTCTATTTTGAAAAAATCAAATACTCCAAATAGTTTTGACAGTAGATGCAATTTGTACTTAGAAGAGAAAATACAAATAATGACGTATAAATTGCCTGAAAAGTTATTAAATATGAGATATGAATTAATAGCTAGATGTAGACATAAGACAAAATTTAAACTATAGACTAATATTTAAAAAAAAAACATAGAAATAAATAGTGAAACAAGGAAAAAAAACCTATCCAATATACGCACATGGAAAAAATAGGTGGCTGAGGAAATTGAATCGAATTTAATATAAATATTAATATTTCCCTTACAAAAATTCATTACATTAACATAGCACATAAAAGTTATTTATCGAACTTAACAAGAAAAGAAAAGAAAATAAATAAAATAAAATAAATAAAAAAGTTAGATTACCATAATTCCAACTGACGGAAGAATTTTGAAAATAAAATAAATAGGTAAATAAAAAAACGAAATTTAAAAAAAACGGGGAGGTAACTCTTCACCTCTCTCCTTTAGTGTCTATTCTGTTTTATTTATCAACTGGATCTGAAGAAGTCCTATTATATTTTTCTTCGTATTTTTGGTTTACATCAGAAACGCAAAACAGGATGGAAGTAAATTTATAATCCTAAAATAACCGGTCTTTGGTTTTTTTCTTTTAAGAATATATATATATATATATATATATATATATATATATATATATATTCTATATGCCTTTAGAATATGCCTCATTATTTGTAAGTATGAAGACTTTCTAAAGACATTGACAGGTGTTGCAGATAATTTCCTTGACTACATAAAAAAAATCTTGTGAAACTGCCAATAAAAAATTCATGTGCAAGACGAACAGTTTGAAAAAAAAGAAACATTCTGGGATTTGCTTTTCTAAATAGGGACAATTTCTCATCGTTTGACGGTTGCCCAGAATGGAGCTCAGCTGTAGTTACGAAAAGTCATTTCATCTTTCCCTTGACCAGTCGACTGGAGCAGTAGAATACACTGACTGCATCTCCTCGGAGGGGTAAGGCTCCCCCCAACGAGTTTCCTTGATATGATACTAAACAATCTGATTGTGAGGCTCCATCAATACTGGAGCCTTGGGGAGTGCGGAGTACTCCTTCACTACCATTGCTCCCAGGTTCTCTGTGGCCCGGAGTGGTAGCACCTGATAGTGTCCTATCGATGGGTCAAATAGAACTAAACTGCGTACTTACGCTAAACTGAATTGTTTGAAATAGAATTGTTTGATTAAACTGAATAACTTAAAATAGAAATGTTTTTGACTATTAAACTGTGTACTTCCATTTAAACTGCGTACTTATGCTAAACTGAATTGTTTGAAACAGAACTGATTTTTTTGTATAAAAATGGATTTGGCCCTAAATATCCTACAAAGGTTGAAATGCTATAACAACCAATCAACCATAATCTTTGGCGCTGAGATAACGTTAACGGCCAAATCCGAATCTTAGGGTCTGATATCTTGATTCAAAAAGAATTTACGTTATGAACGCTTGTTTTGACTTTTGTCTTTGCTAGTTTCTAGCAATGTGGTTTCGATGCCCACTTACATATAACTCAGTTCTCTTCTGCAGTACCTCAGGTCACCACTAGGTTTTTCTTTGGTCTTAACTCTCACAGTCAAGGAGTACCACATCTATGTAGATCGTGGAATCACTAAATAGATTCCCGTTTTTCTATTAGTGGAAAGCTATTAGTCAAATACACTGACTATTGAAGAAAATATTGACTTGACATATCAACATAAAGTGGAAAAGATATGCAACAGTAAAAGTAACTTATAAATAACACTTAAGACTATCGATCTATTTTTCATGGAAGTCGGAAGCCGGAATGTTATTGCTAATTCGACCTCTGCATATCTGACTAAACTCGGCTTGTAACCAGCGGAAAAAACGGGAGTATATATTTAGCGAACCCATCCGTTACAAATAATATATGACACAAGGACAATTTTTTAGCAAGCTAGAATTTAGTATTTTATCAAGAGGGGCTATTTGAACAAGAAAGGGTGATTTGCAGCTTTATTGGCCTAGCGGTTAGAGTGTTCGCAAATGGACCGGGAGACGTGGGTTCAATCCCAGGTCGAGTCATACCAAAGACTCAAAAAATGGTACTTGATGCCTCCTTGCTTAACACTCAGGTACGGATCAAGGGTAGAGTGGAGCAAACCAGGGAAGGAGTAGCGCCCTCCCCTACACCTTGGTGTAATAGCTATTGAAAAGGGAGCCTTCAAAATATATTTTATCAATTTAGTATTTTTTAGCAAGCTAGAATTTAGTATTTTATCAAGAGGGGCTATTTGAACAAGAAAGGGTGATTTGCAGCTTTATTGGCCTAACGGTTAGAGTGTTCGCAAATGGACCGGGAGACGTGGGTTCAATCCCAGGTCGAGTCATACCAAAGACTCAAAAAATGGTACTTGATGCCTCCTTGCTTAACACTCAGGTACGGATCAAGGGTAGAGTGGAGCAAACCAGGGAAGGAGTAGCGCCCTCCCCTACACCTTGGTGTAGTAGCTATTGAAAAGGGAGCCTTCAAAATATACGATAGAATCTTGATCAGTGAGCTGGGATTGTTGAATACACCGACTGCATCACTGCAGAGAAGAAAGCGCCACCACCAACGCGTGTCCTGTATATGACGCTAAATATAATGGTGAGTCTTCAATGTTGGAGCTTTGAGGAAGGTGTATTACCCCTTTATTGCCATTGCTCAGTGGTCCACTCTTACCCGCAGTGGTAGCACCTGATGAGGTCCTAGAGCGTATAGGATAGGGTTACAATTTAATATCTGTCCTTTGTTTGCAGAAATACGCTGAATGTATTTTTCACTCAATTCAAAGAAATAAAGATTCATTAATTAGTAGATAGGTGTTTTATTCAATCATTTATAACTTTGTCTTCTCTGTCTCTGTCTCTCTTGATATATATATATATATATATATATAATAAATACATATATATATAATATATATATATATATATAAATATATAATATATATATATAAATATATAATATATATATATGACAAATATATAATATATATATATATATATAATATATATATAATAAATACCGTTATATATATATATATATAATAAATACCGTTAGGGTTTGTAAGCTACAATGCAAAAAGTGCTCAATACTAAATAGAGCAATATATATATATATATATATATATATGTGTGTGTGTTTTTCTTTTGACCAACCAATTGCGTGTCTTTTGATATTTTTTCAATTGGTATGACAAGGTTGGCCTTTTCTATTTTCCAATGTATATATCTTTTCCCCCTTGACAGTGATTCGTTGTATATTTTCATCTTCAAATCACAGGCTTTTTTTTACCATATGGGCTATTATTCAGTATATATATATATATATGTGTGCATTTCTGCTTTGAAATGTCAAACGGTTTCAAATAAAACTGTTTGACATTTAAACTCTCTCATACAAATGACTTATCGTGAATTAAATTCTTAGAAATAGAACTGTTTGATCATTTAACTGTGTACAAGCAAATGACGAAAGTGTGATTGAATTGTTAGTTATACATAACAATACTTGGAAACATTTAATTATGTCCAAATGAATAAATAATGTGGAATAGACTTATCTGTCCTAAATAGAATTACTTGTAACCACTTCAGTGTCTGATACAAATAATTAGTGTTGAGTAGAATTTTTAGAGTTAGATTGCAATAATTGAAACTTTAATAGATTTTGTTGCATATTGACCTCCGACCCGGCCGGGCTGTCAAAATAGGAAATGCACCTGTGTAAATAACAGGTGCAACCGGTCGAGGAATATCAGAATTATAACCTTGACCGTGGCTGATATGCTATAAAACACAACCAAACCAAATCATATATATTTAATAAATATTTATAAAGATGATTTGGCATTGAATAACCTAGAATGGTTGATATGCCATAAAATCCAATCAAATCAAATCATATATATTTAATATGTATTTATAAAGATGATTTGGCATTGAATAACCTAGAATGGTTGACATGCCATAAAACTCTACCAAAACAAAACAAACATCATAGTATCCTCGAAGCTTATCAGATTTTCAGTAAACCAATATACACAAATATACGAGGTGCATACGATAGGTTTCCAGACTTTTTTCGTGTGGGCACTTTTTTTGATAGTACATACATAAAAATCTAGTCCCCTTCGAAGTAATCTCCTTCGGCTGAAAAGAACTTGTTGTACCGTTCCCACAACTTCTGGAGGGCCTCTTTCCTTTCCTCAATTGTCTCATAACGACAGCATCCCTTGAGCTTAGGGAATAACCAAAAGTCACAGGGAGCAAGGTCTGGACTATAGAGACGCTGAGGAAGTGTCTTGATGTCCATCTAGGTCAAATAGTCTGTGACAAGGATGGAGTTGTGGACTGGTACATTGTCCTGGTAGAAATGCCACTGACCCGATTTGAAGACTGCTGGCCTCTTCCGACGGAATCTCTTCCTGAACTCCCTTAAAACCTCAACATAGTAACTCTAACACTAACCCTTTAGCCCATCAACTCTGGTGTATTAACTTCCTTACTCCTCCCACACCTCTCATCATCCCTCAGAGACACCCTGCCTTCCTTGAATCTCTTATGCCAATCAAAAACTGATGCTTGATTCTTGCAAGATGGTCGAAAAGCAGTCTGAAGGATTCCATAGGTTTATGTGGCATTTTTTCCAAGTTTAAAACAGAATTTTATTGTATATCGTTCTTCTAAAGTGTCCCCACGTCCAGATTGCATTTTTGAAATTCACCAGCTGTGACAATCAGGCTTTAGTAGAGTGTATTCCAATTCTTGCTGTAGCTGTTCATTTGAATCTGGAATCATAAAAATTGGTCAGTCATCTCGTAAGATGTATAGCAATAACGTACTGAATTTTCAAGTGTCAACGACAATTTTAAATGCCCATTCGAAAAAAGTCTTAAAACTTATCGTGTGCCCCTCGTACGTTTACTGTACTATTTGATGAAGATAGATGAATTCCTTCCGAGTTGAACCCGGTGTTTGATTTAATACATTTCATAGTTTTTTGCATAATTAGCTCCTCTTAATTTGTTTCGTTCTGTGGAATTACCTCTGGTTCTGCTTATGTAATTGATAAATATATATAAACAAAAATTCCAGGATTCACTTTTTTCATATAGTTACAATTCCTTATAATTTTATAGTTGTACTGACTGGAACACAACCGTTGATTTGGAATGTCATTCGAAGATCAACGAGATTAACGCGGGAAAAAATGGCTGGACTATAGACAATTGATTTTCCATTGAAGTCGGGGTTTTTGTTGCAAATCTCAACCTCAGTATATATGACTAACTTTGGCTTTTCACTTACAGAAAAACGGAAATATATTAAGAGGTTCCAAGATCTCCATGGACATGGTACTCCTTGATTGTGAGAGTTAAGGGCAAACAATACTTGGTGGTGACCTGAGGTACCGCTGTGGTGACTTGATTTAGATATCATGATTCATGGGCTCCGAAACCACATTGCTCGACAACAGCAAAAGACAAAAATCAAAACAACCTTTCTTCGTTTCTGCCCAATAAAAATGCCCCCACCCCCGAAAAAAGAGAAACATATGTCAAGAGTCTCTAAGATCAGAGAGAAACTGCATCTCCATCACAGCGACGTTAAAACCAACTAATCCTGATGGCATTGTGAAGAACACTGGGGCTCATGAGGTTAGTCGTAATAATGTTTTGCCCCCAAAACCACGTCTGACTCCAGCGAACATTATCTATAAAATTTTGTCGGTGGTATTACTGTGGTCTTTGCGGTAAAGTATTCGAGACCGAGGTTTAATACCAAAGACTCAAAAATGGTTCTTGTTGCTGCCTTGCTTAGCTCTCAACACTATAAGGTAAGAATCAAGGGTAAAGTTCATATCTATCTATCTATCTATCTATCTCATTCTGTTCATTATCAATCTATCTATCTATCTATCTCAATTCGTTCATATCTATCTATCTATCTATCTCATTCTGTTCATTATCTATCTATCTATCTATCTCATTCACACATTATCTATCTATCTATCTATCTACTTGCATGTTTGTGCATATATGACAATCCTCTGAGACACGTGAAGCTACAAATGCGCTGCGATGCATAAAGTGTTAAATCTACAAACACACACTTACACACATACACACACACATACCTTCATACGCACAAATATACACCCATCACTACGTACACACACATAAAACATACAGACACGCACGCACAAACACACACATACGTACACACTCACAGATACTCTCCATACCTCTGCGTACACACACGCACACGCACACACACACACACGGTGGAATCTCGTTGGACATATACCGAACAAATTAGATGTTGTTTGTACAGTTGTCGGCGGAGGATATGCTTCGAGGGAGGCCAGGCAGCCACATCGTTTGGTTGTAAAAATTTCTCTGATCTTTGTGTAAAAGCCTCCCAAGATTCTCTTAGCACACACTCACCCCCCAAACACATACTTTTTTAAAAGAACACTTCCCTTGACATGAAAACTTTTCTGGCAATACTGTTGTAGAAAAAAAAACGAAACAAGACAAAAAACGGAGAGACAGAGACTGAGACAGAGAAACAGAAAGACTAAGAGAGAGAGAGAGTCAGAGAGAGAAAGAAAAGCCCCACAGGTTGGTATGAATCTTTGAAAAGAACAGGCAACGTATTCATTTATTTTTGTAGACCATGATACCACACAGAATTTATACGGTAAAACTTTCATTCACTCAAGTGCTTACATCCATTGAGACTTGACACGCCATCGCAGAAATTCATTTGAGATCATTTTTATATAGAAATATCATTACATTATTGAAATATATTATAGAAAGATATTATTTTGATGTAGAAATTAACTTGAAATTATTTTAATGTAGAAATATCATTATATTATAGATATCATCATCAACTCACGCTGTTAGGACTGATTTCCCTGACTCCCTCTCTCTCTCTCTCTCTCTCTCCATCCGCCCCTATTATATATCGTTCCGGGCAGGTTTTCCAGACCCCATCCTTTGCCTTCATAGAGTTGTTATAGATAAGCTCCAGCTGGTCGGCCAACACTGGCACGTCCTTATGCAGGAGTCCATAGAAGATCGTCACTTATGAGTTCGTCCTTGCTTTTCTGTCAGTGTCTAGTATGTATACATGGTGGAACGATAAAATTGTCGCCCAAGAAAAGACGACATGATTCCATTTCCATTTAATGAAAACCAGTTTTCTTTTTTTGTTACAGACCATCTATTAGTTGGCTAGTTGTGTACAAATCCCAAGAGCGATAGGAGTCTTCTACTGTGTGGAAGGATAAAATTATCGCCCTAGAAAAGACGACATGATTCCATTTCCATTTAATGAAAACCAGTTTTCTTTTTTTGTTACAGACCATCTATTAGTTGGTCAGTTGTGTACAAATCCCAAGAGCGATAGGAGTCTTCTACTGTGTGGAAGGATAAAATTGTCACCCTAGAAAAGACGACATGATTCCATTTCCGTTTAATGAAAACCGGTTTTCTTTTCTTTTTTTTTTTTTTTTTTTGTTGCAGACCATCTACTAGTTGGCCAGTTGTGTACAAATCCCAAGAGCGATAGGAGCCTTCTATCATGTCTGAAAGTGACACAATGTTCAACGAGCGAGATCGGAGATGCGCCGCTGTACAAGTCATGCTCTCTACCGATCCAAGTTATGACAACAGGACCATTGCCAGCACCTTCAAAATGCAAATCTGGATTGCCACGAATAACAGGGACGTGCCCAGGGTGATGAAAAGAAAGTTTCCAGCTACGGTTATGGTCTTTGGTGTGGTTTCAAGTGAGGGCTACATCATGCCACCTCACATCTTCGAAGTCGGCTTGAAAGTCAACACCAAAGTGTACCTGGATGTACTGAAGAGTGTGGTGATCCCCTGGAGCAATCAGGTGGCCGGTGGCAGACCCTGGGTGTGGCCCACAAGTCCAAAGAGTCCCAGGTTGGCTTCAGACTACGACTTTATACCCTTCTCTCACAGGCCGCCCTCTTCTCCCGACCTGAACCCGCTGGACTACTTTGTTTGGTCATACGTCGAGAACATCACCAACATGACCTCACACAACACTTGACATCGCACGGCGCTTGTGGAAAAAGTATGCTCTCTGTTCCAGATCCGTATCGAGGCGTTGATTGAGGCTGAAGGCGGCTACATTGAATAGATGTCAGCTCTACTACATAATCAAGTTAGCTGAATTGATTTTCTCAATAAAAGTTTTATAATAAAGCTGTAGTGTTGTTTTCTTTAGGACGACAATTTTATCGTTCCACCCTGTAGATGTCAGCTCTACTACATAATCAAGTTAGCTGAATTGATTTTTTCAATAAAAGTTTTAAAATAAAGCTGTAGTGTTGTTTTCTTTACGACGACAATTTTATCGTTTCACCCTGTAGATGTCAGCTCTACTACATAATCAAGTTAGCTGAATTGATTTTTTCAATAAAAGTTTTAAAATAAAGCTGTAGTATTGTTTTCTTTACGACGACAATTTTATCGTTTCACCCTGTAGATGTCAGCTCTACTACATAATCAAGTTAGCTGAGTTGATTTTTTTCAAGAAAAGTTTTAAAATAAAGCTGTAGTGTTGTTTTCTTTACGACGACAATTTTATCGTTCCACCCTGTAGTTCGTCCTATTTGGATGTTTTTTTTTTTAGATGGAGGATAAGTGGCTGTACAACTGTTGTTTCATATGGTGTTGCGTCCAGAATTTGCTCGGTATATTTCGTAGCATTCTTGTGCAATTCCCGTTTAGTTTTTTTTCTCTATACGTTTTATCAGCGTCCATATAGTGTGTCTGAACTGTAATGTTCACACAAACGCTGCTTTAAAGAAATCCAGTTTAATTTTATCAGATAGATCAGACTTCCATATAATCGATAGCCTATTGATAACAGTCCACACCTTTGCTTGGCGTATATTGATATCACTTTTAGTTGATGTGGTGCTGCAGTACGTGAACTAGTCTTCTAGTTTTGGATGAGCACCATTTAGAATGGAGAATGCTCCTTCTCGATTAAAACACACTCTCCGTTTTGTTCACGTTCATGTAGAGACCAATGCCTCCTGCTGCCTGCTTCAGGATATAAAACAGGGGTTCGACTTGGGTTGGTGTATTTGCGAGAAGTGCTAGATCATCAGCGTGTTTTGCTTCCGTTATAAATTCTGCGAAATATTTTTTATATCTTTCCTTATTTAGTGTAAAGCCATTTTCTTTTATAAGATCGATCGATATTCGAAGTTCATGTTCAAGGCAGATTATAAACAGATCGGGGGTAAATGCATCTCTTTGCAGAACTCTAACAACAAAGGTGAATAATTTCTGAGACTAAGCTTGATATTTTTTATCATTTATCATTTCGGACCAGTGTCTTCATCTTTATTGTTATTTCCATAACGTTTCGGCCGATATGTCCTCCGGCCTTCTTCAGGGGTTTGTTGTCTAAATTTCTGTGACAAAGCTTGATGATTTTTATCCTTAAGGGTTTTCGGACTATTGTCTTCATCTTTATAGTTATTTCCACAACGTTTCGGCCGATATGTCCTCCGGCCTTCTTCAGGTGTTTGTCCAGCAGGACACATGGCATAACGGTTATAGGCGTTGGTTCCCTAAGGTTCTAGGGAGACAATCATCTGGAGGTAGCAGGTTAAATCCTGACTGCAGGCAAGTAACAATACAGGAATACGCAACACTTGTACCCGGTTATGGCTAATGGAATCAGGCGACCCCTGTGGATTCAATAAAGGACGTATTTCGA
Source organism: Sepioteuthis lessoniana (assembly GCA_963585895.1). NCBI lineage: Eukaryota > Metazoa > Mollusca > Cephalopoda > Myopsida > Loliginidae > Sepioteuthis > Sepioteuthis lessoniana. Next base: position 60,851,273 of record OY757935.1, on the reverse strand, counting down.
AGTTCCGTGAAGGTTCTCGAGTTCGACAAACACCTGAAGATTGCCAGAGGACATATCGGCCGAAACGTTCTGGAAATAACAATCAAGATGAAGACAATAGTCCAAAAACCCTTAATGATAAAAATCATCAAGCTTTGTCTCAGAAATTTAGACAACAAACTCCATCCGGTGAGCGAACGTTGACTTTCGTTTTTCTACAGAGCATCATTTTGGCCGTAACAGTTTCTTTGGGGAGACCATAAACTATAGTTATTTGCTTCATCTTCCTTCTGTGTATGGAATCAAGTGCCTTGAATAAATATACAAGCCCTTTTGCCGCCTCGATATTTTTGCACGAACTCCTTTGATGATTCGATTGATTGTAAGAATCGCTGATATGGATTGATTTCTCCGAAAACGATTCTTATTTTTCTTTAGAATTTTCTCAATTTCCGGTTCGATGCGATTGAGAAGCAGAACCTAATAAACCTTAGCCGCTATAAAGGCAAAGATTATTGCTCTGTTGTTCTTGTTTTTTTCCGTAATCATCTTTCTGAGTGAATGGGAGGATACGGCCTTTAGTTCATCTTCTCTCGTGTACTGTATATATATGGTGTTAATCGAAGTCATTAGATTTCCTTGTATTTTGTACTTCTGGGAGTGTTTCTTCGAGGCCTGTAGCTTTTCTGCTTTTGATTTTTGTCAGAACTATAACGACTATTTCTTGCGTAAATTGTTCTAGTTTGATGTCTTGTTGGCTATCAATAATTTCTTTGATAGGTTAATTTATAACTTTAGGGGAGTCTTCAAGCAAATTCTTGGAATGTTCTTTCCACGTCTGTATTTGTTTTTCTTGGCTGGCAGCTTTTAGTTTTGCTCTCGAGGTGCTCTTCCTCTTGCTCACTTCATTTACTGTCTGCCATGCTATTCGTGATTGTCTATCTTCTACCGAGTTTCTTATTTTATTAATCTGACCTGATTCTTTTTGTCCTTTTTGGTATATGCTAGTTCTCTTTGTGCCTTCTTAAGTTCCTGCGCGCTGACATTTATTGGGTTTCTTTTATTACATTTGGATGCTGTTTTCATGCTATTCCGTTTTTACCTTACTGCAAGTATCTCCCATGGGACTTAACACTTGGTTCTGTTGGTATGCATTATGCAGCTGCTTCCAAGTGGGCATTGACAAATTTTTCTTATTCGTCATTCGGAGTAAGATTTTCGTATATTTCCAGAAGAGCATCGAATTTCTTTCTTAGAGTTATCGTATAATTTTCGCTGATATCTCGATTGTTAAGCAAGTAGATGTCGTGTGTAGATTGAGTTGTTCGTGTCGAATTTTTGCGTAGCGTCAGAATTATCTTTGCTGAGACAATTCCGTGATCGAAGGACACACCATCAAAAGAGGACTATGCCTCATAATTCAAAGCGCTGTTAATCAATTTTTTTGTTCATGAGGATGCAAGTAAGTAAAGTTGGCGACCTTAGTTTATATTTACCAACCCCTCTGCTCGGGCAGGATATGACACAAGGTCAATTTTTAAGCAGAGTTTAACAGCTTTTGAATTCAGAGTTTTTCCTTCTCCTAGACTAGTTGCCTCACCAAGGCTGAAGAACTTAGTCTTCCCTACTGTTTACCCATAGATGGAGGGAGGATAATTGGATTCATACCTTTCCCAAGGGTATTAGTGCTATGTGAAATGCAATCAGTCTCGTCCAGGATTTGAACTCGTGTCGCCGTTTCCATTTCCTACGACGATAACCATTATGCCACGGGCATCTCCAATTAGTTAGCGACCTTAGTTGAGGGTGACCCGAAGGCTCCCTTTTCGATAGTTACTACGCCAAGGTGTAGGGGAGGGTGCTACTCCTTCTATCAGTACTCTAGCCTTATTTTCCTAAGTGTTGGTCCACAGTTTTCCCTTCCTTTTCTGGAATTTAGTATTCAGGCATGTTAGTCTATTTTCAAGTCAGAAATCTCTTAGGTATCCCTGTTACATATTCATAATTAAATCCATGTACGAAATGGACATTGAATGTTAGTTACACATATACATAGAACATAGGAATCTCGAAATTTGAAAACACGTAACGACTTGTTTGTTCAGGTACGAAACCTTTTTATTACTTTTGAGTTAAAGGTTTCGACATAAAAGAGAGACACACTCTTTTCATGCTGGCTTCTTCATCTGGCCTCTATCTCGTGCGGCACCCATGGCGTGCAAATTCGTCTTGCTTCAGTGAGCCCCAAAAGTCGAACCTCCTCGTTCGGCGTCTAGTTTCAACTCTCTAACTTTCTTCGAAATCCCCCAAATCCTCCGCGCGCTTCACCCGCACTTTGTCACCCATTTCATCATCTCAGGCTATTGCGACATCTCTGAGTGACATGTCCGCTCTGTGTGCGCACACGCGTTACCACCTGCATCAAGGTTGCACCTAACTAACCTATGTGCTGAGCCGAAAGGTTCTCAGCCTAACTAAACCCAAAGGCATGAACTGAAATCCCTCGGCTATTATATTACATTCCCCATTTCTGTTTGGTGAGTTGTGTTGGCTGAATTTGTTGTTTCCGTTTTTACTTATTTGAACATTCATGTCTCCATTGATGATTAGAACGTTGTGTTTGGGAATGCTACAAACAAGAGAGGATAGTTTCTTATAGAAGGTGATCAGGTCTGTTTCATCACTAGCATTTATAGGATTGTAGCAGGAGATGATCGTTGATCGAATTTGTTTTTTTACAGTTACCGTAAATTTATTTCTATTATCTCAATTTTTCTTTTAGTGAGAATCAGAGTGGCATTGTCTATTTTTGTTTATTTCTGAGTTAAGTATCTTGGCTGTTACAATTCTCTGATCGGAATATACTTCTTCAAAAGAGAAGTATGCTTCACAGTTCAGAGCGTTATTTATCCACTTCTTGTTCATGAGGATAAAATCTTACTGTGCTTCAGCTTTATGGTGGGTTCATAATTTTCACTCCCTTTTTTTGCCATTTAGGTAGGTAGATTGGTTTTCTGGTGAGAAATCTGTTATATAATAGCGTGCAAAAAAAACTGGCGCTAACTTATTTAAAAATACACTTACCTATAAAGTATTCCCTTACAAATTATATATATATATATATATATATATATATATATATATGTGTATAAGTGCGTGTGTATGTGTAACTATTTAACTGAAAAGAGAAACAGAATCTCTTCAATTAGCTGCTTTGTTTGATGGCTGATATGCCATGAAACCAATTCCTATATATTTAATATATATGTATAAAGAGGATTTGGCATCAAATAACTAACAATGGTTGATATGCCATAAAACCAACCCAACCAAATCATATATATCTAATATATATGTATAAACAGGATTTGACATTAAATAACCTAAAATGGTTGATATGCCATAAAACCCAACCCAACCAAATCATATATATTTAATATATATGTATAAAGAGGATTCGGCATTAAAAAACCAACAATGGTTGATTTGCTATAAAACCCAACCCAACCAAATCATATATATCTAATATATATGTATAAACAGGATTTGGCATTAAATAACCTACAATGGTTGATGTGTTATAAAACCCAGCCAAACCAAATCATATATATTTAATATATATGTATAAACAGGATTTGGCATTAAATAACCTACAATGGTTGATATGCCATAAAACCCAACCCAACCAAATCATATATATCTAATATATATGTATAAAGAGGATTTGGCATTAAATAACCTACAATGGTTGATATGCCACAAAACCCAACCCAACCAAATCATATATATTTAATATATATGTATAAAGAGGATTTGGCATTAAATAACCTACAATGGTTGATTTGCCATAAAATCCAACCAACCCATTAATAATAAGCTGATGAAAAAATCCTAAACCTCACACAGATTTTAGATATTTCACACACCTCTCACCTTTGCATGAGCCTCACCTACAAGGAAATTAAAACAGAAATATGTATTAATCTTTTTTTCTAATTTTATGAGAAGTTGCCACAACAAAATATAGGTCCTAAGCTGTCACATCACATGCAACACTCCACTTCGTCTCTGACCTTGGTGAGGCGAACAGTCGGATGGCCCAACCTGAGCAATTAAACCGTGCACTTACAGGATTCACTCCCTACCGTATTATTCCAGGGGAAAACACTGTGGCGTTTTTGATCTGGGTGAAGCTGAGAACTTTTTGAATGGCCTTTGTATATAGTTTAAAGTAACTATAACTATATAATCATAATCTTTTTTTCCTTTTTTTGAACAGCATTTTATGGTTTCAAGAATTTCGCGAGTAATTATACGGTCACAGCAGACAAATAATAAACCTTTCATTTCAAGTTTTCATATTATGAATCAGTCTATTTGATAATATTCTTTTTGACAAAAAAAAAACACTGAATACTTGACACATAACCATATTTACCAACCCCTCTGTTCGGGCAGGACATGACACAAGGTCAATTTTTAAGCGGAGTTTAACGGGTTTGAATTCAGAGTTTTCCTAGACTGGTTGCCTCACCAAGGCTGAAGAACCAAGTCTGCCCTATTATTTAACCATATCTGGAGGGAGAATAATTGGATTCATACCTCTCCCAAGGGTATTAGTGCTATGTGAAATGCAATCAGTCTCGTCGAGGATTTGAACTCGTGTCGCCGTGTCCATTTCCTACGACGATAACCATTACACCACGGGCACCTCTGATTTATAGCACATCAAACTTCGTGGGTTATTTCATTCCAAATCAATCCTTGTAGAATAACAATAGCAGTATTAAAGGAGAGGAGGTGGGGATAAGGGGTTCATACCTTTTCTAAGGTTATTAGTCCGGAATTAAACGTATTTAAGGAGACTGGAGTTCGAGTTCTCTACCTTCGAAGACGTAGTCCAGCATTTCAGCCACTACGCCACGAGGATTTTGCTTTCTTCTGTTTAGATATAGTTTTATAGTTTCAGGTATTCTTATCCAATATTAACAATTTTTTGACAGATATATTTGACCCATGGATCAGACATAAACAAATACTAGCCCAGTTTTCTGGGGTTGTAAAATACACCAACTGTTACCCTTCCTCAACGAATGTTCTGAATATAACGTTAAACAATCTAATGATGGGGTTCCTGTAATGCTGGAGCTTTGGCGAATATAGAGTACCCCTTCATTGCCATCGCTCCAAGATACACTCTGACCCAGAGTGCTAGCGTCTGATAGGGTCTTATCAATGGGTCAAATAGAAGTGTTTGACATTTAAACTAAGTGGAAACAAATGACTTATGCTAAATTGAATTGCTTGAAATAGAATTGTTTGAAATTTAACTGGTTGTAAACAAACGACTGATATTTAATTGAATTTTAAGACAAACATAGGAATACTTGGAATTATTTTGCTGTGTGCAAACTATTGATTAATAGTAAATAGAATTATTCATATTAGATAACAATACTTGCAACCATTTAACTGTGTACAAAAAATGAGTTCACACTTGTTTAAAAAATGTTATCAACAAAATGTGATTACAAATCATATGTATTTGTAAAAAGAGGAATTGGCATTAAATAACCTACAACTGTTGATATGCCATAAAACCAAACCAATATAAGTATAACCACTCCGAGAGAGTGAACCTAGGATTAATTGCAATGGAGGGATGCTCCACACTCCCCAGATTCAAGAACTATAGCCTCACTATCAGATGATGTTTACTGCCATGATGTTTACTTCGCTTTTTGTGTGTGGCCTACAGCCTTTGTAGGGGATACAGTCAGCGTATTTTGAGCCAGGCCCAACCGGGCAGACGAGATCACTGAAATTAGGCAGTTTCCATGGGTGACCACTTAATCGCAGCAGGTTCTGGAGGCCACCCGAGACCAATGTGACACATGAAGCGATGCTTTTAAAGTAACAATGAAATTCGACGTCAAAGGCGGTGTTTAAGTTTTACGTTGAATGAGTTGGCTGTTATATGAAGTCCTCTTTTCAGAGGTGGAAATTAGGCGTGAATCAAAATTAGCCTAGCACCCGCCCATAATATATTTGTCTGTGTCTCTCTAATAAATATATTGGCCTTTTTTATGCGTTTATCTGAAGAAAGCCTCTCATTGAAATAAATCTCGGCTTTATATATTGTTACTAGATACGAGAACTGTTTACATGTTTTATGGACGTTGCCTTGCCTGGCAATTCATTTCTGTTTTTTTCTTCGTTGGGGTCGCATATCTTAAGTACTGGATAATACTCCATCTTAACCCAGATGTCGATATGTTATTCTTGAAAGAGTATCTTTGTTAAAAAAAGAAAAAGAAAAGAAAAGTAACCTTCAAGTCATCATATACAAACCAAGATAATTCTTGAAAAGTCAAATGAAGTTTTCCACAAGTTATATCACAAGCAGACCCCCAATGGCGCCGATTACCGGACAAAACTCAAAAGCCATCAATCCTGGATTTACGAGAGTAACATGAATGATGGTGTGCTTTGGGTTGGTTTGGTTTGGTTTTATAGTATATCATCCATTGCTGGTTATCTAATAGCAAATAATCTTTATATATATATATATATATATATATATATATATATCTTATTGAATAATTGCACTTACGGTAAGGGGAAAAAACGCAAGTAATTCGAAGATAAAAATATACAACGAATCACTGTCTAGGGGAAAAAACATATGCATATTGGAAAAAAGGGCCAATCTTGTCATGCCAATTGAAAAAAATCAACAGATACGCAATCGATTGGTCAAAAGAAAAAAAACACCGTAATTGCTGCTAAGCTACAAGAGCAAAAACGTGCTCAATACTACGTAGACCAAAATAGTGATAAAAATTATTTCGTGAGTCAGGAACTAACCTAGTACAGTTTCGCCTAAGCGGCTAGATTAGTCGGGATTTTGTACCCGGATGAGTAGCTTAGGCAAAACTGTAGTAGGTTAGTTCCTGACTCACGAAATAATTTTATATATTATATATATGTGATTTGGTTTGGTTTGGTTTTATGGCATATTAACCATCGTAGGTTATTTAATTGCAAATCCTCTTTATATATATATAATTTGGTTTGGTTGGGTTTTATGGTATATCAACCAGTGTAATGTGTTTAATGCCAAATCCTCTTTATACATATATTAAGTATATGGGATTTGGTTTGGTTTGGTTTGGTTTTATGGCATATTAACTACTGTAGCTTATTTAATTGCAAATCCTCTTTATATATATATATATATATATATATATATAATTTGGTTTGGTTCAGATTTTTGGCATATCAACCAGTGTAGGTGATTTAATGGCAAATTCTCTTTATGCATAAATATTATATATTTATGATTTGTTTTGGTTGGGTTTTATGACATATCAACTATTGTAGGTTATTTAATGGTAAATCCTCTTTATAAATTGTGTTCTGTTTAGAGAACACTTGTATTATTAATAAAAAGATGAACCACGATATGTGAGGAAATAGAGTTATATTTACAGGAAAGAGTATTTACAAGAGAGAGACAGTTAGTAACAAGAATATAGGATTAGTGGATAGAATAAGGAAATACTTCAACAATGGTATTGGCTTCCGTTATAAGGAACAGCTGTTCACCTTCAAGACTCCTGGTATTAGAAGCTTCTGCTATATATGTCAGATGGACTAGCTCATTGTGCCGAAAATGTAGGTGATACCCAACATATACATATATATATATATATATATATATATATATATATATGTGTATACATATATATATCTAAATTATCCAGTCAGTGTCCAAGGACAGTAGGTGTGGATTATTCTTTACATAGAATATATCAGGGTAAGAATACGAACTGTAACTCCACATTCACTACTCTGCGACAGGAGAGAGCATGCAAAAGAGTCATCTGACGAGACGGAGAATATACCAATAATATTCTCCGCCGAAATAAATTTATTATGACGGCTTAACCGAGTTTGAGTCTCCATTTAATTGTACTATATATATATGTATATATATATATATATATATGATCTGGTTTAGGTTAGTATCATGGCATATCAACTATTGTAGGTTATTTAATGGCAAATCTTATTACCTTAAAGGTGTTAGATGATGATGATTAAACGTTGGTGTCTAGAGAAGCAATTAATGAAAATATTTCTACAAGTTTATCAATACACATATAATTAATGTAAAGTTTTTCTAGCAGTTTATTAAGACACACGAACGAAGCATACACCTATGAAGCAAAAAATGTTTCTAATCTTTGTATTACAATTAGGACTCTTACTACAAAAAACAATTTCAAAGTAATTATTAGATAGATGAACAAATATTAAAAAACCTTATCCAAAAAAATGTTCTCCCTACCGACCCTACCAAGCTAGACTTATCATCATACACTACAACAAATTTAAAACCTCCAAACTAATTATTTCCCCCTATACTGAACTTCATGATAGGACAAACGTTGTATACATGTTCAAATGTCGTTTGGGAGACAGTGTCTCCAAAGAAAATAGTGCTTATGTTGGTCTTACGACTACAACTCTTTCTAGACGACTTACAATGCACATTAATGACTCTAGCTCCATAGCCTTACATCTTAAGAACCATTCTATTCCTAAATCCAAATTTCGAAAAATTCTAGTTGAAAACACCACTATAATCGAACTCGAAATTGATAAGCTACGACTACAAATCCTAGAAGCCCTACATATAAAAACAAAAAATAAAATAAAATCAATAGAATTAATTTTGAAAATAGCTACAATGTGTAGAAATGCTTGTAGTATTTTTTGATATTTCACATTCCTTGATGGTATTCTATTTCTGTTGATAGCATTCTGTATTTAAGTTCATCAGTAACTCAGTTTTTATCCAACTCTGCATTCGCATATATATATATATATATATATATATATATACATATATCCAACCCCATCTCATGAGCAGGATATCACACAAGGTCAATTTTTAACGGAGTTTAACTGGTTTTAATTTAGAGTTTTCTTTCAGCAATACTGGGTGCCATACCATGGTTAAAGAACGCAGTCTGCCCTACTATTTACCCATACATGGATTCGTAAATGTTCCAAGGGAATTAGTGCTATGTGAAAATTCAAACAGCCTTCAGCTGTACAGACACACAAACACACACACACACACACACACATATATATATATATATATATATATTTCGCTTACATCAGACTCTGGTGTTATAAGTAAGTAAAGTTAGCGACCATAGTCGAGGGTGACCCGAAGGCTCCCTTTTCGATAGCTACTACACCAAGGTGTAGGGGAGGGCGCTACTCCATTCCCAGGATTGCTCTACTTTACCCTTGAACCGTACCTTATAATGCTGAGTGTTAAGCAAGGTGGTACCAAGTTCCATTTTTAAAGTCTTTGGTATGACTCGACCTGGGATTGAACCCAGGTCTCCCGGGCCATTGGCGAACACTCTAACCGCTGGGCATAGATATGTAAGGACTGAGATGGTTTGGTTTCTTTGTTTAATGGCATATCAACTCTTTTTAGGTTATTTAATGCCAAAGTCATTCTCCTAGAAGAACGGTAGCGGTACTATTTAACCCATAGCTGGGAGGATAACGGGGTTCATACCTTTCCCAAGGGTATTTGCCCGAAAGTGAACGTAATAGCACGACTGGAGTACGAACTCGCGTACTACGATTCCGCAGTTCATCGCTTTAACCATTACACCACGAGGACACCCCCACCAAGATTGAGATAGATAGATACCAGGTTAAACCAAATGTTTTTTCCAGATTTTCGGCGCCTTGTATCTCCTGGTTATATCATTGATTTGACAAAACTTGTCCAATCTTTGCTGAATTGTTCATTCTTTATTTTCATGAATAAACATAAATAGTTTATTCTTTGTCTTACAGCTTTGATTGATGAAAAAATTGCAATTACATCCATTTTACGCAATCTGCACAAAAAAGATCGAGTAACAAGAGCAGCGGCAAATGAGCTTAATCTTGTGGAAGGTACAAGAACTAAGAACAAACCTGCGGCCCAAATCTGGTTCAGAAGTTTCAAGGAAGGTGACACCAACCTCTAAGACTAAGCGATATCAGAGAGCCCTTCATTTGTGGATTTGTTTGTTAGTTTCTTTGTTTGATAGCATATAAACCTTCATGGATTATTCATATTTACCAACCCCTCCGCTCGGGCAGAATATGACACAGGGTCAATTTTTAAGCGGAGTTTAACAGGTTTGAATTCAGAGTTTTCCTTCTCCTAGACTAGTTGCCTCATCAAGGCTGAAGAACCAAGTCTGCCCAACTATTTACCCATATCTGGAGGGGGAATAATTGGATTCATACCTTTCCCAAGGGTATTAGTTCTACGTGAAATGCAATCAGTCTCGTCCAGGATTTGAAATCATGTCGCCGTGTCCATTTTCTACGACGATAACCATTACCTCACAGGCACCTCCAACCTTCATGGATTATTTATTGCCAAACCATCCTTGTCATTGGCCTAATGAGTGGAGTGTTCGCCAAAGGTCAGGGCGACCGGGGTTCAATCCAAGATCGAGTCATACCAAAGACTCAAAAAATGGTACTTTATGCTGCCTTTTTTTTCAGGATTACAAGGTAAGGATCAAGGGTAAAATGGATCAATCCAGGGAATGGAGTACCGCCCTCCCCTACACCTTGGCGTAGTAGCTATTGAAAAGGGAGCCTTCGAGTCACCCTCGACTAAGCTCGCCAAATTTATTTTTACTTATCCTTGTACAAGAACAGTAGTGGCACTATTAAACCCATAGCTTGGGAAATAAGGGGTTCATGCCTTTCCCATGGTTAATAATCCGAAAGTGAACGTAATAGCGCGACCAGATTTCGAACTCACTAACTACGATGTCACATTTTAGGTGCCCGTGGTGCAATGGTTATAGTCGTAGGAAATGGACGCAGCGACACGAGATCGAACCCTGGACGAGGCCGATTACTCTTCACATAGTACTAATACACTTGGGAAATTTATGAATACAGTTATTCTCCATCCAGCTATGGATAAATTGCAGGGTAGGCTGGGTTCTTCAACCTTGGTTAGGCAACCAATCAAGAAGGAAAACTCTGAATTCAAAGCTATTAAACTCCGTTTAAAAATTGACCTTGTGTCGAAATATGCCCGTGTGGAGGGGTTGGTAAATAAATACTTCGATGTCCCAGTTCTGTACGTTAGGCAATACGCCACGGGGACTTCCCCTTTTCTATTGGGGAAGACGAGGCCTTGCTTAAAATGGCTGAACAACAATAGAGCACAAGCACTCAAAAATTGTTTGCAGAACAAAGCACTATCAATCGACACTTCCATTGGCTTGAAATACGAAAAAAAAAACTTTTGATTCGACCAGTAACTTTTATAGCTGAAAACTTGCTCTATCCAAAGTTGTTTAGTTTTATTTCCTGAAACTGCTATAGTCCCTATGGAAACTGGCCAGATTTATTCAGCGTTTATCATCAGATCTATTTTAATTTGGAAACATCACTCCTTCCTCGATTAATCTCTCTTTCTCCCCACTTTCTTTCTCTCTCTCTCTCTCTCTCTCTCTCTTTGCCTCTCAGGCACTTTTCAATTTATTGACTCCCTCATTTAATATTAGCCTCTCCCCACTACTCCCGGACTATTTCATCTCACCTCTAACCTCACTCCCAGCCGGCGACAATGTAAACAAAACGGCTTTAGCACCGACAAATACAGCTGCGGGATTTTCGACACATTTGGATCATCCCCATCAACCTTCCCCCTCAAAAAGAGGCTAAACAAGGTGGGGTTAGGATTAGAGGGTGACATGTCTAGTTCTATAGGGATTTGGCGCAGAGTACGGAATCAGGAAACCTATGATTTTAAATTAACCCTTAAATGAGGTTGTATTTAGGGAAGAGAGCAGCAGCAACAGCAACAACAACAACATCAATAAAATTTCTTAGCACGGAGAACGGAATTAATGAACCACGACAAAATTCAATTTGAGGTTCTCTCTGTGTTGCATTCTGGTTAGTGAACGCTTGTAATATTAAATAAAGGACAAACCACGATATGAGAGGAAATAGAGATATATTCCCAGGAAAAAGTATATACAATAGAGAGACTATTAGCAGACAAGAACATAGGATTAGTGAATACAGAATAAAGAGATAGTCCAACGATAGTATTGGCTTCCGTCATTACGGTAGCAAGTAAGGTGATCTAGTGCAATCTCCAGTCTCCAATGCTCTTGACCTTCTAGTTTGCCCTGGTATTTATTGCTACTGCTACATATGGCAGATAGACTAGTTCATTGTGTGGAAAAAGGTGGGTGAATCCTAACACTCTGTTCATTTCAAACTTAGGCATGAATCCACTTCTCCTTTAACTCTACCCCACTGACGAATATTTAGCCTGTCACAATAGCTGAAGGGGAAAAAAAATGAATGAGTTCATATGCAAACCACTCTCCAGTGGCTACCCCCCCCTCGGAGCAACAGTTATCTTGTCAAGAAAGTGAGGAAGAACATCGTCGGGCGGATAGGTCTCAGATTGTTTATGGTACCTGCTGTCTGTAAAAGGTCACCCATATTAGTAATGAACTAGTGCTTAACTTCGGTGAGATAGTGGAAACCGATTCTTTAGGGTAACTTTACTGTACGTCAAAAAAAAAAAAAATTGCGGCACACAGTGAATATCAAACTCAGTAAAAATTGACTTGCTACTCGTTAACCGTTTCACGAGAATGCAAAAAATTAAATAAACGCACTTTTGATTTGGAACAAGTCTGAGACACAAAGGCCTACCCGATTAAGTCATAATCGGTACATTCGTACAGTGTAACCTGGATATAAGAGAGTTGTCGGAACCGGAGAGTAAGTCTCTTATATCCGGGGTTTGGTCTATTTTGTTTAGGTAACACAAGCTCTAATTTGGGACCAGATAACATTTCTCTTATATCAGGGTCTCTTATATCCGGGTTACTCTGTAGTATGGTAAAGTAATCGCTGGTAATTTATTCGTGGCAAAAATCCGAATTTAATTATTGCTTTTAAGAATTTGATTGGTTGGTTGGATTTAATGGCATATCAACCTCTATAGGTTAATGCCAGATCCTTTTTACACATATTATATGTATGATTTGTAAATATAAATGTTTAGGTTGGAGATGGTTGGGTTTTATGGCAAATTGACCTCTGAAGGGCCATTGAGTATTAAATTCTGATATGTATGTGTGTGTATATATAAATGTCAAAGCTTTTTGTTTGAATAAACTTGATGGTCGAAGGTGTTGGTAATATAGTTTGTATCTTTAATAGGAGGCCAATTGTTTTTAAGAAGTTGATTATGTCTTTGAGACCAATTTTTTAAAATAGTTCCTTCATGCTATTCGCCTTATAAAACTTTTTTCCTGGTGTGGTTTAATTTTGTACATTCTATCAAAATGTGCTTCATTGAGTATTGGTTTCCACATAGACATTTTGGGGGTGGTTCTTCTTTAAGAATGAAGGAGTGAGTCAGTCGAGTGTGTCCAATGCGTAATCGAGTAAGGGTAGTTTCTTCTCTTCTAGTGTTAGTTGGATCCGGCTTCCTTTTTTTTTTAAATTGGTTATATTTGAAAGTGCTTATTGTGGGTATTTTCATCTCATTGTTATGTTTTGACCTTCGACCCGGCCCAAAAAGATGCTATTCCAAGGTAATGCACCGGAAGGAAGTGACACATTCCAATGGCCAGTAATCGAAAGAGATCGCGTGGGCGGATTAAGGCTTATAATATGGGACAAGGTGAAAGTCCCACTGTGCCAATACAGACTGATGCACCGGAAGAGAGTGACCTCTGAACTGCATGACAGTTATTTCCGCTTGATGACGATTAAACATTCGATTTCAAAGATCCAGTGGGCGATCGTGTGGGCGTTGAATTATTATTTAACTCAGTTGAGTTCGAGTCCAAGAAGCAGTTGGCAGAGGCAGTTGCGGCCAGTTGAGTTGCAGGCAGTTGAGTTGAAGATCGGACGGAGTTATAGACGAAATGTGGTAGGGAAAGCCACATCAGGCCGAAAGGGCCTTTGGGCCCTGATGAGTGGGCCCTAGGCCTCCGGTAGAGCGGCACTAAAGAACGAGAAAGACACAACGTTACGGTCATAACAGTTTATATTCGATCTCCAGCTCCCTCTCACATGCAACCCTTGAACAACCCTTTCGAACCCTTGCAATAAAATGTGAGGTAAATATATCATTGTTAAAGAAGTCTTCCTGCGTCGTTTATCACATCCTGCGTCTGTCGTTATCATTGTGTCGCTGTGAATTATTCTGCATATATATGTGCATGTATGTAGATGTGAATCTGCATATGTGACTATATAACATCATAATTGTTGCCATTTTTTGGTTACAATTTGTTGGATTTTTGGTTTGAGGTCAGTATATGGAGTTTTAATGTTTTTATAGGGAGTCATGTCAATTGCAGTTTTAGCTAATGAGTTAGCTTTATCATTGCCCTGAATTCAGATATGGCTAGGAATCCAGCAAAATATCACCTTTTTACTATGGCTCAGTGAATTGAGTTTGTTGAAGATCTTGACAATTAGCGAATTAAGGTTTGGTTTGGTTATTTGGGTTTTATGGCTTATCAACCTTTGTATGGTTATTTAACGCCAAATATATTTTTATGTAAATAATCTGTTCTATTTAAAACATTTCAGTTTAGCATAAGTACACAGTTTAATTGTCAAAAACATTTCCATTTCAAACTATTCAAGCAGTTATATGTAACAATTCAGTTAAGTGTAAATACAGTTTTAATGTCGAAAAACTGTTCCATTTCAAATAATTCAGTTAAGCATAAGCATGCAGTTGAAATGTAAGTACGGTTTAATTGTCAAAACATTTGTATTTCAAGCTATTCAGTTTACTCAAACAATTCATTTTAGCATAAGTATGCTGTTAGTTCTATTTAGCCCATAGATAGGGCCCTATCAGGTGCTACCACTCCGGGCCAGAGTGGACCCGGGAGTGATGGCAATGAAGGGGTACTACGCATTCCCCAACGCTCCAGCACTGCTGGAACCTCACCATCAGATTGTTTAGTGTCATATCAGGACACTCTTGGATGGGGGGGTCTTACCCCTCTGCAGAGAAGCAGTCGGTGTATTCTACAGCCCCAGCCGACTGGGCAAAGCGAATTAAGAATTTGACCAAAAGAGCTAAAGATTTAGGCAAACTCTATATTATAAGACCAATTTTTCTGAAAAGAGGAATTCACCCCGATACAATTTACCATGCGGTAAATTTTACCATTAGATGCATTTATCTAGCGATAAATTTTACCATTAGATGCGTTTATCGTCGATATATTTACCACATGATGAATTTACTGGGGATCAATTCATACTCGAGGAATTTTCCGACAATAGATTTACCATTTGATGAATTCAATGAATTTACTGGCAATTAACCCTTGATGAATTTACCGAAGATAAATTTACCAATAGAGGATATAACAAACCAATAAATTTACGAACAATAAATTTACCGACCATAAATTTATTACACAATGATAATTTGATAAATATAAAGTAAAAGTAAACTTGGATTGCTCCACTTTACCCTTAATCCGTGTTTTATGATAATGAGAGTTAAGCAAGAAGACATCAAGTACCATTTTTTAAAAAGTCTTTGGTATGACTCAACCTGGGATTGAACCCCGGTCTCCCTGACCATTAGCGAACACTCCACTCATTCGGCCAATGACAAGGATGGTTT
>OY757935.1:60825543-60833043 GCA_963585895.1 Sepioteuthis lessoniana | reverse complement strand
CGTCACAGCCTCTTTCATCTCCTCAATTGTCTCATAACAACAGCCTCTGAGCTTAGGGAATAACCAAAAGTCACAGGGAGCAAGGTCTGGACTATAGGGATCGTGAGGAACTGTCTTGATGCCCATCTTGGTCAAATAGTCTGTGACAAGGATGGAGTTGTGGACTGGTGCATTGTCCTGGTGGAAATGCCACTGAGTGGAAGAAGAGTGCTGGCCTCTTCCAACGGAATCTCTTGCTGAACTCCCTTAAAACCTCAACATAGTAACCCTAACTCTTCGGCCAATCAACTCTGTTGTATTGACTTTCTTACTTCTCCCACACCTCTCATCATCCCTCACAGACTCCCTGTCTTCCTTGAATCTCTTCTGCCACTCAAAAACTGATGCTCGATTCATGCAAGATGGTCAAAAAGAAGTCTGAAGCATTCCTTACGTTTCTGTGGCATTTTTTCCAAGTTTAAAACAGAATTTTATTGCATACCGTTCTTCTAAATTGTCAGATTGCATTTTTGAAGTTCACCAGGTGTGACAATCAGGATTTAGCAGGGTGTATTCCAATTGCTACTGTAGCTGTTCATTTGAATCTAAAATCATAAAAATTGGTCAGTCATCTCATAAGATGTATGGCAATAACAGAGTGAATTTTCAAGAGTCTGCGCCAATTTTAAATGGCCATAGGAAAAAAGTCTGTAGCTGTTCATTTGAAGCTAAAATCATAAAAATTGGTCAGTCATCTTTTAAGATGTATGGCAATAACAGAGTGAATTTTCAAGAGTCTGCGACAATTTGAAATGGCCATAGGAAAAAAGTCTGTAGCTGTTCATTTGAAGCTAAAATCATAAAAATTGGTCAGTCATCTTTTAAGATGTATGGCAATAACAGAGTGAATTTTCAAGAGTCTGCGACAATTTGAAATGGCCATAGGAAAAAAGTCTGTAGCTGTTCATTTGAAGCTAAAATCATAAAAATTGGTCAGTCATCTCATAAGATGTATGGCAATAACAGAGTGAATTTTCAAGAGTCTGCGACAATTTTAAATGGCCATAGGAAAAAAGTCTGGAAACTTATCGTATGCCTCTCGTATTTAATATATAAGTCCTAACGGGATTTGGCATTAAGCAACAGTTAATGTTTGATATGGCATAAAACCAAACCAACTTACGAACAGTAACCGTTTAACAGTCAATAAACAAATGGCTGATTTTAAATTGAATTGTTAGAGTTAGATAGCAATATTCGAAACCATTTAATCGTTGGTGAGCAAATGAGCGCGCGCTTGCGTAATATGTTATCTTTAAATCATTCGTTTGAAATATAAGGTTTAATTCATGCAAAAACAGAATTCGACATTAAATAACCTATTAGGGTTTATATGCCATAAAATCCAACCAACCAACCAACCAACCAACCAACCAACCGAATCCAAACTGTATAGCCTGAAGCACTCTGCAGGAGTCATTGGCCTCTATGTGGATTCTAATAACACAGAATTCATGTGTTTTAAAGTATATATACCTCGGTATCAATATCTCATCCATTGAAAGTTATGTCATTGATGGAGGTGCCCCTGGTTATCGTAGTTGGAAATGGACACGGCGACACGAGTTCAAATCCTGGACGAGACTGATTACATCTCACATAGCACTAATACTCTTGAGAAAGGTATGAATCCAATTATTCTCCCTCCAGCCATAGGTAAATAGTAGGGCAGACTGATTTCTTCAGCCTTGGTGAGGCAACTAGTCCAGGAGAGGGAAAACTCTGAATTCAAACCTGTTAAACTCCGCTTAAAAATTGACCTTGTGTCATATCCTGCTCGAGCGGAGGGGTTGGTAAATATGGAAAGTGATGTCAGCATACGTCTAGCGAAGGCGTGGACTGCTATTGCTAGAAAATCGATCATATGCACGAACACTTACCTCCTATCTTACAAATCATCCAAGTAAGACGAACAAGTCATGCAGGGCATTATTGGAGAAGCAAGGGCGCGAACTCGTAAGCGAAGTTCTTTTATGGAATTCACCACATGTACGCGTTAGTATTGGCCAACTAGCGAGGTCATACTAACATCAGCACTGTGCGGACACAAGATGCTGTCTAGAAGACCTGCCAGGGATGAATGGTAGGAGATAGCGAAATCTGTGGTGTTGGTGTGAATGATAAGGATGGCGCTCAAAAAATGGTACCGTGAGACAAATTTTTCTTTACACTGGAAACGTCCTAAGTAAACAGTGGTTAAAATTAAAGCCCAAGAAAGAATTCCCCGTGGGCAGGAATTAGAACCCATGTTGATAAACCATCAGTCTAGAATTCATTGATGCGTGAACTTCTTGATTATAAGGGTCTTTTTTTTCTTTTTTATATGTTTTTTTTAGTTTCCTTATCAATCACACATAATTTATTTTAGGTAGGAATCATCGCAACCAAAATACAACCATTTCTCCCCCACATTCTCTCTCTCTCTCTCTCTCTCTCTCTCTCTCTCTCTCTCTCTTATATCGAGGAATAGGAACTTTTGTTCATCTTGTCGACTTTGACCCTTTCTTGAGTTGGACACAGTAAAGTTCAAACCATCCCTGGTCCTCAGACAGCCTAACCTTCCCCTAATGACATTACAAGATGGTGAGAGATAAGCTTCCATTTGTCCAGTGGAATGCCGTAAACAACTTATTCTTCATGTGTGTGCTCTTTTAAGCAAAAAAGGAGACGAGATTGGGGGGCATTAGTTTGACAGATTCTTTTCTTTTTCTTTCTTTCTTTCTTTTACTTAGACTTTTTGTTCTACTTCATCTTTAAAACATTGGACAGGTGGGGGTGGGATCGAATAATTTGGCTATAAAGTTCATAACCTTTTTTGGTTCGCTCAATCCACAGATTTTGTCTTCTTTTTTGGTATTTTATATTTTTGTTGGATCAGTCTCTTTTTTTATTTTAATCTATGATTCAGTTGCCCAGTCAGTAATTTTCTTTAAGATGCTTTATTTCTTTTTTATATTTTTTATTCGATTCTTCCTCATATTCTTTCTTTCTTTCTTTTTCATTGTTTTCATTCTGTCCTACCTTGTATTTTTTCTTTCTTCACACACACACACACACACACACACACACACACACACACACACACATACATACATACATATATATATATATATATATATGTAAGACGAACCAGACATGCAGGACACTGCTGGAGAAGCAGAGACGAACTCATAAGTGATGTACTCTTATGGACCCCCACATATGGCCGAACAAAAGCAGGACGACCAGCACGAACATACATTCAGCAACTATGTGAGGATACAGGATGTTGTCCAGAAGACCCGCCGGAGGCGATGAACGATAGGGAAAAGTGGGGAGAGAGGGTCAGGGATATCCGTACTACCAGCACGACATGATGATGATGATAATATATATATATATATATATATATATATATTCGAGTATTGCATTCATTTCATCATCAATAGAAAAAAGTGTTTCGAAGGAGGTTTTCAGTTCTTTACATGTTAACATAAAATATCATCTACACACTTGCTGCAAAAAAAAAAGACCCAGCTGTGAGGCCAACAAAATCTGGAGTCCAGAGTCGTCTCATGGTCAAATTATATATATATATATATATAAATATATATATATATATATATATATATATATATATATATATATGAGAAAAACAAAAATCGGTCGCATTAGGATTATAAATTTATTTC
Source organism: Sepioteuthis lessoniana (assembly GCA_963585895.1). NCBI lineage: Eukaryota > Metazoa > Mollusca > Cephalopoda > Myopsida > Loliginidae > Sepioteuthis > Sepioteuthis lessoniana. The sequence continues at coordinate 60,829,333 of OY757935.1, read as the reverse complement.
CATCCTGCTATGGGTATTGATAAATATCAATAAGAATTCTCCTAAGAAAAATAAAATAAAATAAAATAAAATTGTTCTAGTTCACCAATTCTTTTACCAATTGTCTTTTGTTTGTTTTCTGGCCTCTGAAGCGCCCCCTTTTGGGGTGCCAATGGAGCCAAAGGTATTTTTGGATTTTTAAAAAAGGCCTTGTGCCGAATTTGTCCGGTGGTGGGACGGAGAATAAATAAAATTCTATTTGACCCATATATAGGACCCTATCAGGTACTACGACTACAGTTTGGTTTGAGTTGGTTTAATTTGGTTGTATGGCATATCAACCGTTGTGGGTTTTCTAATGCCAAATCCATCTTTATACATATGAATAGATCTATTTCAAACAATTCAGTTTAACATAAGTTCACAGTTCAAATGTCAAAACAGTTCTATTTCAAGCTGTTCAGTTTAATCAACAGCGTTTAATGGTTCCAAGTATTGGTAACAATTCTATTAAAAATCAGCCATCTATTTACACACAGTTAAATGTTCAAACAGCTCTACTTCAAACAATTCAGTTTAGCACACGCACACAGTTTACTTCTGTTTGACCCATACATAGGAGCTTATCATGAGCTACCACTCTGGACCAGAGTAGACCTGGGAGCGATGCAAGAAAAGGGTACTCCACATTTCCCCAAAACTCCGGCATTACTGAGCCTTACCATCAGATGTTTAATGTCATATACAGGGACACTCGTTGTGGCGGGGGGGGGGGACTCTTACTCCTCTCCAGAGATGTACTCGGTGTATTCAACAGCCCTATACCAGTCTTGGTCAGAGTAGCCTGGGAGTAATGACAATGAAGGGGTATTCCACATTGCTCAAAGCTGCCAGAATTGAGCCTCACCATCAGATACAGTTTAATGTCATATCTAGGACATTCGTTTTGGGGTGTCTCACCCCTCTGCAAATATGTAGCTGGCGTATTCTTCAGCTCCAGTCAACTGGGGTGAAATTTTTCTTTTATATTTGGAACAACTTTTTCTTTATTTAATTGAAGTAGGAATCTGATTTAATTATTTAATTTTGAATTGCTATAAAAATTTTATGCAGATTGTAAAAACAAATTTCTGGGTCTGTAATTCATTACCCTCATCAAAAAAAGGTATACTTTGTTAATAATCTAGGTTCTTGTTACTTAGAAGGTTAAGTTTTTTTATTATTATTAAATAGTTTTATATTAATGTTTATTTAATTTTTTTTATTATTAAATATTTTTAAATTAATGTTATTTAATATTTTTCACCTCAAAGTTTGTTTAATATTTTTCGCTTAAAGAAGTTTATGAAAGTTCTCAAAAAAAATTGTGGCTGTAGAATACACAGACCCCTCCAAATGAGTGTCCCTGTTTATGACACTAAACAGTCTGATGGTGAGGTCCCAGTAATGCTGGGGCCTTGGAGTACCCCTTCATTGCCATTACTCCCAGGTCCACTCTGGTCCGGAGTGGTAGCTCCTGATAGGGCCAAATCCATGGGTTAAATAGAACTAACAGCATGCTTATGCTAAACTGAAATTGTTAGACTAAACTGAATAGCTTGAAATGGAAATGTTTTTTAACAATTAAACCGTACTTACATTTAAACTGCGTGCTTATGCTAAACTGAATTATTTCAAATAGAACTGTTTTTTGACATTTAAACTGTATTTACACTAAATTGAATTGTTTAACATAGAACTGTTTTTGACATGTAACTGTGGGTAAACAAATTCTGTACTTCTATTAAACTGAATTAGCTGAATTAGAACTGCTTGACTAAACTGAATAGCTCGAAATAGAAATGTTTTTTCACAATTAAAATGTACTTACATTTAAATTACGTGCTTATACTAAACTGAATTGTTTTGAAATTGAACAGTTTTTGACATTGAAACTGTACTTACACAAAAATGAATTGTTATATATAACTGCTTTGAATAGTGTGAAATAGAAATATTTTTGACTATTAAGCTGTGTACTAAACTGAATTGTTTTAAATAGAACAGATTATTTACATAAGAATGGATTTGCCGTTAAATAACCTACAAAGGTTGATATGCCATAAAATTCAACAAACCAAACAATCAAAAAAAAAAAAAAAAAAAAGGCGCGCTTCCATGGGGAATAATTTTTTTTGCGATATTTATTTCAAACCAGTAAAAAAGTTTGATTAATTTTTTACCCACTACATATTTAACGGTCTAGAGGTAGGAATGTTCGCCAATGGGCCGAGAGACTCAGCAATATAAGTACGTATCAAGGTAAAGTGGAGCAATCCAAAGAAAGGAGTAGAACCCTCCCCACACCTCGATGTAGTTGCTATTGAAAAGGGAACCTTCTGGTCACCCTCAATTACGGTCGCCAACATTAGTTTACTTTTTACATATTTGGAAAATATAGGATTAATTATCTGCCCTGGGCGTAAATGGGGGCTAATCCGCGGATTTGCCGCGGATTAGCGGCCATTTAATTCATTTTAATTTATTCTCATTTACTTACTAATATGACGGAAACGAAATCATATGGATGTCAATTCTACCTCTGCAGGTTCAAGTGGGACTTCAGCATATAAGTCTAACCGCAAAGCCATTATGTTTGTCACCCACTTTATGTATTTTTAAATATCATCATCATCATCATGTCGTGCTAGTAGCATGGATATCCCTGACCCTCTCTCGCCACTTTTCCCTATCGTTCATCGCCTCAGGCAGGTCTTCTGGACAACATCCTGTATCCTCACATAGTTGCTGGAATGTATGGTTCGCGCTGGTCGTCCTGCTTTTTGCACGGCCATGTGTGGGGGTCCATAAGAGTACATCACTTATGAGTTCGTCCCTGCTTCTCCAGCAGTGTCCTGCATGTCTGGGTTCGTCTAACTTGAATAGTTTTCGTGATAGGAGGCAGGTGGCCGTACAGTTTGGTGTCTTGTTGGGTGTTGTCACCAGGACTTGTTCAAGATTGCTCGCAGCATTCTTGTGTTATTGCCGTCTAGCTTCTTCTCAGCCGTTTTGTTAGAGTCCGTGTAGTGCATCCATATAGCAGTATCGATGCGACCGCTGCCTGGAAGAAACTGCGTTTCATTTTATCGGTTAGGTCTGATTTCCATATAATCGATAGCCTATTGATAGCTGTTCTTGCTTTCGTTAACCACGTGTCGATGTCCTTTTCGGTTGATGCGACGCTGCTTGTATAGATATGTTGTTTTGTGTTCTTCTTCAACCGAATTGAATGCCTATCCTTTAATATTGGGAAAATATCAGGGGCCCAGCAAAAAAGACCATATTCAATTCTTCGTAATGTTCTATATCTGAATAAAATAAAATTGAGGTGCCCGTGGTGTAATGGTTATCGTCGTAGGAAATGACACGGCGACACGAGTTCAAATCCTGGACGAGACTGATTGCATTTCACATAGCACTAATACCCATGGGAAAGGTATGAATCCAATTATTCTTCCTCCAGCTATGGGTAATAGTAGGGCAGAATGATTTCTTCAGCCTTGGTGAGGCAACTAGTCTAGGAGGAAGGAAAACTCTGAATCAAACCTGTAAACTCTGCTTAAAAAAAATTGACCTTGTGTCATATCCTGCCCGAGCGGTGGGTTGGGTAAATATGATATGATTAAATAAAATTGACAAATGAATAATAATTTTATCAAATGAAATTAACGTCAATATTTTGTAAATTAAAGGTTTAAATTTTCCAAGACATTTTTTCCCATTTTTTTATTTTCCAGCCAAACTTTTTTTTATCGTTTTTTGTATTTGGACT